>CM053028.1:184269864-184757364 GCA_028564925.1 Lithobates sylvaticus
ACATGGCAATGGCACGAGCGGCGAGTACGGATGGATCCGGGTGCTTTCCGCTAGTCGGTGGGGCTGTATGGGGCTGAGCAGCGTTCCGGAGCAAGCCTGGGAGGATAAATGCATGGATGGCCGGAGGAGCTCAAGCCTCAAGTCTTCCTACATCCGCTGAGAAGCCACGCCCCCCTTGTGAATTTTTATGCAGACTTTTTTCTCATAACTTTCATCCATGGGGATGGATAGCTTTAGTCTTTCATAATTGGACTCAATTTACTCATTCACCCATTTATGCAGTGTTATTTTATGTATTGCACATTTTATGCACTTATTTACGCAACGTTATTTCAGGTATTGCATATATGTGGACACACTTATCAGTTCAAGACTGTTACATTATATCAATTAGCGTGGCTATTCCTTCACTTACATTCATAACGCACATGCTAATTATCATTTATACAAAAGAGTGAGAATATGGGATTTTATAGGTACGTTTATAAGAAGATTAACTTACTTAGAAATACAGATACGTAGGTTAATATTTAAAGACATAATTTTTATTTTACAAGAAAAGTAGTAAAAAAATGAACAATCAAGCAAATATCCACAGTACAGGGTATATACACCTATTCCTATAGTAACCATAGGTAATGCAATGATCGTTGGTATCTGGTCATGTGTTCAATGGACTTCTACATGTTTCGCCTGTAAAGGCTTCATCAGGAAGGTTTAACATGATCACAAGGAGTTAAAAATTCAAGAAAGTTTTCATTCAGATATTCAACCTTAGGTGTATGATAGTGAAAGAAAAAAGAGAAAAAACAGCATAAATTAATTACATATTGGTAAAGAGGCAAATTACAATATTTATATAGATATATTTATATAAAGACAATAGGACATGACCTGTACAACTAAGGTCAAATAATAATATTACCCACCCCCACCCTCATTCAGACACAGCCCTAAATCACCCACAGGTAGTCCCTAGACGTTCCCCCCCAAAAAATCGAGGGCTAAAAATCCTCAGAAGGTAAATGGAAAGGGCCCTACCTCTCATATCGGGTCCAATATCAAATAATCTCTGAAGAGTGTCATAGGGTACTAACCCAACGTAAACAACACACACCATAAATCTCTGAGATGATGGGTAACTCGTAGGGAGGAAAATATGGAGCTCGGTATAGTGTGACAATCAAATTTTAACTGTACCATCAACCTCCATTGACTCCATTTGGGGTTTCGGTGTTCAAGGTGGTGAGTATAAGGTATAACATGACTGACTACTGTGGCCAGGGCTGGGAGGGTTTTGTCACGGAGGTTCAGCGGGTACGTTCTGGGGATGACATCACTGAGGCCGAGGTCGACTGGTAGAAAGAAAAACTTTTTCTTTTCTGTTTTCTTACGTTTGCATATAAACGATAAAATTTTAATTTAAGTTTTAATTTAATCCTTTGTGTATTGTTGTAATTATTTCAGATATTGAGTGCTTTTTATGAGAAGATGTGCCTAGACATCATTCGTAATGACAAATGGTTATCTAGGGGCTATCTAAATTTAAGCTATAGACATAGAAGCACTATATAATTCCCATACCAGTCTTTAAAATAATAGATCCCGGTTCAACTAACCGGGATACATTTGATATTATTAATTTATCATCTCACACATTAACTGAAGTTGAAACTGAAGTGCTACAGTTGGGACTCACGTTCTGCCCAGACGATAATGCTGACCAATTCAAGCTTATTAAGGATTTACAATTGTTCGCTAGAAGACCCTGCAGGGTGTCGCTATGGGGCAAAATGTGCGCCCCTCATACGCGAATCTGTACCTGGGGGGGTGGGAGCGTGACCTTTTTTCTGATGAGGCCTCGTCTATGTATGTGTGCCAAATTGTATCATGGCACAGATACATAGACGTTTTCATGATCTGGGCAGGATCTCTGATTGATCTTCAGTCGTTTTTGGAGAGTTTGCAAACTATATATAATTCATACAATCTTAGATTTACTCACACCATGGATCAATCACGAATTACCTTTCTGGACGTAGAAATCTACATAAACGACCAAGAACATTAAGTTCTACGCTTTACAGGAACCCCTTGGCTGGTAACAGTTTATTGCACGCAAGGAGCTCACATCCTCAACAACTCGTTAAAAGTATTCCATATAGCCAATTTTTGAGATTAAAACGAAACTGTACCGATGTCAAGAATTTCCAGAATGAGGCGAACCAATTACGAGACCGCCTTTTGATGAGAGGCTATAGTAAAACATGCCTAAGGAAGGCATTTAATAGAGTAAAAATCCAGGATCGCTTAACACTCCTTTATAAACCTTGAAGGAAGGAGACATCAATCTCTACCAGAATAATCACCAAATACAATAGACAGCATGGTAAGATACGAAACATCTATAATAAATATTGGTATCTATTAACAGCAGATGAGAAGATTTCTAAGTTAATTAAATCCTATCCGGAGATGACCTTTAAACATTCCCAATCCATTAAGGATAAACTAGTAACAAGTCATTACAAAAAACCTTCCGTTGAAAAACGTAAAATCCCTGGGACGTATGCATGTGGCAAATGTAATTTCTGCCCATACATATTGGAAGGCAAAAATATAACACTTTCCAATAATGATATTTGGATACCTAAACACAGGACCAACTGCCAGTCAATTGGTTCAGTTTATTTAATGAAATGTCCATGTGGAGGCTTCTACATAGGCAAAACCAAGAGACCTTTATTTTGCCGTATTAGGGATCATGTCTCCCTTATACAGAAACGAAAAATGGAAACGCCTATTAGTCGGCATGTTGGACTATATCACAATTTCAATTTGAAGTTTATAGGATTTTATAGTTTGGAACATCAACCACAGCATGAACGGGGGGGGGGGGGGGGGGGGTGACATTGACACTAAACTTTTACAAATGGAAAGTTGCTGGATATATTTATTAAAAGCGACCCGACATCCAGGACTTAATGAAGGAATTGGCTATAAACCTTTCCTCTAGTATGTATGGGTTTGACACCTGCCTCTGTGGATGTCACTCTGGTAATGGCACTACGCCCTGTCCCCGTGACACACATCCCGACCGTTTGGCCCAGATAGGTCTGTTCATGCTTGCCACAACATTACATTCACCTTTACAATAACTTTATCTCTTATCTTTTTCCAATAAATTTTTTACACATATTGCCCTTTTCCTTTGGCTCAGAGTCCTGCCAAGCCTGGGCACCCCATTTTGCGATGAGATACAGAGTTTGATCTATGCACATTTATGCATGCTTAGGCATGTATACAATATTCTCTTTATTGTTAATGTTTAATAATAGATTGCTTTGTATGTTTTTTTTTTTTTTTTTTTTTTTAATTTTCAAAAAAATTTTATTGTAGAAAGGAACATTACAAAGTTATAAAAAGTGAACAAAATAACCAAGATACCCCCTAAGGGGTGCGTACAGAAGGCAGTTTACAGATAGAGTTAATTAGTAGTTATTCCCTGGTAGGGGTATGAGCTACAGATGAGTCACGGAAGGGGTGACAAAGGTACCAGACTAGTATTTTAGGCTTCCGTCCAATGGGCCGAGGATGGAAGCACCTAGGGAAGTATAAAAGGGCTTAGGGTCGGGGTCTGTTCCCCTACTCCCCGCGCACCCCTTTCGGGATCCTGCTGTGCGCGGGAGGGTCGAGGGCCAGCATCTCTGGAGATGCCAGAGAGCGTGAATGGTGATACTGCTCCCTAGGGTGGGGTGCTCACTTTAGGCTTGGGATAACATACCGCAGCGGTCTTGAACCCGGACCCCCAATTAACAGGGGGGTGGATAGAAACTGCTTAGAGTGCTATGACATGCATTTACTACCAGGTGGGCTGCCCTTCTGTACTATCGAGCTTCCAAACATATTAACCATAAATAACTAAATGGGTCCTTAAACGAGCCGGGACCCTTCAAGCAATAGTTGAAGGAGTGGAGAAAGAGGAAGGATGAGAGAAGTGGGAAAGAAGAGGAGGTGTAGGCAGCAGGGGGGGGGGGGGGTCGGGGGGGGAGGATAGTTACAGAAGGGACCCCTCGCGGAGAGGGGGTGGGGAATGTGTGCTACCATAGTCGAGGAAGTATCAAAACCGTCTCATAATAGGATTAGCGATACCCCTGTGTAATGAGCCCAAGGTTCCCAAATGAGGTGGAACTTGTCAGTGGAATCCAGTATGGAGTGGGCGATTTTTTTCTTGCGACATTATCCAAGAGATTTTTTGTTTCGCGCGGCAAAATGAGGCCGAGGGCATTTTCCATGCATGGGCTATAGTAATTTTGGCACCCAGGAGGATGAAGTGGATGAGCGAGCGGGTTAATTTAGGGACCAGTGGGATAGCATCGTTGAGGAGCGCTATGGTTGGGTCCTGGGGCACTTTGTAGCCTGTTACCTTACGGATGAGATTAAAGATTTTGTTCCAAAAGCCCCTGATTTTAGGGCATTCCCAAAGTGTGTGTAGAAGAGAGCCTAAGATGCCGCAACCCCTGAAGCAGAGGGGAGAGGACTGCGGGTAAAATTTAGCAAGGCGGGTAGGTACCAGATACCATCTAGATAGCACCTTGATGTCCGCTTCCATAAGGGAAGTGTTTAGGATACCTTTAAATGAACGGAAGAAATTTGTGTGCCAAGTGTCTAGGTCCCATTCAAACTGGAGGTCTTGCTCCCACTTTAACATATAATTCGCTTTGCCCTGAGGTTCAGCAAGCGCTGAGTAGATCAGGGAGATGCCCCCCTGACGCCCATGGCTGAGGAGCACCAAAACTCATACTGGGTGACCGAGAGCGGGCTGTCTGAGCAGCCCCAGATCTTGTGTAAGAAATGTCGTAGCTGGTAGTACCGGTACGTTTCCGAGGGGGGCAATTCTAACTTGGATATGCAATATTTGAGTGATATGGGGCCGTCGTTATTAAAATATTGCCCAATCCTGTACAGGCCCTTATCGAGCCACCATGCAAAGGCCTTGATGTTCAGCCCCGGTTGGAAATGGGGGTTGTTGAAGATGTGAGCGAGGGGGTGCCAGGGGGATATCAAAGAGGTGTGTTTTTGTAGGGAGTCACTTAGGGACATTGAGTGCGATAGGGTGGGAGAGAGGATCGCCGGGCGATCCTTACGGGGTCTCCAGGCTAGGTAGTCCAGAGTGGGATTGGGAGTAGCTTGCCGTTCAATTTCCACCCAGTCAGGTTTCGAGGTCTTGGAGTAGATTGCAGAGAACTGGCAGAGTTGCGCAGCTTGGTACTACTTCCAGAGGTTTGGAAGGCCTAGCCCCCCTTTTTTCTTTGCCTTGAACAGCACTTTATTGGGAAGACGATGGCCCTTGCCTCCCCAGATAAACTTAATGAGAGTGGACTGGAATCTGTCCAGATCCCGTTTTCTAACGGGGATTGGCAATGACCTGAAAAGGTATAGTAGTCTGGGGAGGAGGGTCATTTTTACAGAATTGACTCTGCCCAGCCAGGACAGCTTGTATAGGGACCATTGTGCTAGGTCGACTGAGAGTTTTTTTAACATGGGGGAAGTGAGGAAAAGGAGGACATCATCCGCAAAGAGGGCACATTTGTGGGTCTGATTGCCGCAAACTACTCCGCTAATATCGGGGTCTTGTCTTATTGCTGAAGCTAGAGTCTCAATCGCGATAGCGAAGAGTAAAGGAGAAAGCGGGCAGCCCTGTCTGGTACCTTTTAAGGATTGGAATTTGTTTGGATAGGTGACCCTGTAATTTAATCTGGGCTTTCGGGGAAGAGTATAGGGAGGAAAGTGTTTGTATGAAATTAGGGCCGAAGCCCCAACGGTCAAGCATGGTGAAGAGATAAGGCCAGGTGACTGTGTCGAAGGCCTTCTGTAGATCAATCGACAGGATGTAGCCTGATTGGGAAGGGTTGCCATCCCAAGCAGATTGTAGAAGGGATATTAAGTCTATTGCTCTCCTAATCTGGTCCGGCCCCTGTCTCCCAGGTATGAAGCCCACCTGGTCCTTATGTACGTAAGACGCAATAAAGGAGGCCATTCTGTTGGCCAGGATTTTTGTCATGATTTTCAGGTCATTGTTAATTAGTGATATTGGCCTGTAGTTGCTCACCTCGCTAGTGTATTTTCCTTGTTTAGGAATCACAGAAATAAAGGCTAAATTAGCTGCAGGTTCTAGGGGGGGAGCCATCACGCAGTGAGTTGAAGAGCCGGTACCAGACGAGGAGAGAGGATCTCGGAGAAGGTTTTGTAGTATTTGGCCGAGAACCCGTCCAGGGCCTGGGGCAGAATCTGTCTTGAGGTTTTTGATAACCTCTTGAACCTCTTCTATTGTAAAAGGGGCTTCCAACCATGGATCTGTGGGAGTCTGAAAGCTTCGGGAGAATAATATTTTCAGGAAGGATTCTAGGGGGCCCCCCCCCTACCCATCACCCAGAAATACCTCTCATCCTCTAACTTCCAAGGAGGCCATAATAGGCCTTTCCCTAAATTTACATAATAATTTCAGCGTAACTCCACGTCCGTTTGAATTCCTGCCAGCACTTCCATTTACATAAATCTCCCCCGTTCCCTTCATGTCCCGTCGATCTTAGTTTTTTCAACTGGTATATTTCTTCAATCCTCAGAATCCATTCTCTTTTAGTCGGTGCTTCTTCTAGGTCCCACTTTTTAGGGATTAATCCCTTTGCAGCGTTTAGCATCTGAGGAGTCAGGGTTTTCAGATATTGTTTAATTGGTTCCCCTGATCCATGGAATAGACATATCCATGGTTCTTCTTGCAGCGTCACTCGTTTATTTCTTTTATGGTTTCCAGGATCTCCCTCCAAAATTTCTTTATTTTTGGGCATATTGTGCCTCGTTCCAGGCACCCTCTCCAACAGTTTTGCGAGCTATCTAGTTGAAATTTATTTAATTTATCCGGTGTCATATACCATCTGGCGAGGCATTTGTAGTTCATTTCTGCGGTCGGAGTGTCAATTGCCGAAGTGTGAGTAAGTTTTAAAATGTTATCAATCCTGTGCACATAATCTTGTGAGCCTAGTTCATTTCCCCATTTTATAAAGAAGGGCGGCACCTCCGGGTGTCCTTCCATCAGAAAAGCTTTATACAGTCTGGATACAACTTTTTTTTTTCCCCTTTGCCTCAATTATTTTTTCTATTGACGTATATTCCTTTTTTGTTCTAATTGGTCGGGGGAGTTTTCCGATGAAATGTGACAGCTGCAGGTAGCGCCAGTCATTTATTTTTATTTGTGCCATGTTGTGCTGTATATCTCTGAGTGATTTAATGTTGCCACTATCTATAACATCCTTCAACTGTGTATTTTGCCCTATCCAATCCCCCCTCCCTTTGTGTGTTTTCCCCGGAGGGAAATAGTCACTGTCTCTTAACATCATTAAGGGTGAATTATATTTCCAACCAAATCGCTTGTGCAGTGAGTCCCAAATTTTAAATACATGCTTTGTAATTTTTTGTGTGTTTATACCTAAACCCCTAAAGTGCGGTGGGTTCCAAATTGCCGTTCTTAAGTTTACCTCGCTTGTGCTACTCTGTTTACCCATTGTTTATCTGTTGTCTCCTGTGACCACTCAATGGCTCTTGACCCTACAACCGCTTGATAGTACGTTTTCAGATCTGGGACCCCCAAGCCTCCTTGCTCTTTACTGTTTCTCAGGATAATATGCGAGATCCTAGGCTTTTTGTTTTGCCATATACATTTACTAAGAATCGATTTTAGAGTTTGAAAGTAGTAATCTGGAAGAGGGATTGGGAGCATTTGAAATTTATATGTAATCTTCGGTAAAATAATCATTTTAACAGAATTAATACGTCCAAACCATGACAGGGGTCTTGAAGAAATTTTCTTAGTTTCAATTTTGACTTCATCGAGTAATGGGATATAGTTTTCTCGGTAAAGTTTGTCGACTGAGTTAGCTAGTTTTATCCCTAGATATTTTAATCCTGTTTTTTTCCATGGAAATGGGAAATCTCTCTGTAGTTCGTGTACGACCTTTTGTGGCATATTTATATTTAAAATTTCAGATTTGTTCAAATTTATTTTAAAATTTGAAATATCGCCATACTGTTTAAGTAGGTCAAGGAGACATGGTAGTGTTCTCTCAGGCTCGGTGATGTAGAACAATAGGTCGTCGGCGAAAGCCGCGACCCTATGCTCAACATCACCGGACCTAATTCCTTTAATGTCTTTGTTTAATCTTATTGTTGCCAATAAGGGCTCTAATGAGAGCACAAACAGCAGAGGGGACAGGGGACAACCCTGTCTTGTACCATTTTTCATAGTAAAGGGAGATGAAAGATTACCATTTATTTTTATTGTCGCGGTCGGTTCCTTGTATAGTACGTTTATTTTCTGCAGCATCTTCGTACCTAATCCCATGAACTTCAGGGTCTCTGTCATGAGCCCCCAGTCTACCCTGTCAAACGCTTTCTCAGCGTCTATTGACAGGAATAGACCTGGGGGCCCCCCCCATTTCCATTTTTTGTAATAATAAGAGAGTTCTAATACCATTATCTTGTCCTTCTCGACCTGGGACAAACCCCACCTGGTCCACGTGTATCAGGTCTTTCATCTTGTTCTTTAACCTGTTTGCCAGAACTTTCGCATATAACTTTACGTCGAAATTTAATAAGGAAATTGGTCTGTAGCTGGAACATTTCGTGTCATCTTTACCTTCTTTTAAGATAACTGTTACTTGAGCTCTTTGTGCCTCCGTACTCAGTCCAAATTCCACTCCGAGACCGTTCATATATTTGCAAAGTCTGGGTAACAATACCGCGCTGAATTTTTTTAGATATTTTAGTGAAAAGCCGTCTGGTCCTGGGCTTTTTCCCAGTGGGGACTCTGCGATTGCCTTTACTATCTCAGGCTCTGTGATGGGGTTCTCTAAATCCTCACTGTCCATTGGTGTTATTCTGGATATTCCAGATTTTTCCAGGAACTGTCTAATTTTGTTTTATTTTTCCATTTTCTCTTGTCCCGTTCTCGACATCGTATAGTTGACTGTAATATTTACGGAAAACTTCGGCTATATCGTTGGTTTTATGAACCATTTCTCCTTGTTTATTCAGAATTTTTTCTATATAATTCTTTGTCTTTTCTTTCCTCAGGGATTTTGCCAGGTGTTTCCCTATTTTGTTGCCGCCAAGATATTTTTCCTTCAGTATCTTGTTATATGTTTTTTTCGTTTCCTGAGTCAGTAGTTCTTTTAAATCTTCTCTTTTGACTGTAAGTTGATGGAATACCTCTTGTCGTTGTCCCCCGATTTTTTTGTGTTGTTGTTCTAGGTGATATATCTCATCTATCAGACCCTTGATTTTCCGCTCCCTGGTCTTCTTTTTTTCCCATGCCCCCATTGAAATGAAGATGCCTCTAATGTAGGCCTTATGTGTGTCCCAAAGTGCTGAATATGAGACATCTTCTGTTTCGTTTATTTTAAAAAAAGAATTTAATTTGTCGTGTATTTTCTCTATATCTTGAATGTCCGTGATAAGTGTTTCGTTCAGTTGCCAGTTGTTAATTGGTTTCTGTGTTTTTAATTCTTCTATGGTCATCGTTACTGGGGCATGGTCCGATAGAGTGATGATTCCTATTTCAGCTTCAGTCACTTTTGTTAGGGTATTGTGGTCAACAAATACATAGACGATTCGTGTGTACGTCCCATGCACAGGGGAGAAGAACGTGTAGTCCCTTTCTTTTGGATGCAGGGCTCTCCGGGCATCGACAAGTTGATTTTGATGTAATTTTTGCTTCAGTTTTTTAAGGGGCCCACCTCCCGTCCCCTGCGCACGTGACGTGCTATCTTCTTTAGGACTAAGACACATATTTAAATCTCCTGCCAATATTATCCTCCCCTTTCCAAACAGAGAGGATCCCCATCATTTTTTTCAAGTATTGCGCTGAGCTTTTGTTAGGGGCTGTAACCTGGGGGACAGGTAGCAGGTACAAAGCTCACTGGGATGGGCTGTTTAGTAAGGCACAGATACCAAATCCACTTGAGGTAGTGAAAACAGTGCTGGGTTTATTTTGATTTAAATACAAGTCCATACACAGGTGCTGCACAGTCTTCAAGAAAACACATCAAAACAGAAATAACCAAACAAAAGTCCTAGCCGTGTCTCGGCTCTAACTATAACATTCACCGTCTCTAACTATCAAGCTGAGCAAGCCTACCGCTTGTCGGTTTCTGTAAAGAGTTTTTTAAAGGGTTTTACCAACCTTTTGGCTCCTCACAAACCATCCCTGTTTGTGTGTCCCAGGCAGAGAGCAAAGGCTGTTTGCTCAGGTGAGCTTAAATTAGCCTGGAAAGGAGGACTAAGATCCGAACTGGATCATGTCTCGGAGACCTCTGAATGTATATGAGAGGAGCCTGGGAGATGTATAAACCCCGAACAGGACTTCTCCTGGCTCTCTCTGGGACGCTCTGCTACATATCCTCCCCCCTTGTTTCAACCCCAGGGTTGGAACACCTGTGGCCCAACAGGAGTGAACACGGGACAGGGCATCTACATTCCCCATCTCAACACCTGGCCTGTGTTTTACGGTGAAGGAGTAATCCTGTAGAGCCAAAAACCACCGGTTCACCCGTCTATTAGTCTCCTTCTTTTGGGCCATCCATTTCAGGGGAGCATGGTCAGTTGTCAAGTCAAACTGGCGCCCTAACAAATAGTATCTGAGTGCGTCCACGGCCCATTTTATGGCTAAACATTCTTTTTCAATGACTGCATACTTTTTCTCATGGCCATTGAGCTTTCTGCTTAGGTATACGACAGGGTGTTCTTCCCCATTGTATACCTGTGACAGTACCGCCCCGATACCAACATCAGACACATCCGTCTGAACCAAAAACTCTCTGGAGAAATCGGGAGAGTACAGTACTGGCTGTGCACACAGAGCCTTCTTCAGGACCTGGAAAGACTCCTCTGCTACTGGGGACCATTTCACCATTACTGAGTCTTTCCCTTTCGTAAGGTCTGTCAGAGGGGCAGCTATAGTTGCAAAATTTGGGATAAATCTTCTATAATACCCCGCAATACCAAGAAAGGCCCTGACCTGCTTCTTGTTTGCAGGGCGTGGCCATTCCTGGATGGCTGCTATTTTACTCACTTGTGGTTTTATGACACCACGGCCAATAGTGTAGCCCAAATACTTGGCTTCCTCTAGACCAATGGCACATTTTTTTTGATTTGCCGTAAAACCTTCTTTGAAGAGGGAATCAAGAACTGCCTGGACACGAGGCAAGTGAGACTCCCAATCAGTACTATGTACCACTATGTCATCTAGATAGGCTGCTGCATATCGTCGGTGGGGTTTTAGGGTCCTGTCCATGGCCCTCTGAAATGTCGCGGGGGCATTTTGCAACCCAAAAGGCATTTTTTTTATATTGAAAGGAACCGTCTGGGGTCACGAACGCAGTCTTCTCTTTGGCGCTACCAGTCAGGGGTATTTGCCAATACCCTTTTGTCAAGTCCAAAGTGGTAAGATAGCGAGCCTTGCCAAGTCAGTCTATAAGTTCGTCTACTCTGGGCATTGGGTATGTGTCAAACTTTGTCACCGCATTAAGCTTCCTGAAGTCGTTACAGAACCTCCAGTTGCCATCCGGTTTTGGGACTAACACGATGGGGCTAGACCAGTCACTATTGGATTCCTCAATGACCTCCAGCTCCAACATTTTTTTTTAGCTTCCTTGCTGATGTCCTTTCTCCTCGCTTCAGGAATTCGGTAAGGTTTGAGCTTGACACGTACCCCAGGTTCAGTAACAATATCATGCTGAACTGCTGAAGTCGTCCCAGGTAACTCTGAAAACTTCTCTCTATTCCTTATCAGGAATTCTCTAGTGTCCTGTTTTTGGGAATATCAGAGGGTGTCTGGAATCGTGACCTCAGGGATGAGAGGGGACTCGGTACTCGTAGGCGTTACTGGGAGAGGCCTCGCAGTTAACGCCATTCTATCTTTCCAGGGTTTTAACAGGTTTATATGGTAAACCTGTTCGGGCTTCCTTTTTCCTGGTTGATAAACCTTGTAGTTGACCTCCCCAACTCTCTCAATTACTTCAAAGGGACCCTGCCACTTAGCCAGGAACTTGCTCTCAACAGTGGGAACTAACACCAGGACCCTGTCACCCGGTGAGAAAACACGGAGTTGGGCCCCCCTGTTATATATTCTCTGTTGGGCTGCCTGGGCCTGCAGTAAGTGTTCTTTTACCACTGGCATGATCGCTGCAGTCCTCTCCTGCATTTGGGCAATATGCTCAATGACACTTTTATGGGGTGTCTGTTCTCCCTCCCAAGTTTCTTTGGCTATGTCTAAGAGTCCCCGAGGGTGTCTCCCATAAAGCAACTCAAATGGGGAGTACCCCGTAGAGGACTGGGGAACCTCCCTGATGGCAAACATCAAGTATGGTATCAGGAAGTCCCAGTTTTTCCCATCCTTGTCCACAACCTTTTTTAACATGCTCTTTAACGTCTTATTGAAGCGTTCCACTAAGCCATCCGTTTGAGGATGATACACTGAGGTTCGCAGCTGCGTCACTTTAAATAACTTACAGAGCTCCCTAGTTATTCGCGACATAAACGGGGTGCCCTGGTCTGTAAGGATTTCTTTCGGGATGCCAACCCGACTGAACACCATAAACAGTTCTTTGGCAATGTTTTTAGCAGACACGGCACGTAAGGGAACTGCTTCAGGGTAACGGGTAGCATAATCCATGATTACGAGGATATGCTGATGACCCCGGGCAGACTTGGGAAGTGGGCCCACAAGGTCCATGGCAATCCTCTCAAAGGGCACTTCAATAATAGGCAAGGGCACTAAAGGACTTCGGAAGTGGGATAGTGGGGCTGACGTCTGACACACAGGACAGGATTAACAATAATTCTTAACATCTTTCTGTATCCCGGGCCAGTAAAACCTGCGCAACACCCTTTCAGTCGTTTTTTCAACCCCTAAATGGCCTCCTAGCAAGTGCCCATGGGCAAGTTCTAACACCTGCCGTCTGTATGGCTTAGGGACCACCAACTGCTCAACCACTTCATCATTCATTTTACATACACGATACAGTAAATCCTCATTGCTGAAATAAGGAAAACAGGGCCTGTCCCTGGGTTCGACAGGTACATCATTAATCACTATTACATTTTCCCAGGCCCTGGAAAGGGTCTGGTCTTTTCTCTGCTCAGTACCAAAATTTTCCTTATGCACATTAAGGTCATCAAACTCTAACATAGGCTACTACTACTGGTAGTGGGGACTTCCTCAGGGTCCTCCAGCTCTCCTGCCATAACCGATAGAGGAAAAGCCGGGGAGCCCTGAGAAGAGTCCCCTGAACCCACTTTGTCAGTAGTGGCCAGGAATTCTGGCTCTGCGACTGAGTCAGGTACTGCAACCGAGTTGGGATGATCCCACAGTTCCCAAAACTTAGGGAAGTCCCTACCAATGATGGCCTCATGCACCAAGTGGGGAACAAGTCCAACCGGATGGGTCACTGTACCTAAACCAGTTTTAAACTGAACAGTTGTTACAGGATACTCCCGGGTATTCCCATGTATACAGATCACAGCAACATTTTTAGCATGATACTTCACAGGTTCAATCATTTCAGCTGTAACCAAAGTCACCAGACTTCCAGAGTCCAGCAAGGCTGTAATAGGCTTATCATTCACAGTCATTTGGCACATTGGTTTTCTCATATTTGGGGTTGCAGTGCATGAAACCGCTGCAAACATAGACTGCCTTCTAATAGATAAATCACACTGCATTGGTTCATCTGTCAATGGACAATTTGCCGCAACATGTCCCATTTCTTGGCAACGAAAACACCTGACGTTTCCCCAGTTTGGTTTGCTGACAGGCACTGGCTTCCCTTGTTTGGGATGCCAAGCTTCAGTCCTGGCACCAAAAATCCTCCCCCCTATTTCCTTGCCATGCTTACCACCCACTTCCCCTGGAACAGTCTTACCGGTTGCCTGGGGAGACCGTGGCTTTGGGTGGAAAGTCCGTGCGGCTGTAGGGGTGGTGACCAGGTTCTTTGCAGCAAAATACCTTTCAACAAGTTCCACCAGGTGGTTTGCCGAATTGGGGTCTCCTTGACTCACCCACTCCTGCAGGGAAATGGGTAGTGACCTCAGAAACTGACCACACGCTCCACTATTTGTGGCCCAGACAGGGACTCCGGCTGTAGCCATTTCCTCACCAGGTGAATTAGGTCGAACATCTGCGATCTTGGGGGCTTCTTGTCTTGGAAGGACCAGCTGTGGACCCGCTGTGCTCGAACTGCCAAAGTGACACCAAGTCGTGCCAGTATTTCCTGTTTGACCTTTTCATAGTCTCCTGCTTCTGCTGACTCCAAATCATAGTAGGCCTTCTGCGATTCCCCAGTAAGCAACGGGGCGACCAGTCCTGCCCACTGGGTTTTAGGCCAACCTTCCCTCTCAGCGGTCCGTTCAAACGTTAGCAGAAAGGCCTCAGGATCATCCTCTGTAGTCATCTTAGACAAAAAGCGAGCCACATGGATGGCTGAGGGCTTGTCTCCAACATTATCAACGTTAGCAGGGGACCACTGTGCTATTGTCTCCACAACCTCAGACAAGGTTTTTCTATCTGCTTTTGCATCAGTGGCTAGCTGTTTAAACAGCCTCTGCGATTGCTCCTGTGCGATAGCATTAGCTTGCTGTTGTGCAGCGTTTGCTTGCTGTTGTGCCGCGTGGAGTGCAGCATTAGCTTGCTGCTGTTCAGCGTGGAGTGCAGCGCTTGTTTTCTGCTGTACAGCGTTTGCTTGCTGTAGTGCAGCATTTGTTTTCTGCTGTTCAGCGGTTGCTTGCTGTTGTGCAGCTTGAAGTGCAGCGTTTGTTTGCTGTTGCGCAGCGTTGGATATCATCAATTGTTTTAGGATTTCCTCCATGTTTAGTCACTCTAGGTACTGGCCTTTTAAGTAGTAACTTACTACAGCTGCCCGCTGAAATCCACCATATGTAACCTGGGGGACAGGTAGCAGGTACAAAGCTCACTGGGATGGGCTGTTTAGTAAGGCACAGATACCAAATCCACTTGAGGTAGTGAAAACAGTGCTGGGTTTATTTGATTTAAATACAAGTCCATACACAGGTGCTGCACAGTCTTCAAGAAAACACATCAAAACAGAAATAACCAAACAAAAGTCCTAGCCGTGTCTCGGCTCTAACTATAACATACACCGTCTCTAACTATCAAGCTGAGCAAGCCTACCGCTTGTCAGTTTCTGTAAAGAGTTTTTTAAAGGGTTTTACCAACCTTTTGGCTCCTCGCAAACCATCCCTGTTTGTGTGTCCCAGGCAGAGAGCAAAGGCTGTTTGCTCAGGTGAGCTTAAATTAGCCTGGAAAGGAGGACTAAGATCCAAACTGGATCATGTCTCAGAGACCTCTGAATGTATATGAGAGGAGCCTGGGAGATGTATAAACCCCGAACAGGACTTCTCCTGGCTCTCTCTGGGACGCTCTGCTACAGGGCGTATATATTTACCAAGGTACATCGTATTTCATCGATATGACCTCTAATAAAGAGATATCTACCGTTCGGGTCTGCAAGTCTATCCTCTATTTTAAATCGGACTTCTTTTGAAAGCCCGATTGCCACCCCCTTAGCTTTTCTGGTATTTGAGTCTGCATAGAACCATGTGGGGTAAGCTTTAGAGTATAATTTTATGTTCGCTCCATGGAAAAGGTGTGTCTCCTGGAGATATACTATATCTGCGTGGTATTGTTTAATTTCGTTTAATATCTTGTGTCTTTTGGCAGGTATATTCAGTCCACGAACGTTATACGTTAAGAACTTAATTCGCAATCATCTTCTTTCTTTTTTTGTAGTAAGATAAGAGGCATTTCTGGATCCCTCCCCCCTCCCCTCCCACCCTCTCCAATCCCCTCCCCTCCCCCCATCTCCCCCCTGCCCCCCTCCTCCCTCCTGGTCACTACTGACCTCTAGACCAAGGGATAAAACGAACCTCATTAAGATCCCATGTCTTCTGACCTCGAGGTGTGGCTCTGCATCCCCCTTGCACTCCGCGCCCCTCCCACGGGCTAATCCCAGGAGGGGAGTGGAGTACATGTGCCAGGCAGAGCTCTCCTCCCCTAAGTGCGCAGGATCTCCTCCCCTCACCCACTTCCTCTGACCCCTAAGCAACAACAGAGCCAAGCTTTACAACCCCAAAAAAAAAAAAAAGGGGGGGGGGGGTTCTCAGCATTTTATCCCAGACCTTCTTTTTGTGACCACTCTGGGATCGCGAACTCTTGTATGCCTAATTTACCACAGAATTCTGGGAGCTCTTCGGGATATCTCAGTTTCTCAGATCTACCCTCTCTGTATCCTACTAGGCAGGCCGGAAAGCCCCAGGTGTATTTCACATTTTCTGCTCTTAATTGGTTTAATAGCGGTCTGAGGATTCGTCTCCTGGCCAGCGTCTCCGGGGCCAAGTCCAAGTAAATTTGTAGTTCTACACCGTTGATTTTCACTGGAGGTTTTCCTCTTAGGTTACTCCATATCGCTGCCTTGTCCTCATAATTCTGGAATTTTATCAAGATGTCTCTAGGGCTTTCTGTAGGTATATGTTGGGGTTTTCTTACTCTGTGTACCCTATCTATTTTTAGCTCCATTTCAGGGCCCTTGTTCCAGATCGGACTAAGTATATCTTTTATTTTTTTCCTTAGATCTTCGCCATTTTCTTCCGCTAGGGCACGTATTCTTAAATTCCGCCTTCTATTTTGATTCTCGTATTCCTCTAATTTGTGGTTCATTCTCCTCTGGTTCAATTTTGACTCTTTTTAAGTTGTTCTTGGATCCTTGAGATCTCCTGTATATAGTTGTCTGTTTTGTTCTCGATTTCCTCTATGCGGTTTAAAAGGTGGCCTACGTCTGATCGAAGTGCTGAGATGTCGTTTTTAATCGAATTTTCCATTCTTGCTAGCATCTCAGAGATTTCATTTTTCGTTGGCATCTGGTGGTTCATAGCTTGTTCCACCGTGATACTTCTATTAATTTCAGTCTCCAGGGTTACTTCACCAGCTGAAACTTCGGCGGGTTCTTCTTTCTTTTTGTTTGTCTCCTTCTTTTTGGCTTGTTTGCTCATTTCTGGGCCTGGGCTTTTGGGGCTTACGCCTTTTACCATGTAGTGTTTAATTGTGCTCGTATTAGCTTTCTCTTTAGGGGTTTTAGGTTCGCCTCCTTTGTTGATCTTGCCTTTCATGCTATATTCCCCTTTTTTTTTTTCCCTTTTCCTTTAAGTCTTATCTTATTCTTTTCCGAGCTGAGCCTTAACTAAATATCTAATATTGTAAGCTAAAGAGAAGCGGCTTATTAGCTATTTTGATCCCCCAGTCTATTTCCCTTTTCTTTTTCTTTTCTTTTCTTGAGTCCTTATAAGGTTATGCCAAAAGTATGTACAGCTATATGTACAGCTATACCCAGGATACTAAAGTGTTGATTGTTGATTTATATTTGATCTGAGAAATCTTATCGGTTTCCTTTCTTCCACTTTTCCCCTCTAATACTAAAAGCCAAAAAAACAAAAAGAGGACCCCGAAAAAAGAAAAGAGTGAGAGAAAGCTCCCTGGGTTTTCTCTTGCTTTACAGGCCTTTGTTTTTGTTAAGTCCTAGAGCCTTTTTTTTCTTTTTTCCTCCCCTCTCCCTGTCCTCTTCCTCCTTTGCCAATAAACCATTTCTTTATAGTGATATCTCCCGTCCTTATTTGTATTGCACAAGAAAATGTCGGTTGGTATATGGCGATATAGATACTTGTAACTCGAGGTATAAAATATCGATTATCTTGTACCGCGTTTGTACCATTAATTAGGGGGGTCGCAAACAAAAAAAAAGGGGGTGGGAGACAGTGCTTCAACTCTTTGAGTGTCTTCTTTTTTGTAGTATATTTGTAGTATATTTGCTCAGTCTTCTGTTGGCTTATGCACGCAATTTTACGTTAGCAGAGAACTTGGCATTTCCCCCTTTTTTTTTTTTCCTTCCTTTAGAAAAATTGCATGTTAATAGCCATACAGTCGCCTTTTTTCTATCAATATAGGTAAGTAGATCACTAGAATTTATAGGAGATTATATGATAGGGGACGACATCCTGAGTGTGATGTTTTAAGCCTTTTTTTTTTTTTTTTCAATTTTCCCCAGTAGATTAGTTTGTAGCCTAGAATTTTTCCCTGGTTAATACTCACCGTTTTCCTTTTACTAATGACTCTGTCGCTTGTGCAGTTGGTTTTGGTGCCGCAGGTGTTTCAATTGCTATTATATATTATATGGCACAGAGCTTTCTTTCAGTGTTTCAGTAATGAATCATATAAACATCCCACAGCTAGGACATGTTATAATTAGGCAAAGTAGATAGCACTCACCCCCTCCTGAGCAGTCTCCGTTCAGTGCTACAGCAATTTAAGCATTTTTTTCCCCTATAGGGGGACTTACCCAGGCTGAGGATGATCCAGAGAGGGATTTCTAAGGAATGTCCTTTACCTTTACCTCTGTTGTTGATGTGGCCGCGTTAGCTCCGATTGTGCTTGTTCTACAGAGCAGCGGGACTGAGAAGAAGAGATGAGAACCAGGGGAGAACAAGGGGGGACAAAGGCGAACAAGGTGCCGCCGAACGGCAGTGTCTCCTGGCTCTCTGGACGCTGCGGTGTCTTTACTGGGCGGTCCGTTCCGGGGACGCCGACCTTCCATTGCGGCGCATACCTCACGCTGGGGAATCATGTCACGAGAGCCACGCCGCCTCTCACTCAGCGTGCTCTCGCTCTGCTCTGCTCAGGCCGTCAGCAGGCCACTCCCTCCATGAGGCCAATCACGTCTTCACGTCCTCTGCATCCCACATGTATTTCTAAGTAAGTTAATCTTCTTATAAACGTACCTATAAAGTCCCATATTCTCACTCTTTTGTATATATACTGAGGGATGATGGTACGATAGAATTACAAACACATTAAAGGATTAATTGACTTCCAATCACATCTCTAATGCTAATTATCAGTTTTTTATTTCTGAAAGATTGTTTTATGTATAATGTATATATTTTTCAAATTTTACTTCACCAACTTAGACTATTGTGTTCTGATCCATCACATATAATTCAGTTTAAAACAAATTGAACTAAAGGCTGTAATGTAACAAAATGGGTAAAAAGACAAAGGGGTGAATACTTTTGCGAAACACTGTAGACTAACTTTGAATTCTATTTCCCTATTAATGGTCAGTGGCTGTGAAAGTTAACCACTCCCATCATATTGGTGGTCAGTGGTGGTGAAAGTTAAAGTGATTGTAAATGACCATCTTGTAAAACAACCCATTCAGTTTAAAATAGAAATGCAAGGCAAAACCTTTTTGTATAGATATAAGAAAATTGCACTAATACATCTACAATCACCTCAAGTATGCATAGATATATATAAAAAAAAATTATAAATACCCCCTGTGACAGACCTAGCCGGGATACAGGCTTTTTGAGAGGACTAAATGCGATCCTCCTGCCAATCGATTATGGGCCCTGGATTTTAAGGGGTACAGGGTGAAGGAGAACCCCAACCCCAGTCAAGATTCAATGCTGTATATATGTGTATATATGTGTATATATAATGTGTGGTCTCATGCTGTTGGGAGACACACTGTCAGATGTTAGTGTCATGAGCTCAAGATGTTAATTGAGAGAGCTGATCACATTGTCCTCTGTACAATGCAGGAGACGGTCCGTCTGTTACTGGTGGTCTCCTGCTATTGTGATGAAATGTCTTGTAGTGATATCCTGATGAGTCACATCGGCTGCTTAAAGGGATTAGTTAATTAGTTTATGTTAAGTTGTTACAAGTGTATTGTTAGAGTAATATGAGCAGGAGGGGGGATCTCCTCCCCTACTGTGTATAAATGTGAGTTTGGCTTTGTAATAAAACAGTCCATGTTGAGCAACTAAGCAAGTGTCGTCTCGTTTAGTGCTTGGGAGCGGTTGGAATATCTGATATCCGTATCCAGACTGGCAGGAAGTGATATATGACGAACGCACTCAAGAGGAGTGTAGGGATGTTCCGTCACACCCCCCACCCCTTTATTTTTTAAATAAGTGATCACATTCCCTGTATTTTCATCTGCATAAGAGCTGGAGGGAGGAGAAGCAACAGTACATTGAGCTTCCCATGGAGCTGTCCTGACAGGAGCTATCATTTTTTGTTTTATTGTGTACCCGGCTTTAGCTAAAGTTTAGCTTCAGTTTGTTAGTGTATGTAAATCTACTAGTATATCTAACATTCCCATCCCCACTATTCACAATGCTGCTGTCTAAAGGTGCCCCTGTGCTACTTCATCCGTAGTGGGGCCACTCTAAAGCCCCATACACACGCGCGGATTATCCGAGGACCAGGTCTGTCGGATCATGTCCGTCGTACTTTGTCCGATGTTGGTGTTGCGTACACACGATCGGACAACGTTTTTTGGAATTTCCGGTCTGCAAGAACGTCGTGACGTAAGTCGTCTTCCACGAGACTAGAAAAGGGAAGTTCAGCACCACGTCAGGCACCCGTTGGGCTCCTTCTGCTGATCCCGTGTTTATCGCGAGTTAGTCGAAGTTTGGGGACTTACAATTCGCGCTTCTCAGTTTTGTCACTCAGATCGTTACTGCTCTTCAGTTTGTGCTTGTCGTGCGTATCTGTTTATTAGTGCGTGTAGTCAGTTCGCATTTGTTGGTCATTGCGGGCTATATCTTGATATAGGACGCTTTTGATTTGCACTGCTTATTGTCTGCTCGTTTCTGGTATTCATTTCGTTCTTTCAGGCCTTGCTTTTTATCGGTGCTTTCTGTTTGTCCGTTCTGACCAGCCGACCGTTTGTGAGCGATGTTTCCCGTACGTACTCGTCGCCGAGTTCGTGCTGTACGCGGAATTGGTGTCGGGCTTTTAGGTTTGAGCCAAGACCCGTCCATGAACAGAGTGACGAGGAGTATGTGGACCAAGAATTGGTTGCTTCAGCGTGATCAGTTCTCGCACATGCCTTTGCTTTGTGAGATCAGGGAGAATAATCCTGATGATTTCAGGAACTTTCTCCGGATGACGGACCCCGTTTTTCACCGTCTTTTGGCTTTGCTGACCCCTTTTATCAGCCGGCAGAATACCTGCATGAGACAAGCCATCACTCCGGAGCAGAGGCTTGTTGCTACGTTGAGGTACTTGGCGACAGGGAGAAGCCTTCAGGATTTGAAGTTCTCTTCAGGTATCTCTCCCCAGGCCCTGGGAATCATTATTCCAGAGACCTGTTCTGCCATCATCCAGGTCCTGCAGGAGGACTATATTAAGGTAACATTTCTACTTTACTATTCCCTTCTATGTATGCTCTGTTTGCTAAGGTCTTGTATTTTTGACCACCTTCCCTAATTACCATGATTGCAATATGCTCTAATATGCTGTGCCCCTTTTCTCCTTCATGCATTTTTCCCTTCACTTACCTCCCCAGCATGCTCTTCTGGCCCAATAGACACCTATGGCCTAGTCACTTAAGCAATGTATTTTGTCTGCTGCATAGTATTGTTTTCCCCCAAACACCCCCGAAAATATGCACAAATGTTTGCTGTGTGGTTTACTTCATGTAGAGCCCCCTTTTTTTCCCTTTTTGTTGGTGGGGGGGGGGGGGGGGTGCCAAATTCATTCTGAACCCCCTCCCCCATTTGCTCTGTCAGATGGTACCAATCCTCTATCTGCTGGCTTTCCAAAGGTCAATAGACACTATATACCTACCTCTTTATAGTGGTCATATTTAGGGATGAATTCAGCAAAGCATGTAGTGCAAGGGGCTGGCTCCCTACTTTCCATTTCCTCTTTTTTTGTGTTCTTTCCCTCCTATTAGCTTGCTAGGTAATTTCATAATGTGATAATGTGAAAATGTTCGTTCCTTTTTTTGGGGGGGGGGGGGGGTGGGGATTTTGAATGTTAAGTAAGGAGGGTCTGGCAAACTAGCACACATTGAGCCATTTGGCAATCAATGAAGTGCAGAGGGTTACCTGTCCAAACCCCCCCCCCCAAACCCCTAGTTATTGTCAATGGCCCATCAGAAGTGGGGCGATTGATGGGGGGTGAGTCATCTGCTAGGGGGACCCTCTACTTTGCGTTGCAAATACTTTCCAGCTTTAAATGTAAAAGTCTGATCTTGTTCCAAGATGTTTAGTGTCTAATCTGCTTGCAATGTTTATGTGCAAAGTGACTAATTTTTTTTTCTTGTTTCACTCCACAGTTCCCTTCCACGCCACAGGAATGGCAGACTGTGGCCTCCCACTTTGCCAGCCGTTGGGACTTTCCTAACTGCGGAGGTGCAATTGATGGGAAACACGTCCGCATCGTCCCACCCCCCAACTCGGGGTCCTACTATTATAATTACAAGGGGTTTAATAGTGTAGTGATGTTGGCGGTGGTGTCGGCGACATACGAGTTTTTGTATGTGGACGTGGGGATGAACGGCTGGATCTCGGATGGTGGTGCCATTGCACAGACGGAGTTCTACTGGCGTCTCCAAAGTGGCAGTCTGTGCTTGCCACCTCCAGAGGAGAATGCTGAAGGACTCCCCTTCGTCTTTGTCGCAGATGAAGCATTTGCGTTGACTCCCCATCTGATGAGGCCCTTCCCGATGAGGACCCTCACCCCAGACCAGAGGGTCTTCAATTACAGGCTGTCGAGAGCCCGCAGAGTGGTGAACACCTTCGGGATCCTGGCCAGCCGCTTCTGCCTGTTTTTGACGGCTATTAACTTGGCAGAATACAAACTCAACCACATAGTTCTTGCCTCTTGCATATTGCACAACTTTTTGAAAAGACACAACACCAACTATGTGGTGACCGTTGGCCCAGATGTTGAGGGCCCTTCCAATGCCGACCTCACAGCCCTTCAAGCGGCACGTCCAGGCTTTCCCCCTCTAAATGCCCGCGTGGTCCGTGAGCAATATATGGAGTACTTTGTGGGTAGGGGGGCCATTGCTCTGCCTGACGATGTGTGAGAGGCATTTTTAAATAAAAATATTTTTTTACCAAACCTATGTTTTCTGGTCATTTCCATATTCTAGCTTCTTTGAGATATACATTTTTGCCCTTTAGCTTCAACAGTGGGAATGCACTTTCTGGCCAAAAGGAGGTAACAGTCTCTTCTTCCCAAAAAGAATCTTCTCATGTTGTGTGTTTGATACCTAATCTTTGGTCTAGAGAAGGTTTGTAGTGCATAACTGACACCCAAAATACTCCTTTTCATCACCATGACAGAAATGTGTGTATTACCAAAAATGGTGTGCTACGTGTTTTCAAACAAATCACTGTGGGTGTCATTTACATAAGTCAAATCTACTATGCTCTCCAAGTGCAGTGCAAAAGTGCCCTGGAAAAGAAACTTGCAGTGCAAACTGGACTTGCCTTTAGTAAATAACACCCATTGCCCCCCAAATCCTTTACATTTCACATACATAATGCCTTTTTGTTTTTAAATAAGGAAGCCACACATTTAGAAAATTCAAAAAGTTTACTTGCAACACATTCACAAGTGCATTTACAAACTTCTTGCCAAAACTGACAAGATCTTGGTTCTTGACAACATTGTTTACAAACATTCCGCATTTGGTAAAACCAGGCATGGAGCAAAACAGAACATAGGAACTAGGAAAGTTCAACTTTCTAAAGTGAAGACAAGATCAGACATGACTATATGTTCAAAGTGTGTTTGATCTTGCCTTCATCACATGGGGGGTCACCCCTGGAAACTGGAAATTTAGAACATGCACACAATTTGGGTCGGAAAATGGACATTAGATGGTAAAACACATGCCTAGAATCTTCAAAAGTGCCATTTTCCATCATGGGGATGAATGGACTTTTTTGGGGGGTGCAACCCCTTCACCACAACCACTTTAGTAATTCGTAAAGTGGTTGCACCCCCAAAAAAAAAACGTTGTCATTCATCCACCATGATGGGAGCTAGCACATGTGGACACAATGTGTGCATGTTCCAAATTTCACACAGTTCTTAAGTTGCAAATGTGTTCAGAAACAGCCACAAATGTGTGTTAATTACTTGGTGCGTTTTCAGATTTTTCCTAAAACATCAATGATGTTCTTCAATTTTTGTTGAACATCATTGATGTTTTGCTTTGTCATCTAGATCTCGATTGCAGACCATTATCTCCCCGATGAGTACGTGGGCACTCTCTGTGGTAAAGTGCGATTCTTCTTCCACAACATCCACGTCACCTAAAAACAACCAAAAAAAACAAAAATGTGTTGTGGAAATGAGGCAGGCATACATTGATTAGCTTACCAGTAGCTGTGTTCTCCCACACTCACCTGTTGTGGTGACAAGTTCTCCAATTTCTATGATCTCTCCTTCCTCCTCCTCTGCTTCTGGTCTTTCCCCTTCTTTGGGAGGTGTTGGTTTTGTGGTTTCCTCAGACGTCACGAGTTTTCGCTCCCCTATGAGAAGGTGCAAAAGGAAGATTTAGCAACACAATCTATTGAGGGCAGAAATAGGAAATGTCAAACATTGCTTGAAGGTGAGGGACAATATTTTTGGCCAGTTACAAATGACAACAACATGAATGTAGTCACTTTGTAAAGGTGCTAAACTTAATAGCTTTTTGGTAGAAGTTTGTCTGATGGAGACCCCCCTCTAGTATCCACTGGAGCACATGTGTGGAAAAGCATAATAAAAAGTGGGTTTGGGTGTCCCAGCACTAGTGCTCTAGACTCCAGATGGGTAAACAGCTACTGGGTGACCTCTCCTTTACATTGAATAAATTGGCTTTACATTCTTGATGACATTTCTAGTGAGAACAAACTTCCTTTCCCCCAAAAAAAACACCAAACCTCGTATTATAAGTGGCCGAAGATCGAGGTTGAGTACCGTACCGTACCGTACCGTGCAAGGAAGCGTGGAAGGAAGACCTGAGAGTGACGACCTGGATTCAGTCTGGTCTGAGAGAAGATGGAGCCTCTCGTAGGACCAGAGCCTGGGGACCTAGATGGCATCTGCTGCAGTTCCGGATGTTTTGGACTTCAGGACCAGATAGCACTCCCTTATTATTTAGATAGGTACTCCTCAGGCCCCCAATTTTAGACGCTTCAAAAATGATGGTTGCCGTGGGGGTCCAAGGCTTTGCAAATTCCCCAAGTTTCTCCATCGTTGCGTTCCTCTTTGTTTTGTTGCTGAGACCTAAATAAAGGTATTTTTGATTTGAAATAATCATTGCCTATGTGTTTTACTTTTCTACAATGACAGTTTATTTGTGAGTAGGCAGGTACATTTCACTAATCATAAAGTATAATTAACAAGGGGCACCAACAGCAAACAAACAAACTCCTAGTAAATTTAAGCAACAAATAGAAATGTTAATAATGTTGTTTTGCTAAGTTGAGACACACAACCCCCCTCAAAAAAAAAAAAAAAAATCTTCTTAAAATATGTATTCCAAACAAAATACAAAAATGACAAATCATCCCAAAAATATAACAAAGATTCTTTTACGATCTGAGTAAAAATAAACATGTAGTCTAGAAATCCTGAAAACTAATAAAGAACTAAGTTTGTGAGAAGTGCGGGTGAATAGGAGCAGCTAAAACATGTCATTCTTCTTGCATTGTAAAGAAAAAGAGAATGCGCTGCATTAAAGACATTTTAACATTGCAGCGTGACGAATGTGCTGTGTCGATTAGGAAAGGTAGTTTTACCTGACCGAGCGCTTCCGTCACAGAATTTCTTCTGAGCATGCGTAGCACTTTGTCCATCGGACTACGCTACACGCGATCGGATTTGGTGTGATCGGACTTTGTTGTCGGAAAATCTATCCAGCAGGAGATAGAACTTTGTCCGTCGGACAATCCGATGGAAACTGTCCGATGGTGCCTACACACGGTCGGAATTTCCGACAACATTGTCCGATAGGACAGAATCCATCTGAAAATCCGACCGTGTGTATGGGGCTTAATACAGGAGGTGTGTTACTGGGTCAAATCACCAGGTATAACGGGGAGAAATAAGAAAACCTAAAAAAGAAAACTACTGTAGCCACTACATCTAAGGATTGGTAAGCTGAAGTATATTATGTTCTAGGTTATGGGTTTAATGTGGTATAAGCCCCCCCCACATTGGTGTTCAGTGGCAGTGAGAGTTAACCTTCATCGCCCTATTAGTTGGTCATTGGTAGTTAGTGTTCAGTAGCAGTGAAAGCTAATCACCAATTCACCCCACCACATTGGTGTCCTGAAAAGCTAAGCCCCTTCCATAGATGATCCTTTAACTGATCACATGCCTCTCTATTCTCAGACTGGGGCTTTACTTGCACTGTGGGCAGAGGCAACTCCTTCCACAGTACAGGCTTTCTTTCAGTGCCAGGTCCTGGAACACAAAGATCTAGCATCTGGCATCCCGCTGCCACTATTTTGCCCAGCAGCTCGTTGACAGCATAGGCAGAGGGTCGGCAGGTTGTGTGTTGGGCACCAGGGCTATAGAGTGTTACTTATGACAGCTCTGCATCTGCTGGGGTTCCTGACATCACTCCAATGAGGGTGGCACAGAGCCGCAGTATCAGGGCTGTACACACAAGGGAGGATTTTATAGGTATATAACATGCCTATCATACTTTAACCACTTCAGGCCCGGAAGATTTGGCTGCTCAATGACCAGGCCATTTTTTGCGATACGGCACTGCTGTGCTTTAACAGACAATTGCGACGATGCACCCAAACAAAATTTACGTCCTTTTTTTTCCCCCACAAATAAAGCTTTCTTTTGGTGGTATTCGATCACTCGTTTTTTGCGCTATAAATAAAAGAGCAACAATTTTGAAGAAAAACACAATGGGGTTTATTTACTAAAGCTAGAGAGTGCAAAATAACTCGCACTTCTGCAGAAAAACCAAACGGCATCCAGGTTTTATTGCCAAAGCTCAATTGAACAAGCTGATGTTAGAAGCTGATTGGTTTCTCTGCAGAACTGTGACTAATTTTGCACTCTCTAGCTTTAGTAAATAAACCCCCAATTTCTTTAACTTTTTGCTATAATAAATATCCCAAATGTAAAAAAAAAAAAAAAAAAGTTTTCCTCAGTTTAGGCCGATATGTATTCTTCTACATATTTTTGGTAAAAAAATTGCAATAAGTGTACATTGTTATAGCGTCTACAAAATAGGGGATAGATTTATGGCATTTTTGTTATTATTTTTTACTAGTAATGGCGGCGATCAGCGATTTTTTTTTATCCGGACTGAGATATTGCGGTGGACAAATCGGAAACGTTTGACGCATTTTTGGGACCAGTGACGCTTATACAGCGACCAGTGCTATAAAACTGCACTGATTACTGTATAAATGACACTGACAGGGAAGGGGTTAACACTCGGGCGATCAAGGGGTTAACTGTGTAGGTGTGTTCTAACTGTAGGGGGGATGGGACTGACTAGCGGAGAGATCAGTGCTCATACCTAGTATGAACACACAATCTGTCTCTACTCCCCTGAAAGAACCGAGGTGTGTGTAAATAAATATATATATATATATATATATATATATATATATATATATATATATATATATATATATATATATACACACACACACACACCCCTGTTCTCGTTCTGTAATGAGCAATCGTAGGTGCCCAACGGTCATCACGCCCACCGGGCACTCTCATCGGCTTAGGGGACACTCTTCGAGGGAGCGCACATGCCGCCAGAGGCGTCTTAAATAGCCAACGTACAGCTACGATGGCCCGCGCAGGGGAGCCAACCTGCCGCAGTATAAATGTACATATAATCTCATATGAAGATTGGTGTTGCAATAAATGGCCTGACAGGGTCTCTAACTACCTTCCACCCGCCTTTATAGACAAATGACGGCGGGCAGGATGCTCCGTTGTTCTGGAACGACGTCATATGAGGTGATGCTCACCAAGCTTGCGCGCCTGCAGGGACACGGCTCGACCCCCGATTCCGGTAAAGAGCAGATGATGTGGCTCTTTACCCATGTGATCGGCTGTGTCCAATCACAGCTGATCACATGTAAACAAGGAAATGCTGGTTATCGGCTCTCTTCGCCTCACACTGACAGAGTACAAGGAGAGGAGAGCCGATCAGTGGAGTTTCCTCACAGGGGAGACCTGTACAGATAATCAGGACACGGATTATCAGTGCAGCCCAACAGTGCCCATCTGTAATGCCAGTCTGTGCCCATCGGTAATGCCAATTTGTGCCCATCAATGAGGCCAATCTGTACTGTGTTAGTGCTGCCTTTCAGTGCCTGCATATCAGGGCCGCCAATCAGTGCCTATCAGTGCAGCCTCATCAGTGAAGGAGAAAAATTACTTATTTATATCATTTTCTGACAAACTAACACATTTTTTTATTTATTTACTTTCAAAATTTTCAGTCTTTTCTTTTTTCGTTTTCTTTTTTATTTATTTTTTGGCAAATATGTGATTAAATACCACCAAAAAAAAAGCTCTATTTGTGTGAAAAAGCGTTGCATGACCGCGCAATTGTCATTCAAAGTGTGACAGTGCTGAAAGCTGAAAAATTGGCCTGGGCAGGAAGGTGGTAAAAGTGCCCTGTATTAAAATTGGGATTCCTAGAACATTGTGTATGCATGTTGTGGTTGTTTTTTTGCCAGTCTTTTTTTAAACATTTTACCCATAGAAACATGCAAGTGAAGATTTATTGACAAATCATCCAAAAAGACTATGTAAGAAGTAAACGTAGCATCTTGTATTCTTCTATTCTAACGTCACAAAAATAATACAAAAAACTGAGCCTTGCTTCTGCTAATCAGTGTATAGATTAATATATTGAACAAGCAAAAACTGGCAAGTATTAGATGTGCTCCTTATTGTTCACAGAGATTTTATAGCATTGAAAGTCTTAGTTACTAATGGGTGATCATTATTTTATTTCCTTAGAAAAATAAATATTGTAGTTTTATATTCATAGACCAGTGTCGAGTGTGTTTTGGAGAAATGCCAAAGTGGGTTCTGGTACTGCAATTAAGATCTGACTAGCTTTTAATAAGGCTGCATTCACACCTGAGCGTATAGTTTTCAGGTGGAATGTTGCGCGTTTTTACCATGTTTTTGCCACGATTTTGTACAGGTTAAAAGGTCACCAATGTAAAAAATAGAAAAACCCCTGTAATCTGCCCAAAAAGAAGCTCATGTACCTTTTTGAGCTTTAGGCTGCATTCACACCTGAGCGTTTTGAATCCCAACAAGCAAAATCCCTTTAATTTAAATAGCCTCTGTTTACATCTGAGCATTCTGTCGCTTGAAGCAAAATGCTTGAAGCTCAAAAATGTACATGAGCTTCTTTTTAGGCAGATTACAGGCGGTTTTCTGTTTTTTACATTTTGACCTGTACAAAATTTCGGCAAAAATGCGCGACTTTCCGCCTGAAAACAATATACTCAGGTGTGAATGCAGCTTCAGGCGTTTTGCTTCAGGTGACAGAATGCTCACATGTGAAAAGGGGCTATTTAAATGAATGGGATTTTGCTTGTTGGGCGTTTATGAACTTTTGAGATGATCGTTTTACGAGCTGAAAATGCTCAGGTGGGAATGCAGCCTAGGGCCAGGTTCACACTGGTACGACAAACGCTCCGACATTGGGAGCTCATGACGTGTGAAAATCAATGTTTCCCTATGGGAGCTGTCTTAACTGGTCCGACTTTGAAAATGCTCCCTGCACTACTTTGGTCCGACTTTGATCTCAACCCATTGAATATCATTGAAGTCGGATGAAAGTCTTGCCTGATCCGACTTTGGCATGCGACTTGTGCTCTGATGATCTTGAGGTGGAACTCCATGCCAAATTTTAAATATAAAACCGGCATGGGTTCCACCTCCAAGAGCATACCAGGCCCTTAGGTCTGATATGGATTTTAAGCGGACCGCCCTACGCCGAAAAAAATGCAAACCCCTCAAAATCCATACCAGACCCTTATCCGTGCATACAGCCCGGCCAGTCAGGAAAGGGGTTGGGGTCGAGCGAGTGCCTCCCTTTCTGAACTGTACCAAGCGGCATGCCCTCAACATGGGGTGGTGGGTGCTTTGGGGCAGGGGGGCGCACTGTGGCCCCCCCACCCCAAAGCACCTTGTCCCCATGTTGCGGACAAGGGCCTCTTCCCGACAACCCTGGCCGTTGGTTGTCGGGGTCTGTGGGCAGGGGGCTTATCGGAATCCAGGAGCCCCCTTTAATAAGTGGGGCTTGTCGGAATCCAGATCCCGGCCCCAGCCCTATGTGAATGAGTTTGGGGTACATCGTACACCTACCCATTCACCTGGGTGGAAAAAGTACGATGTACCCCAAACTCATTCACATAGGGCTGGGGCCGGGATCTGGATTCCGACAAGCCCCCTGCCCGCAGACCCCGACAACCAATGGCCAGGGTTGTTGGGAAGAGGCCCTTGTCCTCATCAACATGGGGACAAGGTGCTTTGGGGTAGGGGGGCCGCAGTGCGCCCCCCTGCCCCAAAGCACCCACACCACCATGTTGAGGGCATGCGGCCTGATATGGTTCAGAAGGGGGGGGCGCGAGTTCGTCCCCACCCCCTTTACTGGCCGGGCTGCGTGCTCGGATAAGTGTCTGGTATGGATTTTGGGGGGACCCCCATGCCGTTTTTTTTCAGCGTAGGGGGTTCCCCTTATGATCCATATTAGACCGAAGGGCCTGGTATGCTCTTGGAGGGGGAACCCATGCCGTTTTTTTATTTAAAATTTGGCGTGGAGTTCCCCCTCAAAATTCATACCAAGCACAGTACCTGGTATTGGCAGGGATCCAAGTCGGATCCCCGTTCATTGAAGTCTGACATGTCTCTGACTTCAAGTCGCCGGGCATAGTCGGATCCAAAGTAGGACAAGTGTCGTGTCGCCCCAGTGTGAACCCAGCCTAAAAGCTGATTTGCACATGAGGATCTAGAAAATTCTATATTTTTATATATTGAACAATTAATGCTTATGAAACATTTTTGTAGTTCATGCATAAACTTACATGCTAAACTTACATGCTAAACTTACATGCTGTTTTATATTGTCTGTCTTTTATTAGGGGAGTGCACTACTTTGGGTTCCTGGTGCTGGAATAAAACTTTTTGCTGTATTTTATACACTAGGAAATGTTGCTGCCTTAACCAGGTAAGCCTATAGTTTAATTTCTTTGTGTGAACCACACTTTATTTTTTTTATATAATCAAAATAGATGGTCATGTTAATGTATGTGCAAAAGTATGGTAAAAGGAACAGTTTAACCTATAGTAATCAATCAGAAATATGTTTCACTTTCAGATCTGTAAAGTAAAAATTATAAAGTAAAACCTTGGATTGCAAGCATAATTCGTTCCGGAAACATGCTTGTAATCCAAAGCACTCTTATATCAAAGTGAATTTAATCATAAGAAATAATGTAATCTCAAGTGATTAGTTCCACAACCATTCATTCATAAGTCCTTCAGTTTATAGTCTATATAAAAAGATTATAGCAATGTGATAGATTATGTAACCATAAAATGTCCCATCAACAAATGGCAGCCTCCACAAGGGGATTAGAAGCAAAATTCAGCAGGAACTACAGAGTATAAAATAGAAGAGAGGCCCATTTAGCAACTCGCATGGTACAACACATGGTAGAACTTTTAGCAACTCACATGATTGATGATTAAAACAGGCACATCTAAGTATGCAGGCATCTGGGGTAAAGCTGTCCACATAGACTGTCCCCCTGGTGCCGTGTCATTGTATTTGATTGACAGCAGTGGGAGCCAATGGCTGTGCTGCTATCAATCTATCCAATCAGGACACGAGACACCAGCTACAGATGGTGTGCTCATTCCCGGACTAAAGCCTCATACACACGATCGGACCGTGGACCAACTTTCCTGTGGATTTTTGTCCAAAGGGCGTTGGCCCCAAGTTGGTATTGCATACACACGGCAGGACATTTTCAGCCAACTTTCACCAAATCACTTGTTTTTTTTGCTCTTTACCGCCACCTTGGTCAACTTCTGTATTGTTGTCTGATCTTTTGCATTGGTTCTGCATTGGTTTGTACAAAAGTCGGTTGGTTTTGTGTACACACGGTCGGACTTTGGTCCATCGGACTTTTGTTGGCAGAAAGTTGGTCCGTTCGCACAGCCAACAAAAGTCTGATGAAACCTGGAAAAAGTTGGTCCGATGGAGCGTACACACTAATTTGCATGTTGGTTGTCAAAAAGTCTTATCATGTGTATGGGCCTTATGGATGACAGCGTTCAGGTAAGTAAAAGGGTGGGGGGATTTGGGGGGGGGGGGGGGCTGGGGGCTGCAGCTCTATAGAAGGGTTTCCACATTAATGCATAGAGCACTGTAGTGGCACTGTTAGGGCAATGATGAGCAATGTGGGGCACAGAAAAAAATCAAACCAACTTGTGCTGCTGCACGGATCCCTCTCCTCGGTTTGAGGAGAGGAGGGAACTGAACCGGATTTGTTTACATAGTGATCGCTCTGTCATTGGACGGAGTGATCATGTGGTAAAGGGCTGCTGTGATAAGCCTTTACCCTGATCCGTGGTGTGCTGGGTCCCGGGGACCCAGCGATCATGGACACTTCCTAATGCGCCCCCCAGGGGACGCACTAGAAGCTCAAGCACTGGAGGCCGCCATATGACCGCCTCTCAGAACTAGCCGGCTGCGCTGTAGCCGTCCAATGAGCTATAGCGCGGTCGGCAAGTGGTTTAAATATGTCCAAAGCTTGTGCAAATTACTGTTGCAGGAGCACCTTGCCACCTCTTACACATATCTTGAACAATGGAAAAAAGCTTTGGATCTTACTTTCAAAAGTCCAAAATCCCATAGCCTCTAAATCCTCTATCAATAACATGTACCAAGAGTTGGGGTACAAAGTACTTGCTGGTACCAAACACCTCAGCTACTTCACTGCTTATATTCCAATACTTTCACAGCTTGATATGTGCAAACCCTAAAGAAGACACACTTCTGGGACCGTGTATACATGATCACCCAAAAGCTCACTGACCCACCCCATCCACAGATCCCCTGATATCTTCCTACTAATTCACAACTTCATGTGACTCAACTGATGCCAAGGATCAATCTTGATCCATATGATAAAAGGGGTTGAAAGCATGCAATCCTGCCCTATAGAAAATCCCCCCCCCCCAGTCATACCATGGTTCAATAAACTAAATTACGCCATTTTATATAGTTCAGCAGGCTAAATAAAAGAAATGGGTTTGTTGTACTAACACAAGTGATGTTAGTACAGCAATCTCCCCCTCTATGCTATTGTGTTCTGACAGGGGGACTGCCCACCAGGGCACACTAATCAGTGCTTGCAGCCATTGGCTGTGAGTGCTGATAAGATGCGGATCAGCTGCTGGTTTTACAGAGTGTCTGTTTGACAGAAGCCAGCCATCTGTTGTACACACTGGCCGATTTCTGCCGATTTCTGTTGAATCGGCCGATATTTAGCCTTAAATCTGCTTTTAATCTAATGGCACAGCAGTAAACTTGTTTTTCTTTATTTTTTTATTCAGAATAAAGTTTATTAACTTTTAACCATACAATAAACAATGCACATTCCGAAGTATTACATTTATACAATACCACTTTCATACCGTGCAAATAGATACCTCACATGCAACGCTTTAAAATTGCTCAAACTCGTGGAATGGCTCCAAACTTCAGTACTTAAATATCTCCATAGGTGACTCTCTTTTTACATTTTTTTACAGGTTACCTGTTTAGAGTTACAAAGGAGGTCTTGGGCTAGAATTGTTGCTCTCGGTTTAACGGTCGCGTGATACCTCACATGTGTGGTTTAAATGTCATTTACATATGCGGAGGAGACCTACGCGTGCGTTCGCTTCTGCGTGCGAGCAGAAGGGGTGCTTGAATTTTTTTTTACTATTTCATTAAAATTTATTTTATTTTTAGGCCTTCTAGCCAAGTCACCCGGCATTGTTTACATCTGCCGGCCCGGACATGACGCCGGGGACCATCTGGCCTTCAGTTTTCTCTATGGCTAACTTCCAGCGCCTGCTAGTTCCTTCTCCGGCTCACCAATCGTGCGGGCGAGCCAGTAGAAGCACCAGGGGGGCGTCGGGAGGTGGGGGACAACCCCTCCCGCTGCCTGTAAGAATGATCAAGCCGCTGAGCAGCCACTATCATGGTTCTTATGATGCAGGGAATCGGCGGTTGAAAAAAAATATCTGAATGATGCTTGTAGCTGCAGACATTATTCAGATATCCCCACTGAAAGCCCAGGATGTCATATGACATTCTGCGGTATGGAAGTGGTTAAAGTTTGATGCTTTAATTATTTTTACTTAGTATTTGTACTTGGTATATGTTGATTTATTTTTATTTTTTATTCCTGTAGTTGTTCCTTAGTCTGCAAGTAGCAAATTTAAGAATGTATGTTATGTCAGTGAATTTCCAAATGTAATACAGGAGAATTCCAACTAACAAAATGGGGGCAACGGATACAATGCTACGTTTTTCTGTCTGTGTACAATTCCCCCCCCCCCCCCCTCCCTTTTTTTTCATCCTATTATTTTTATTAGGAATTTTCAAAAATACAGAGCGAGAGATCGATTTGTGTACAGAGTTATACATGTCAGACTATATAATTGTAACAGAGTCGTATGCAATAGAGATATGAGTAATAAACAGGTTTGTAAATAGTTATGCAGTATGCTTATCTAGAATTACAAAAATGAAAGTATCTGAAGAAAGTCAAGATATACATCTCTAGCAATATAAATGGTAGGTATAAAAACTTCAATCCCTCCTTCTCTCACCTTTTCCTCCCCTCAAACCAACCAAAGGAGAGGGGAATAAAAAAACCATAACTAGGTAACCTTGTAAGGGGAAAACTACTTCACATTTTTAAATAAATTAACAAGGAAAAACCAAATGAGATAAAACCTCTACATGTCTAAGTACAAGAGTTATAAGGTGGTAATGTGTCACAAAGCTGAGAAATCTGTTAGGGGGTAATATCTAATAGTAGGTTGATCTACGTCGCCTATAGTCATGTTACACTGTACCCAAAAAGAATCTTCTACCAAGGATCCTGTTTTGGACTATTTGTAATGGGGCCAGCCTGGGAGTATCTAGCCATGCATCCCATATTTGTTCAGATTTTGTACAGACTACACCAATGCTGGTAGACTTCTTTTTTCCTTAGCAGAACCGTGTTAACACTAACCCAATCTGCATGAGAGGGAGGTGTGGTCAAAAGCCACTTCTGTGCTATAAGTTTCTGGGTGATAACTAGAATTCTAATAATAGCTGCATATGTGTGAGGTTTGTATAGTTCCTCATCTAGCCAACCCAATACATAGAGTTTAGGATCTAGCGTGAGGGTAAGATTCCATATTTTATTAATAGAATCGATTACCTTTGTCCAATATTGCACCAATTTTGGACACTTCCACAACATGTGAAGGAGAGTACCATTTTCCACTGCACATCTCGGACACAGGGGAATATCTCTTCTATGCCAAGCATGTAGTTTATGTGGTGTACGATAGGTGCAGTGTACAATAAAAAGCTGAGTGCGCTTTTGGGCTGTGAAGTGCATTGTCAATGACAGTGTTCCATTCCTCATCTGAAATATGTCCTAGGTCTTCTGACCATTGAGTTCTGCACTTGAGAGACCTAGATTTGGAAACTTGAGATCGAAGGGAATTGTACAGGGATGAGATTTGTCCTTTTCTAGAAGATGAAGTTATCAATTGTTTAAGTATCGTAGGCTCAACTGATACTCAGTTTGATACTCTGGATTGGAAGGAAATGGCGTGCCTGAGTTGTATGTATTGGTAAAATACGTGGTTTGACAAACCATGTTCCTCTCGCAGTGTCTGGAAGTCTTTCAATAAATGCCCTTGGTAGAGTTGTGTAATGTAAGTAAGATCATAGGAGGACCAGGTAATGAGTCCCCATAGTTTCTGGATATCCCGATAGCTCTATATCCCGATTATAGGGTAGTGATTATTATTAAAAATACGAGTGAAAGTGGTAAAACCCTGGTAGTGGAAGTGTTGTTTAGCTTTACACCAGACTTTATCTGTTAGGTCTAAAGTAGGGTAAAGATATAGTTCTTCAAATTCCCCAGCTTCCAGACAATCAGTCAGATTGTTTTTAGATAGTATGGTTTGCAAGGATACGTTTAATGGGACCTTGGAAATTGGGATTATACCATGCTGTGAGGTGCTGTAGTTGTGCCGCCATGTAGTAATAGTGGATTGGGTACCACCAGTCCACCTGCATCTTTTTGGTTCCTGCAATGTTTCAAGCTTAATACGAGGGGGTTGTTTCCTCCATATCAGAGCACAAAATATTGTTTTTTTTTGGTTCTGTCTTACCACTTCAGCGAACACTATCAAGAGACTTATTTGAACTTTACATTCATTTTTTGTCTCCTGATCGCTTTCACATCATTGCGAAGGTGGTAAGGGGCTTGTTTAACCCTTGCAGGTTAGGTATGGATGTGAGGAAGTGTCTTAATTGGACCGCAGTCCAAAGGGGCAGTTTAAAGGTGCCCGAGTCGCTGCTTAGTGTTTCTAATGAGTGCCAGGAGTCATTTATCACGAAGTGTCTTGCTTGTGTACAGTTTATGTCTTTAAAGACGTTCCTGACTTGGGGGTCCAGTCCTGGTGGGAATTTCAGGTTCCCTATAATGGGGTATAGGGGGGAGTTTGGTGTGGATAGCGACTGTGTGAGACATGTTTGTGACCCTATGCGGAGTGTCGTTCCTATCAGTGGATGTTTTTTTGATGCCTGCAGGGAGTATCTGTGTTTGAGCTTGTGCCAGGTGTGTCCATAATTTCAGGTCTCGATGGCGGCACCAGTCTATTATCCTACGCAATTATACAGCCTGGTAGTATTTCATCACATCAGGGACCGCTAGACCACCATTGATCTTTGGCAGGGAAAGTAGGGTACGTGGTAGCCTCGGCTTCCTATTTGCCCCTATAAATTTGTAGAACTGACTGTGTACTTGTTTAAAGAATGACACTGGGATAAAGATTTGGGAGTGCCTGTAACAAGTAGAGGAATTTGGGCAGGATGCACATCTTAATGAGATTGCATTTGCCGAACCAGGAATGGAGGCCCCCTGTGCCATGATTCCAGTAAGGTTTGGGTTTTGATTAGTAAAGGAGGGAAATTCAGATTAAAGGTATGCTTCAGGTTAGCTGGAATCCATAGCTTCTGACTTATTATAATTGATTTTGAGGTTGGATATGTTTCCATAGGTATAGAATTCACAGAGGAGGTTCGGAAGGGAGATTGACAGGTTTGAAAGGGAAAAAAGCAAGTCATCTGCGTAGGCAGAAACCTTGTATTGGGTGTCTTGGGTTGTGTATGATTTTACATAAGAATGGCTCTAGTGATAAGGCGAAAAGGAGGGGTGACAGCGGACAGCCTTGTCTAGTCCCGTTCATGATCGGGAGGGGGTCAGATAGATTTCCATTTTAACTTGTGCGGTAGGGGTAGAGTATATTTGGGAAATCCATCTAATCGTGGTGTAACGACACCCCGAGTATGAATTGGGTTAAAGTCGTTTTAGGATATTCCCTTCCTGAACACCAAGGCAGCTACCAAACACTTCCATCAGCCGAACAAGGAACCCATACGAATAATTCTCCCCCAAATACGAGACAAGGCTCTGTATTGAGGTTCAAACAGAAACTTTATTGAAACAAATTCAGGCTCTTTTTATACATTTGAGAATACTGCAGGCCCCACATGAACAATGACCCAGATCCACCCACAACATCACACAATGGTTGCATAACGAGCCCCCAATTCACATTATTCTGAGTGTCAATATCTCCTCTACTAGGCAATAGATGAGTTCATTAGCACACTTAAAGCGGGATTCCACCCTAAAGTGGAACTTCCACTTTTTCGGAACCGCCCCCCCTCCGGTGTCACATTTGGCACCTTTCAGGGGGGAGGGGGGTGCAGATACCTGTCTAAGACAGGTATTTACACCCACTTCCTGGCATAAACTCCCACGGAAGTTTACGCCACTTCCTGTCCCTGTGTGCTGTCTGCCAGGACACACGGGTCCCAGCAGACAACGCGGACGATTCTCATTGCGCTGCGCGACTCGCGCGTGCGCAGTAGGGAACCGGAAAGTGAAGCCGCAACGCGCCACCTCCTGATTCCCTCACCGAGAATGGCGGCAGCAGAGAGCCGAGCGATTGATCGGCCTCTGCTGCCGACATCGCTGGAACATGTGAGAGGTAAGTGTCAGCAGCTGCAGTATTTGTAGCTGCTGGCTTTTAAAAAAAAAACATTTCAGGTACAGTCCCGCTTTAATAACAGGTGAAGGGAAAACTGCCTCAGACAAGATTAACGCAATTTACTTATCCAGACAAAAGCAACATCGTTAAGCAATAGACGGTCTGTCTCTTTACAATGAACTTCCTGGAATGCCCATATTAGGAGTTCTACTTCCTGGCCATAGACCTCAGTGTCCAGGGGATAAAATCTTCATATTTCTTGAGAGATATTGTTAATGAAGAATACTTTCCCATTTGAAGTAATCCAATCATATTCTCAGGGTTCATTCTTTTCTTGGTCTCTCTGCGCCCAAAATGGACTCCCGTCACACATGGTTTCCCCAAGTCCTATATATCTAAGGACCGAGAACATGTATTCCCAGTTAACCCTATCAAAGGCTTTTTCCGCGTCGGTGTTTATGAAAATGGCAGGCGTGTGAGTCTGATTGGCGACATGTATTAGGTTTAGTACTTTAATTGTACTATCCCTAGCTTCTCTAGTGGGGATGAAGCCCACTTGATCTAAGTGGACTAACGATTGTAGGTGGCGGGCTAGTCGAGTCGCTAGAATCTTGGTAAATAGCTTGAGGTCCATATTTGGGAGGGAAATCGGCCTGTAGCTGCTGCACACTGTGGGGTCTTTGTCATCCTTGGGTATGACTGATATGTGCCCATATGGTATCGCTGGAAAAGGCTGCTGTGTTTCCTAATTTGTTATAGAAGGTTACCATGTGGGGGCTAAGAGATGGAAGTAGTGTTTTTATAATACTGTAAGGTAAGGACGTCTGGCCCTGGGGCCTTACCTGGTTTAGTTGAGTTTAGTGCCAGTTCTAATTCTTCTGACGTAATCGGGGTGTCTAATTCGGCTATATTTTCCTGTGTCAGTGTCGGAAATTGGGTGGAGGATAGATAGGCCTTAATCAGGGGTTGCGTTCTGGGGGGGGGGGGGGGGGGGGGGGGGATTTTATACAGGTTAGCGTAATATTCCTTTAAGGTGTTGGCTATTTGATGTGGTAGACTGACCTTCATGTCGGTTGCTGTCTTAATGTGGGGAATGTAGGTTTGCATCCTAATTTCTTTAACTGCCTGGGCTAGGATTCGCCCGCATTTATTTCCCGATTCGTAGGCTATAAGGCAACATTTTTGTAGCGCTGCTTTAGCCCTGTAATTGAGGAGCTCATTGATTTGGTTGCCAAGGGAGGCAAGTTCAGCCTCTACCAGGGGGTCAGGGCACTCTTATGTCGTGACTCAGTAGCATGGAGTTTGGCTAGGAGTTTATTCAGTTGTTCTCCCTTCTCTATTTTAATACGCGTGCCATTTTTTATAAAGATACTCCTAATGACCGCTTTGTGTGCCTCCCACACCGCCTCCGGGGTGCAGTCTACTGTTGTGTTAGTTTGGAAGTAGAATTTCAGTTCTCTGTTTACCTCTTCCATAACTTCTGGGTTCTGTAGGAGGCTTTCATTTAAAGAAGCGATTCCTGTGAGAGAGGTTGTTGGAGAGCTTGTAGGACAATGTGATAGGGGCATGGTCGAACCATGTCCTAAGGCCTATAGTGGAGTCCTGCACAGTATGAAGTTGACCATGTGGTATTAGGAAATAGTCTATTCTGGTATATAGTTTTATGGGGAGGAGAGTAGTACGTGTAGTCCCTCTTACCCGAATGTTGGAGGCGCCACACAACGATTAACTGCACTTCGTGTAAGTCTTTGGCGATATGTTTGTGGGCTTTTGTCGATATGGATGATGTTCCCGAGGATGTATCCACACTAGGGGCCAGTGGGGTGTTGAAGTTCCCTCCTGGCATAAGTTGGCCTTCTTCAAAGTTGGACAATCTAGAAAGAGTGCATCGTATAAAAGTGTCCTGACAGGCATTCTCTCCTGTATTCTATTAGACAGGAGGATGGAGGTACCTCTGGACTTAGTTTTGTTGGTGGAGTGATAAGTTAGGGGAAAGAATCTTTTTTGAGGACTAGCAATCGGTCCTCCTTAAAGTGAGTTTCCTAGACGAAGGCTATATGCACCCTAGCTTTTGTTGAGTCATTCATCAGCATACGTCGCTTTTCTGGCGTGTTTAGGCCTTTCGCATTAATGGAGTATACTTTGAGACCGTCCATTCTCAACCAGGGTTGTGGGGAGGGCAGGGGGTAGCCTTGGCAGGGGAAGGACACCGATGAAGTATATGGGAGGAGCTGGGCAGGGGACTTGAAAGAAAAAGGGGGAGGGGCTATGGGATGGGAGAGGGAGGGGGGGCCAGGCGCGAAAAAGAGACCAAAGATGTCTTTGCGGTGGGTTTGTAAAGTCAACTCCCTATAGGGGGGAGCTCAGCTTGTGTTGAAAATTGGTACTCAGGTGGGGGGGGGGGGAATTAGGAACAGAATAACAAGACACAGGTTAAGGGAGGGTGGTAAGGGGATTAACAACTATTGGCAAACAGTATGCCTGCGTTAGCACAGCTCAACCAGTATGGTTAAGGGGTGTGCTGGCCTATGTAGGGGAGTAGCTGGACCAGGCGCGAGGGGAGACTCCCGTCCCATCCCGCCCAGCTCAAGCCAAGGGATCTATTTAGATTTGGACCATCTCACTTAGGAAAGGGGGGGACATCTGTCATCCACCTCTGTATGGCCTCCCCTTACGGCCGCATTGTGCCCGGGGGGGTACGCACACATGGACCACCGCTCCCAGACATCCACCGCCCCATCCATCAGCCCTGCCATTAATTGGCCTCTAGGTGTTTCTCATCAAGGATACATCTGTGTTCCCCTCCTCCCTCAGACAGGCAGCCATCGGTCATACAATAACATTGCAATATCATGAATTAAAGCGGGAGTTTTTTTTTTTTCAGACCTGCAAGGGAAAAGGCATAATGAGCTAGTATGCACTGCATACTAGCTCATTATGAAATACTTACCTTAGAACGAGGCCCCGACATCTCGCCCAATCCACGCCGAGGGAGCTGACCTGTTCCCTCGGCGTGTCTTCCGGTTATCGCGGCTCCGCTGTAAATGCCCGGAGCCACAATATCGTCACTCCTGCGCATGCACGTGGGAGATTTCCTCCCGGCAGGGTCTGACGTCTGCCGGGCTTTCAGCCGAGAATCCCCTGTACGCATGCGGCTCATTGCGAGGGGAATATCTCCTAAACCATAAAGGTTTAGGAGATATTTTTTTACCTACAGGTAAGCCTTATTATAGGCTTACCTGTAGGTAAAAGTAAAAAAAAAAGACTATACAACCGCTTTAAACATCACTTGGCAGATGATATATTGAACAGTCGTATATACTATAAGCTGGTTTATACAGTTACAATGTAGTTGCTGAGGTAGAGGAACCGTGGGCAGAGGGTAGAGGTGTTTGTGGGCCTGAGGCGTGGGAACCCCCTGAGTATATCCTGGGGGGGGGGGGGGGGGGGGGGCACGACCCACCCGTACACACTCCTCAGGAATGCGGGAAGTTTGGGAAGTTCAGGTTCCATTGCCTGACCGGTGTAGTTGAGTATCCGGTCTGTCCCTTAGTTGGTAATTCTGAGGCTGTGTTGCAACTGCATTCCGGTGGATGTTCCCTCTTTACAAGCTTATTTAACCACTTCACATCCGGCCGTAGCCGAATGACGGCCTCGGCGCGGATGTCAATTCCCGGGAGGCCGTCATATGACGGCCTCCCCTTTCCTCGTTCCCTGTGCGCGCTCACGAGCGCGCAGCAGGGAAATTCTGTGTTGGCTGTGTCCCTTAGACACAGCCGATCACAGATCGCTGTAAACGGACAATCACAGCGGCCGTTTACAGCGCGATCGGCGTGTCCAATGGGAGATGATCTCATATGTAAACGTATGAGATCATCTCTCAGCGCCGCTCCCCCTCCTCACACAGAGACAGCGTGTGAGGAGGGGGAGATGAATGGCTGCAGCGCCGTAAGTGTCAAAAAAAATAAATGCCATCTGTGCCCACTGCCACCACTGCAATCTGTCCCCAATGCCAATTGCCAGAGCCATATGTCCCCTATGCCAATTGCCAGAGCCATATGTCCCCAATTCCATCTGCAAATGCCATCTGTCCCCAGTGCCCAGTGCCATCCCCAGTGCCACCTGTCATCAGTGCCACATGTCATCAGTGCCACATGTCATCAGTGCCACATGTCATCAGTGCCACATAGTGCCATCTGTCATCAGTGCCACATAGTGCCATCTGTCATCAGTGCCACATAGTGCCATCTGTCATCAGTGCCACATAGTGCCATCTGTCATCAGTGCCACATAGTGCCATCTGTCATCAGTGCCATATCAGTGCCATCTGTCATCAGTGCCATATCAGTGTCACGTGTCATCAGTGCCACATATTAGTGCCATCTGTCATCAGTGTCACGTATTAGTGCCATCTGTCATCAGTGTCACGTATTAGTGCCATCTGTCATCAGTGCCACATAGTGCCATCTGTCAGTGCCATATCAGTGCCATCTGTCATCAGTGCCATATCAGTGCCATATCAGTGCCATATCAGTGTCACGTGTCATCAGTGCCACATATTAGTGCCATCTGTCATCAGTGTCACGTATTAGTGCCATCTGTTATCAGTGTCATGCGTCATCAGTGCCACGTATTAGTGCCATCTGTCATCAGTGCCATGTATTAGTGCCCTCTCTCATCAGTGCCACATATTAGTGCCACGTGATATCAGTGCCACATATTAGTGCCATCTGTCATCAGTGTCACGTGTCATCAGTGCCCTGTATTAGTACCATGTGTCATCAGTGCCACATCAGTATCACGTGTCATCAGTGCCACGTGTCATAAATTAGATGTGTAATTTATGCTCCTAGAACACGTGATTGCCCCCCCCTTCATGTTGGGCCTCTAAGTGGCCAGGCTGTGGAAAAGTCCCACACATGTGGTATCGTAATACTCAGGAGGAGTAGCAAAATTTATTTTGGGGTGTCATTTGTGGTATACACATGCCATGTGAGAGAAATAACCTATTACAATGACAATTTTGTAGAAAAAAATAAAAAAATAATTCATTTTGCAAAGCATTGTGGGAAAAAATGACAACATCAAAAAGCTCACCATGCCATTTACTAAATACCTTGGAATGTCTACTTTCAAAATAGGGGTCATTTGGGGGGTATTTGTACTTTCCTGGCTTGTTCGGGTCACAAGAAATGAGATAGGCCACCAGTACATCAGATGTGATCAATTTTGTATAATTCGCTTAACAGCTTGTAGACTCTCTAACTTTCACAAAGACCAAATAATATCCACTAATTTGGGTTATTTTTACCAAAGATATGTAGCAGTATAAATTGTGGCCAAAATTTATGAAGAAAAATTAATAATTTCCTAAATTGTATCACAGAAACAAAGAAAAATGCTTTTTTTTTTCAAAATTTTCGGTCTTTTTTCATTTATAGCGCAAAAAATAAAAAACCCAGAGGTGATCAAATACCACCAAAAGAAAGCTCCATTTGTAATTTTAATTGTTTTTATTAATGAATTTTTCACAAATACAAAGAACATTTCACATTATTACAAAATCAAATATATATACATATATATATATACATACACATATACATAAACATATATACAATACTTGTACATAAATAATTACATAGCAAATAAAAAAAAAAAAAAAAAAAAACACAATCAACAAAAACACATGGATCGATCTCAATATATTTTTCATAGAAACCAATAGAAGTCCCCCATCTTCCTGATATAATTCATTACTCCCTCTGATTTTATTCGAGCAAGATTTTATTTAATATTCTCTTTTTTCCCTTTTCCTCCCCACCCACTCCCCTAAGTAGTTAACTACCCCCCAATTCCCCCTAGTCCATTTTTCATTGTTGTTCCCATAGTCCCCTGATGTGTTTATATATTTATATTACACCTTGTGTGGAATATAATAACGTCCTCTTCCAGAACGAAAAAAAGATAAGGGAAGAGGAAGGAAAAAAATATATATGTGTTGGTGTGCGATTCGAAAACCTCCTTCATCTACTTATTAAATCCCTAAGTGTTTCCTTCTTTAACTGGTAACAGCCGAAAGAATTGAAAAATAAATAAAGAAAAAAGAAAGAAAAGAAAAAAAAGAGTTTCTCTCGCCTTCTCTTTTTTCCTTCACTCTAGTGGAAAAGTTAAGGAAGGGGACGCTGCCCACCTCCTACTTGTGATCCTATATGGCAATAAAGCCCTACATCTATTTTAGTGATTCCCTAAGTTGTCCTTCTAACGAAAGTGAAGAAGGGAGGAGAAGGGGGAAAAAAAAGGGGAAAGATTTTTCTCTCCTCTCTTCTCCCCCTTCCTCTACTCCATCTCCTGGTAGTGACTAAGTGAGTAGGAGAGCCCCTTTTATTTTATTTTTGTTGGCTCCCTAAGTGCTCATTTTTTGAAGAGCAAGGTTAGGGGTTTTATTCAAACCTGTTTACTGTACCAAAACCAAATGGGGTTGACGGACCCATTCTGCTCAGTAGTTTCCATCCTACAAGGCAAAGAACTTATGGCATCCATCGACATCAGAGATGCGTATCTGCATGTCCCTATATTTCCTGCTTACCAGAAATTTCTGGGATTCAAAGTAGAATAACAACACTTTCAGTTTGTAGCCTTGCCCTTCGGGCTAGCCACAGCACCACGGGTGTTCACAAAAGTACTGGCCCCACCTCTAGCCAGGTTAAGGGCACAGGGCATAAGTCTTGGCGTACCTAGACGATCTATTGTTAATAGAGCAGTCAGTGGCTCGCTTGGAGCAAAGTGTATGCATTACAACCAGTTACCTGGAAAGTCTGGGTTGGATTCTCAACCTAGAAAAGTCTTCCTTAAAACCGCTAAAAAAGCTGAAGTATTTGGGCCTGATCATAGACACAGCCCATGAAAAGGTGTTCTTTCCTTCGGCAAAGATCAACTCCATACGAGAGCAGGTGCAAATGGGCAGGTTGAAAGGAAATCCCTCAATTTGCCTTTCCATGAGGTTGTTAGGAAAGATGGTGGCTTCATTCGAAGCAGTCCCCTATGCCCAGTTCCATTTGGGACTGTTGCAAAACAGTATCCTGTCTGCATGGAACAAAACAATCCAAACTTTGGACTTGCCAATGCGCCTGTCCCCAAGGGTGTCCCAAAGCCTCAGTTGGTTACTAACCCAGAATCTGCTGAAAGGAAAATCCTTCAGACCAATTATCTGGAAAGTAGTAACGACAGATGCCAGCCTTTCTGGCTGGGGAGCCGTACTAGTGAAAACAACTGTCCAGGGACAGTGGTCAAGAACCGAAAGAGCCTTGCCCATCAACATCCTAGAGATTCGGGCAGTGCGTCTGACTCTGAAGGCCTGGACTTCCAGGTTAAGGGATTGTCCTGTCAGGATCCAATCCGACAATGCCACGGCTGTGGCCTAAATCAATCACCAATGGGGCACCATGAGTCTCTCAGCGCAGAGAGAGGTGAACCATATTCTAACTTGTGCAGAAAGGAATCGATCGGCAGTCTTCATTAGAGAGTAGAGAATTGGCAGGCAGACTACTTGAGTCGCCAGCAGTTGTTCCCGGGGGAATAGTCTCTTCACCCTGACATTTTATCGGCTGTTTGCCAGAGATGGGGGACTCCGGACGTATATCTTCTAGCATCCAGATTCAACATGAAGGTAGTCAACTTTGTGTCCAGGACAAGGGATCCACTCGCATGCGGAACAGATGTGTTGGTGACCCCGTGGGATCCGTTCTCACTGATCTATGCATTCCCCTCTATTCAGTTGCTACCACAACTTCTTTGCAGAATCAAGCTGGGAAGAAAGCCGGTAATTCTGGTCGCACCAGCATGGCCCAGAATGTCATGGTATGTAGAAATCGTAAAGATGGCAGTGGAGGATTCATGGTCCCTTCCACTAAGGCCAGACCTGCTCTCACAGGGGCCGATATTCCATCCTTCTTTACGAACGGTAAATTTAATGGCCTGGCTATTGAAACCCACATTCTGAAGAAACGTTTCCAGGTGATTTATCTCTAATTTGATTAATGCAAGGAAGCCAGCTTCCAGAACTGTATATTATAGAGTCTGGAAGGCTTATCTGGTGTTAATCCAAGGGTTGGCACCCTCAGAGATATATCATAGGCTGAATTCTTGCCTTTCTACAAATGGGCGTAGAGTGTGTGAAAGTTGAGCAGTTGAGAACCGGATTGAAAGGTAGGGGTGGAGAGAGAGGAGAACATAAAGGCAAACTTGTGAAGATAAGGGAAGAAAAATTTAAAATATTGAGCCAGTAAGAATAGACCCATGATCCCCCCCCTCACCCTTTTTTTCCTTCCCCCTACCTCCTTTTTATATCCTTGTCACCTTTCGGATTTCCCACCACTTTGTTATACTTTTGTGTGTACCCAATTACTGTTATTGTTAATTTAAGTATTATTTTCAAAATTAGAGTCTGTCCTGTACAATCCCCCGTATCCGCCGTGGGGAGAATTGATGGGTCCGTTGATCTGCTGCTTTCATCTGTGTTGGTGAGCTGGTCTCCTCATTTATAATCAATTGTAAACTGATTGTTATTGCATTATATATATATATTGTTTGCTTTGTTTTTTCTGCTATATTCAAATTTACTATCTACTTTATAGACCACCCTCCTGAAGAAGCGGTTCGCCGCGAAACCGGTAGAGGAAACTTTCTATATCCCTCTTCAACAGAAACCCTCGGGGGAACCCGTCGATAGTTTTGTTTAAAATCATATACACCACAGTTAACCACTACGCGCCCGCGCTATAGCCGAAAGACGGCTGCAGCGCGGACGCTCCCTGCAGGGAGGACGTCCCCGGACGTTCCCCTTTTTACTTCCCTAATGCGCGCTCCTGAGAGCGCGCATCGGGAAGTTCTGTGCTGGCCGTGTCCGTCGGACACAGCCGGTCACAGATCGCTGTAAACGGCCAATCACAGCGGCCGTTTACAGCGAGATCGGGCTGTCCAATGAGAGATGATCTCATATGTTTGCATATGCTTTTGCTCATATGCTCATATGTTTTCTATATCCACCCATTTTTTTTCACTATTCTCATTTGTCCATTCTATCATACGTGCTAAGATTACTGCTTTGTAGTATCTACTTATATCTGGAGTGGCCAAACCCCCGTGTGCCCTGTTCCTAGTGATTAGTGCATATTTTATTCTTGACCTCTTGTTTTGCCAGACGTATTTAATTAACATTTTTTATAATCTTGAAAAAATTTTGTGGAATCTTTATTGCCAACATTTGGAATTTGTACATTATTTTCGGTAATATTACCATTTTGAACATATTAATTCTTCCCATCCAGGATAGTGGTTGTATACTAAGTTTTTTTTATGTCCACCTTCACTTCATTAAGTAGTGCAATGTAATTTCTGGCGTATAATTTTTCATATGTTGCGGTTACCTTAATCCCCAAATATTTGTTGGTCCCTGTTATAGATTCCCAATCCATTTCATAAACTTTGGTCCTATTCCAAGATACCTCAGAGTATCCATCATGAATCCCCAGTCTACCCTGTCAAATGCCTTTTCTGCATCTATTGACAGGAATAGAGCTGGGGATTCATTCAGGCTTTTTTTTCTCAACATTAAAATTGATTTTATTCCGTTATCCCTCCCCTCTCTGCCAGGGACAAACCCGGTCTGGTCAGGGTTTATCCATAGTGGTATTAATTTTTTCAGCCTGGTGGCCAGGATCTTAGCATATATTTTGGTGTCAGCATTTAAAAGGGCAATCGGTCTATAGCTCGAACAGTTGGTCTTGTCTTTTCGTTTAAGTATTATTGTAATAAATGATAGTAGAGATTCTTTCCTTACTTCCTCTCCCTCTCCTATATCATTCAGATAGTCGCACAACCATGGAATCAGCTGCTCTTGAAATCTTTTATAATATTTAATTGTAAAGCCGTCTGGGCCTGGGCTTTTTCCATTTGGAGTTTCTTTTATCGCAAGCTTAATCACTTCTTTTGTTATTTTATTTTACAAATCGTTCTGTTTCTCCTGTTGGATTTTTGGTAAGTTTGCTTCTCTTAAATATTTTTGTATCTTCCTTTTTCTTATTGCTCTGTTTTTGATTTGTTCTTATCAATAGAGTATAATACACTGTAATATTTCTGGAAGACTTCTGCGATCTCTGAGGTTTTATTTACTATTTCTCCTTTTTCATTTTTTAACTTTTCTATAAAATGACAGGATTTATTTTTCCTCATCAGATTTGCAAGGTATTTCCCTGGCTTATTCACCCACTTATATCTCTCCTGTGCGACTCAGGTTACATATTACATATTCCTTCTTCTTCCAACAGATTCTTCAATTGTTCTCTTTTTATGCTGAAGTTTCTGAAAGTTTTTTTTCCCACTTGTTTTTTTAGGTCTTTGTTCTAGGGCATATATTTCTTTCGTAAGTTTTGTCATGTTTTTTTTTTCTTTCCTGTTTTTTTCCTGCTCCAATGGAAATTAGTTTTCCTCTAATGACTGATTTATGTGCCTCCCAGATCGTTGCTTTTGAGAGATCTGCTGTTTAATTTTCCTGAAAATATCTTGCAATCTCTTCTTCTATTATTTTTTGATTTTCTCTGTCTTCCAGTATGTCTTAATTTATTCTCCATGGTCCTTTTCCCATCTTTTCACCGGTTAATTTCATTTTTAGCGAAACCGGAGCATGATCAGAAATTGTAATTATTCCTATTTTTGTTTCCAATATTTCATCTAATCCTCTATGTTCAACCATTATGTAGTCTAACCAAGAGTATATTTTATGCACAGCTGAATAAAATGTATAGTCTTTTGTGTTAGGGAGTTGTATCCTCCAGGGATCTACTATTTGATATTCATGGAGTAAGTTTTTCAACCTCTTTGTTTGCCTCATTTCCCTGTCTATTGTACTTGTCGTAGTATCCATTTTATGGTCTGCTGGGAAATTAAAGTCCCCTGCGAGTATTAACCTTCCTTGTTTAAATTCTAGAAGATCCTTCAACGTTTCCAGCAAATATCTTTTAGGGTTTCTATTTGGACAGTATATATTCGCCAACGTGTATTTAATATTCTGCATAGTTCCTGTCAGAAAAAGGTAACGACCTTCCGGGTCGACTTTTCTTTTTTCTATTTCAAACCGAACAGCCTTGCCTATTGCCACTCCTTTCGCCCCTCTAATAGGCGAATCCCCATAGATCCAGACTGGTATGTTTCTAGAATATATTTTAACATTAGAGTCCAAAGTGATATGCGTTTCCTGAAGAAATATTATCTCTGCTTGGTTCTTTTCTAGTTCTTAGTACTTATTGCCTCTTAGCTGGTGGATTTAGTCCTCTTACATTATATGTCAAAATCCAAATATTGCTTACCTCCTCCATTCATGTTCAGGCCACCTAGGGGCGAGAGAGGAGGTCCCCCAAGGCGACAGCCAGGGACCTCTTATGTAACATCTTCAATAACTCCAGAGAGGTCTTTATTCCTTGCTATAACAAACTTTTGATCCCACCCCCCTATTCCTATTGCCCACCCCCCCATTCTTTTCAATTTTTAAAAAATTACATAATAGAAAAAAAAAAAAAACACAACGCAAAGAAGAAAATTCCTTTTTCTTTCACTTCTCTCTCTCCTTCTTCTTTTTCTTCCCCTCAGAATGTCCTTCTCTTTGACTTTATGGTGTGTCATACTGTGTCTCCTTCTCTTGGTATTCTAAATCTTGTACTCATATGCCATTGTGGCTCATTCTGTGTCCATGCTTGTTCCTCTTGATTATTCTCTGGAATCTGGATTCCTATACTCCCACAAAAATCAGGGATCTCTTCAATAAACCTCAATCTAAAACTCCTACCATTTCATTTGACGATTAGGCAGGCTGGGAACCCCCAATCATTTTGTATTTCCTGTTCTTGTAATGCTTTCAACAGAGGTTTTAGTAGTCTCCTCCTCCTCAATGTTTCTTGGGACAGATCTTGGAAGATTCTGTTTTTTCCAGATTCGATCTTTGTCCTCCCATTTTTGGAAGCGCACTATTGTATCTCTTGGTTTTTCCATAGAGTGTCCGGGTGTTCTTATGCTGTGAGCTCTCTCTGTTTCTACCAAGTTAGACTCTTCCTTTTCCAGTATTGGGTTAAAAAATGTTATCGTTACCTCTGTTAAGTTTTCTTCCTGCGTTAATTCCGGTATTCCGTGAATTCTTACGTTTTTTTCCTTCGTTCCCTGTTTTCCTGGTCTTCCATTTTATACTTTTTGTTCTTGTTGTTCCCGTTTTATTCGATTTATTTCTCCTTTCAAATCTGTTATCTTTACATGAGTGCTCACCTTTGTCTCTACTTCCTCCACTCTTGTAAGCATACACCCCAGATTTTTGTGGATTGTTATTTCTCTCTTGAGAGAGGTTTCTAATGCAGAAAACATTATTTCCATATCCAGTTTTGTCGGGAGTTGATCTTCATATTCCTCCTCGTCTGCTCCCATCTCTTGCTCTATTCTAGATTCCAAAAGCAATGTGCCTTCTACTGTCTTCGGCTGAACTTTTATTTCCTTCTTTTCCTTCCTTTCCTTGGTCTCTACCTGTTTGCTTTTTGTGCTCTGTTGTCTTTTACCCTCCAACTCTCCTTGGGTAAGATATCTACACATAGGGCCGGGGGTCTAGTTAGGGCCTAGGCTTGTCCGTGGTGATTTTTTTTTTTGGGATGCATTTACTTTCAAAATGTTTTATTTTTTTTATAAGAAAAAACATAGACAACAAAAGACAAAAACATTATAAACGTAGTACAATAGGCCAGAGCCAATTCTACAACGAAGGTTGTGTTGATTAGATCACAGTTATATAGTGACATAAAGTCATAGTATGATACTACAAGCCTGTTAAGTATTCTAGGCAACAAAAGGAAATACCAATGAAAATGAGGGGGGGTCGGAGTTCTGGAGGGGATACCCCAGCACCCCTAACGGGAACTAACTGTGCCGGGATAGCCACCCCCGAGGACCCCAAGAGAACCAGCCTCAAGGGCTAGCACAGAACACATCCAAAAAGTTAGACATGGGTACCTTCTTTAAGAGCTATGGTATGTGTTCTCTTTGACCTAGTATCCATAAGACAAAGGGGCTTCAAGTTTGATCTGAACCAGGACCAAAGACCAATCTGCTTACACCCCTCACGGAATTCATCTCAATACACACACTGAAATCCAAAAACGTCCTGGTACTTGGAGACTTCAACCTCTGGGCAAACTCTACCCAAGACCCTATTGCGACCGCCTGCATCAGCCAACTGGAAGAACTGGGTCTCCAGCAACTGATAGACTCCCACACACGGGTCAGGACACACTCTGGACCTCATCTTCAAACAAAATCTGGACATCAACACACTAGACAACATACCACTACCATGGACGGACCACCACGCCATCAAATTCAAAATCTCCACCAACACCACCCACCAAAAACAGAAACCTGCAACAACAACTCATTGGACCAGATCGCAGAAAAAACTGCACTCCGATACCTTCAAAACCACTTTATCAAACAAAATAGCTACTCTGAATTTAACCCACTCATCGGAGCAAACACTCAGCTCCCTAAACAATGTATTACTACAATCAGCAGACTCAGTGGCTCCAAAACGCAGAACACTCATCAGGAGGAAAAACGCAGGATGGTTTAATAGCTCGCTCACGCTACTCAAGCAAGAACGCAGAAGAGCTGAAAGAGCATGGAGAAGAAATCCTACCAAGGGAAATCACACAAACTACAAAGGACTTACAGAGAATTATCAGAAAGCAATCTTCAAAGCTAAAAAAGATTATTTCTCAAATACCATCTCAGCGGCCTTAAACCGCCCTCGGGAACTTTTTAAAATAGTCGCTCAGTCGATGAACCCGGCATGCTTAGAGCCCCCCGCTAATGAAACCCAAGATTCCTGCAATGAATTATCAGATTTTTTCATCAATAAAATCGTCAACATCCGGAAAATAATTCATCAGCAAAAAACATCCGACGGCAGTCAACCAGAGCAAAAAGTCGATATCGACACAAACATCCCACAACCACCAAAGTTTTCTCTGATCCCAATTACCACGGATATCACTAAAAACATCATCAAAAACCTCAGAGACAGCACATCCTCTATTGACGACATCATCCCCACAAAACTCCTGAAAGAATGCTCCGACATCCTGGCTCCCACCATAACGCACCTCATAAATCAATCGTTCAAAGAAGGGATTGTTCCAGGCGCCCTCAAACAAGGCATCATCAAACCCCTGCTAAAGAAACCCAACCTCGACCCTCGGGACCCTAACCACCGCAGACCGATAACAAGCTTGAACAACATCTCCAAGATTATGGAGAAAGCGGTAGTACAACAGATACGCCACCTGGACACACACACACTCCTGGACCCGCTACAATCAGGCTTCCGCCCAGGCCATGGGACAGAAACCGCACTCCTGAAGATATGGGACGACGCCCTCGAAGCAGCAGATGACTGAGAATCATGTCTCCTGGTACTGTTGGACCTCAGTGCAGCGTTTGATACTGTGGACCACAATACTCTACTCATCTGCCTCACAGAAGTAGCAGGAGTTACAGACTCAGATCTACAATGGTTCGCATCATTCCTAGGAAATCGGTCTCAGACAGTGAAACTAGGAGCTTTCACCTCTGAAACCCGGGCAATCTCTTGTGGAGTACCTCAGGGATCACCCTTGTCGCCAGTGCTCTTCAACATATACATCCGCCCACTCCTCAAAATCATCAGAAGATCAGACCTCTGCTTCCACTCATACGCTGACGACATGCAATTATATTTTCGTATCACCGGACAAAAAGACCATCATCAGCAACTAGAAAAATGCCTCACTATGATAGACGACTGGATGACCACTAGCTCCCTCAAACTTAACGAATCGAAAACAGAACTTCTTATTCTACATGCAAATCAGAACCCCCAAACCAAGATCCCTTGGACACCACCCACTATGCAGTGGTAGTTGGAACAGTCATTAATTCTCGACTGGACTACGCAAACTCCATCTACATAGGATTACCCCAATATCAACTTGCGCGCTTACAACTTATCCAAAATACGGTGGCAAGACTGATAACAGGAAAAAAACCCTGGGAATCCATCTCCCCTTCCCTGAGGAACCTACATTGGCTAACCGTAAGGATTCGGGTCACATTCAAGACCCTCTGCCTCACCCACAAATGCACACATGGAGACGCTCCGCAATACCTTCTCGAGAAAATAACACTACACACCGAATCGCAGTCTTCGATCGGCTAATCAAAATCTCCTCCTCATTCCTAAATCCCGCTACAAATCAAAGGGGGAACAGAGATTCGCTGTCCAAGGACCACGGCTATGGAACGCTCTACCAACCGACATTCGCATGGAAGGAAACCATCAGGCCTTCAGGAAGAAACTCAAGACCTACCTCTTCTAGAAGCTCGACAACAAAACGCCAATACAGCGCCTTAAGGCGATTCAGTTCGCATTGTAGCGTTATATAAGTTATTCATTCATTCAACTGATGCAGTGGCCTTCGTAACAGGCTTAGAAATAAAGAAAACAAAAACTGAACTACTAAACAAGTCCTGCCACCAAAGACAGACAGGGGAGGAGGATGGGAGAGGGAGCAGAGGAGGGGATAGAGAGAGAGGGGCTAGAGCCAATCAATGGGGTTTGGATCTGTCAAATGTAGACAAATAGTTGTTGTTAGGCCGGGCAGCCAGGGCAAAGTGCAACGCCCACATACTGAGCCCATGGTTCCGAAATGGTTAAGAACCTTTCCGTACAGTCGAGCAAGGTGCTTGACAATTTTTCTTGGGACATGACCCATGAAATCTTGTTTTTGGCAGCCTTGAAGGAGATACTAGGCTCTTTCCAGGCCTTAGCTAGAGTTAATTTGGCGCCCAACAGGATAAAGTGAATTAATGCCCGATTAGATTTGTGAGTCTTGGGAATGGAGGCGTTAAGAAGAGCCACTGCCGGGGTTCTTGGGATCTGGAGACCTGTTACTTTATGGATTAAATTAAAGATCCTCTTCCAAAAGGGCCTAGTTTTGACACATTCCCACCAGATGTGGGTCATAGTTCCTACTGATTTGCATCCTCTAAAGCAGAGGGGGCTAGTGGAAGGGAACATGCAGGCTAATTTGGCTGGGGTAAGATACCATCTGGTCATCACTTTGATATTGGCCTCGATTAGGGAGATATTTCTGATACCCTTGTAAGCTCTTGAATAGAAAGAAAACCAGGTCTCCAGGTCCCATTGTATCTGGAGGTCATTTTCCCAGGCTGTCATGAAAGTGGTCTTGTATTCCCTCTGGGCTAGCGCCTGATATATTATAGAGATTCCACCTCTCTGGTCTGTGGCTTGTCCGCATCAGAGCTCGTAGTCTGTGAATTAAGGGGGAATGGGTTTCCCTTTCCAATTTTTATGGAGAAAATTTTGTATCTGATTAAATCTGAAGTGTTCCGTTGTCGGGATCTCTAGTTGTCGCTCGCAGAACTTCATAGTAATTGGGCCAGAGGCCGTGAATAAGTGTCCTTTTTGATACAACCCCTTGTCCAGCCACCAATCAAAGGATTTGATGTCTCTACCTGGTGTAAAGTCTGGGTTAAAGATGTGTGCTAGGGGGCGGAGAGTCGAGGTTAGGGAGGTCTCGGTTCTCAGTCTGTCCCAAAGTGAGAGGGATTGAGAGAGGATAGGAGAGAGTATGGGTGGTCAGTCCTTCGAGGGGATCCAGAGAAAGAAGTCTAGGGTGTATGTAGGGGCAGCTTGTCTCTCTATTTGTATCCAATCAGGTTTCTCTAACTTGGAGTAAATGGTGGACAATTGGGCAAGTCGAGCAGCTTGGAAATACCAAAGCAATTTTGGTAGGCCCAGCCCCCCCTTCTTTTTAAGTCTGAAGAATGTATCGCAGGGTAACCTGTAGCCCACCTTTCCCCAAATGAACTGCGTCACTTTCCTCTGTAGTGATTGGAGGTGGTCTCTTCTGACATTAATCGGTAGTGCTCTAAACAAGTAGAGCAGCCTGGGAAGGAAAGTCATTTTAATAGAGTGTATTTTACCTAGCCAGGATAAGTCAGCCTTGGCCCAATTTTTAAGGTCAGATTTAAGCTTCTTATAGATAGGGGGGAAATTGGCTGAGTACAACTTTTCAATTTTGGAGGTGAGATTTATCCCCAGGTATTCTAAATAGGTGTCCTTCCAAGCAAATTCGAAGTTGCTCTGTAGTGTAGCTACAGTGTTTGGCGGTAAGGAGATGTTAAGGGTGTGGGATTTAGAGTAGTTTACCCTAAGGCCGGAGACCATAGAGAAATCTTTTAAAGTTTTGCAGAGATTAGGGAGGGACGTGATGGGGGAGGTGAGAAAGAGCAGCATATCGTCTGCAAAAAGACCGCATTTATGCATTTGGGTACCACATGAGACACCATGGATGTTGGGGTTAGAGCGTATGGCTATCGCTAGTGATTCGATGGCAAGAGCAAAAATTAATGGGGAGAGGGAGCATCCCTGTCTGGTTTCCCTAGATATATTGAACGGAGGAGAGTAATGACCTAAGAGACGAATCATTGCTTTCGGAGTGGAATATAAGGAGTGAAGAATGCCTAAGAATCTGCTTCCGAAGCCCCAATATTCCATGAGGGCAAAGATGTAGGGCCATTCGATGGAATCGAATGCCTTGTGTAGATCGAGGGATAATAGCATCCCTTATTGCTTAGGACCCCCGTCCCAGTTCGATTGGAGTAGGGAGACTACGTCAATGGCCCTCCTAATTTGGTCCTGCCCTTGTCGACCAGGCATGAACCCTACTTGATCCTTATGAACATAACGCCCAATAAAGGAGGCTAACCGGTTGGCTAAAATTTTAGTTAGTATCTTAACCACTTGCCGACCGGCGCACGACGATATACGTCGACAGAATGGCACGTACAGGCAGGAGGGCGTATATATACGTCCCTCCTTTAGCCTGTCCGTGCCATCGGGAGCGCGCCGGGAGCGGCGCGCTCCCGCGCCGGTCGGGACCCCCCCGTGAGTCCGGCCGCGGTCCCCGCGGACTCGATCGCCGCGGGGACTCCCGCGATCGTCTCACGGAGCGGCTAAACGGGGAGATGCCGAGATAAACAGCATCTCCCCGTTCTGCCTAGCAACTAGTGACCCGATCTCTGCTCCCTGTGATTGGAGCAGAGATCAGCATTCACTAGCTGACAGCCACGTCCCCCCACAGTAAAAAAAACACCCCTAGGCCTACTTAACCCCTACACTGCCACCTTGTGGTTAACTCCTAAACTGCCAGTGTCATTTATACAGAAATCAATGCATTTAAATGCATTAATTGCTGTAAAAATGACAATGGTCCCAAAAATGTGTCAAAAATGTCCGATGTGTCCGCCATAATGTCGCAGTCACAAAAAAAAATCGCAGATCTCCGCCATTAATAATAAAAATTATTAATAAAAATGCTATAAAACTATCCCCTATCTTGTAAACGCTATAACTTCTGCGCAAACCGATCAATAATCGCTTATTGCGATTTTTTTTACCAAAAATATGTAGAAGAATACGTATCGGCCTAAACTGAGGAAAAAAAATGTTTTTTTATATATTTTTGGGGGATATTTATTATAGCAAAAAATAAAAAAATAATGCATTTTTTTTCAAAATTGTCGCTCTATTTTTGTTTATAGCGCAAAAAATAAAAACCGCAGGGGCGATCAAATACCACCAAAAGAAAGCTCTATTTGTGGGAAAAAAAGGACGTCAATTTTGTTTGGGAGCCACGTCGCACGACCGCGCAATTGTCAGTTAAAGCGACGCAGTGCCGAATCGCAAAAAGGGGCCTGGTCCTTTGGCTGCAAATTGGTCCGGTCTGAAAGTGGTTAAGGTCGTTGTTTATTAGGGATATGGGCCTATAGTTCTCTATCTCCTCCTAGTTCTTGTTCGGTTTAGGGATTACCGTTATATAAGCAGTATTAAGTTGGGGATCTAATGGAGTGCCTTTGGCTTTTATATTAACCACTTCAATACCGGGCACTTAAACACCTTCCTGCCCAGACCAATTTTGAGCTTTCAGCGCTGTCGCACTTTGAATGACACTGTACCCAAATGAAATTTTTATCATTTTTTTCCCACAAATAGAGCTTTCTTTTGGTGGTATTTGATCACCTCTGTGTTTTTTATTTTTTGCTAAACAAATAAAAAAAGACCGAAAATTTTGAAAAAAAATGTTTTTTTTTGTTTCAGTTTCAAAACATTGTAAATAAGTACGTTTTCTCCATTACTGATGGGCACTGATAGGTCTGCACTGATGGGCACTGATAAGGTGGCACTGATGGGCACCGATGAGGTGGCACCAATGAAGTGGCACTGAGGTGGCATGGATGGGCACTGATAGGCGGCACTGATGGGTGACACGGATGGGCACTGATCAACGCGGATGGGCACTGATGGGTGGCACAAATTGGCATGGATAGGCGGCACTGATAGGCGGCACAGATGGGCACTGATAGGCGGCACAGATGGGCACTGATAGGCGGCACAGATGGGCACTGATAGGCGGCACAGATGGGCACTGATAGGCGGCACAGATGGGCACTGATAGGCGGCACGGATGGGCACTGATAGGTGGCACGGGTAGGCACTGATAGGCAGCATTGTTTTTTACTGATGGATGCCAATCAGTGCCAAACAATAATGCATGGCAATCAGTGATGACCATTGTGGGCACTGATTGGCATCCATTGTGGGCACTGATTGGCATCCATTGTGGGCACTGATTGGCATCCATTGTGGGCACTGTGTCATCCCTGGTGGTCTAGGGTGGCATACCTTTTGATGGGCATCCCTGGTGGTCTGGTGGCATCCCTGGTGGTCCAGTGTGGGCATCCTGGGGGGGGGGGGGGGCTGCCGATTACTGGCTTTTCCTATTTACACTGTGATCAGCCGTGATTGGACACGGCTGATCACGTGGTAAAGAGTCTCCGTCAGAGACTCTTTACCAAGATCCTAGTTGCGGGGTGTCAGACTGACACCCCGCAACAACGATCGCCGCGATGCGCGCCCCCAGGGGTGCGCAGCGGCTCAAAATCCTGAGGACTTCATATGACGTCCTGTCAGGATTTTACAACCACTTTGCCGCCGTCATTTGACAATGGGCGGGCGGCAAGTGGTTAAAGAACTTTGCCATAAAAGGTGCTAGAGTATCTGGAAAGGCCTTGTAATATGGCACTGAGAGACCATCATGATATCCCTGTGTTCGGTAGAAAGTTTTGGCATGGGTAGATCCCTAAAAAAGATCGAGAACCTGTGGCTATCGTCTGTTTGGGTCGAGCTATAGAGTTTGGAGTAAAATTCTTGGAAGGCTTTAAGTATTTTATTGGGGTCCTGTAATCCTGATCTTGGGGAAAAAGTGGGTGCGAGTTCGAGGAGATAACCTGGAAGCCAGCATAGTCCCGATTTTATCTTTTTGGTTGTAAAATTTAGCCCCACTCCAGCTTCTTCTCAGCTTTTGCAGTTAGGGCCAGGTTGAGTTCTAACCTGGTAGCATCTAATTGATCTGCTAGGGTTTTGGAGGGAATTTTTTTATGTTGGGATTTCAGGGTTTTAAATTTATTCTCCAAGTTATTCATGTCGATCATCCGCTCTCTTTTGATACGGGTCGCAATGCCTATTATTTTCCCTCTAACAACTACTTTATGGGCCGCCCAGAGTCTTTCAGGGGAGATATCTCCTACATTTTTAAGGAGGAAGTATTCCTTCAGGGAATTCTCTATGTCCTTAGAAATGATGGGATCGCTCAGTATAGATTCATTGAGACGCCAGTGTGACCCTGACGCCTTCGTGATGGTATTACGTACGGAGATGCAAACCAACGAGTGGTCTGACCAGGCGGTATCAATGATGGAAGCTTTGTACGTCGAGGGTATAAGGTTAGGGGGAACAAGGATGTGATCTATCCTGGCATAGGATTGGTGGGGGGGCAAAAAGAGTATAATCCCGTTTGGTTGGATTCAACTCTCTCCTGATATCTACCGGGCCATGAGCATGGAGGGTTCTTGCTATGTTCAAACTAGCTTTCGTAGGTCGTATCAGCTGGTTCTTAGGGGGTTTAGACTTGTCAAGTCCTTGATCGAAGGCGATATTTGAGTCCCCGCCGATGATAACTTTACCTTCTACAAGGGGGATTAGGGTTTTGAGAGTACTTGGAAGAAATTTGTTTGGCCCTTGTTGGGGGCGTAGTAGGAGATTATTGAGAATAAGTTGCCCTCGATTGAGCCCTTGACAAGAATGTATCTCCCCTCAGGGTCTCTGTATGTGGAGGAGTGAACAAAGTTGCAGGTCTTAGAGAAAAGGACAGCTACCCCTCTAGTTTTGTTTTCTGCATTTGCTATGTAAAACTTTGGGTAATAAGATTGGATGAATTTGGGGTTGTATCGAATAGGGAAATGCGTTTCTTGGAGGAGGACGACATCTAGTTTAAGGGAGCGGTAGTGCTCAAAGGCTAATCTCCTTTTCCTGGGGGAGTTCAGCCCCTGAGCATTGTGGGTGGCGACCCTGAGGTCCCTACAATTCTGGTTTAGTTCGGACATTGGGACGAATGAGTGAAAAGCTGCTGGAACAAATGAATCTTACCCTTTGATGTCTTCCCCCGGCGGATCCTGAGAGAAGGAGCAGGAGATGAGCGGTCTGGATTCGGAAGTGTAATCCATGTATGGCCCCTTGATTGGCTCAAAAGAAGAAAGAGGTTAGAAAAAAGGAGGGATCAGGGAACAAATAAACAAATAAGCAACATCTTCTGAGAAGATCAAAGGCGTCTGGTGCGGTATTAACCCACCAGAGGCCTGAGAAGAAACATCGGCGACCCCTTAGGGAGGGCCGACTACCCATTCCGCTAAGGCAGAAAATTGCTTCCGAGGGATGGGTGGAGGCGCAAGGGTTTCACCCCTAACCCTGGCAAAAAACTGGTGAACTCCATGCCAATCACAATAGAGGAAGTGAGATCAGCCATAAAGTCGATGAAAGGTGGGAAGGCGCCTGGCCCAGACGGGTTTTCCTTGCAATACTTTAAAAGTTTTCTCCCTGTGTTAAGTCCATACTTAGCTAAAACATTTAATACTTGGGGTTATACATCAAACCCACCAGCAGAGGCGTTGAAGGCACATATTGTAGTAATACCTAAAGACGGGAAGGACCAATCAGTGTGCAGTAGCTACCGCCCAATATCCCTATTAAATATAGACATGAAAATTTTCACAAAGATACTTGCATCCCGTATACAACCGTACTTGACTCAGTTAATACATTTGGACCAAGTGGGGTTTATCCCCACACGAGAAGCTAGAGATAGCACCATAAAAGTGCTAAATTTGCTCCAATATGTTAACCAGAATGGGATATCAAGTGTCTTTGTGAACACAGATGCCGAAAAGGCTTTTGATAGGGTTAGCTGGACTTTTATGAGGGGAGTACTAAAACACATGGATTTTGGAGATAGAATGTTACAATGGGTTGAGGGGATATACTCCACACCACAAGCCTTGGTTAAGGCTAATGGAGTTCATTCAGAGAGCTTCTCTATATCAAATGGGACGCGCCAGGGCTGCCCTTTATCGCCCCTATTATTTGTTCTGACTTTGGAGCCTTTGTTAAATAAAATTCGTCAAAATCCCGATATAAGTGGTATCTGTATTGGAAAACAAGAATATAAAGCCTCCGCATACGCGGACGATCTACTTTTTTCAATTACAAATCCACAGATATCACTTCCAAACCTTATAAAGGAGGTGGAAGAATACGGTGCCCAGTCGAATTTTAAGATAAATTATAGCAAATCGGAGGCGATGTGGGTGTCCATGGAGCGCCCCATAAGTAAAAATTTAGTGGATAGTTTTAAGTTTAGATGGACATCAACTGCACTAAAATATCTTGGAATTTATATTCCACCGAAGCTGGGGGACATCTATGCTTTAAACTATCTCCCCTTAATTAAAGAAGTAACAGTTTTATTGGAAAAATGGAGCAAAGCAACACATTCCTGGTTCGGGAGAAGTAATATTTTAAAAATGAGTATTATACCAAAGTTCCTGTATCTTTTCCAGGCCCTGCCTGTGTCTGTCCCTCTGGCCTTCTTTAACCGAGCTAGATGTGTCTTTACAAAATTTATATGGGCAAGTAAACGCCCAAGGATAAATAGAAAATTGCTCACTTTATCGAAAACAGCAGGAGGAATAGCAGCGCCAGACCTATATAAATACTACCTAGCGTCCCAACTGGGTAGGATAATAGATTGGAACCGACATGGGGGGAGTAAACTGTGGATCAATATCGAGCAATATGTCAGTAAGATCCCACTCAATAGGGCAATATGGTGCTGCGCTGCTATCCCCCCTGCAGTAAAGACACACCCCCTGATTGGACCCACACTTCTGACGGGAGAAAAATTCATCCAGAATTCTAAACCTTCCTCAATAAAATCCCCCCTGTTTCCCATTTTGGGGAACCCGGATTTTCCTCCGGGTCTTGAGTCAGGAGTTTTCAAAAAAATGATAGATAGAGACATCTTCCAAGCATCGCATTTCTTTCATCTTAATAATTGGCCAACACTAGATTCATTAATGGATATGGGTGGTCAGTTTAAACTACCCTTCTGGCAAGCACGACAGATTAGACACTTCCTGGAATCCATTGGGCCCCAGGAAAGCTATAACCGACCAAGAACAAAATTTGAGAGATACTGTGAGGAGAAAGGGCCTCTTTCCCATGGAGTCTCTAAATTATACGCAATGTTGACCTCCCCTCCAGAACACTTTAAGATGTCAAGCTTGGGAAAGTGGGAGAGAGATATGGAACAAATTTTTACAATAGATCAACAACAGAATATAATTTATCTAACCTTAAATTCCTCTAGATGCACTAAAATTCAGGAATTGAATTATAAAATTTTAACGCGATGGTATTATACACCCTCCCTAATGAACAAATTCTCCCAAACGACATCGGATAGGTGCTGGAGGGGCTGTCAAGAAAGAGGTACTATTGTACATATTTTCTGGACCTGTCCAATAATTAAAACGTTCTGGCAGGAAGTTCAGAGAATTATGCAACGACTCACGGATTACCGGATTCCATGGGACCCGGCATTTTTTCTCTTACATTCCTCACAAATCCCACGGGAGAGATATAAAAACTCACTCCTGTGCCACATGGTAAATGCTGCTAAAAGTTGTATAACGGCATGCTGGAAGGATCCAGCTGCACCGCAGATTTCCATGTGGCTCACCAAGGTGAGAAACATAGGGATAATGGAAAATATGATTCCTACATCTATGATTAAAAAGGAACAAATATCTCAAACATGGGCCCCATGGGAGTCTTTTTTGCAAACTGAGGAAGGTAAGAGACAGATAGGAGAGGAAAGTTGGGAGTAACTCGAACACAACTAGTAAAAATGAGTAGAAATGAGGTAGATATAAAATAGCTATAAAATGGCCATCGTTGGGAGGAGAGCAGGGGGGGGGGCGAGGGGGAGGGGGAGAATCCTTTTTTTTTTTTTTTTTTTTTTTTGTGGTTAGGGAGTAATTTAACAGGGAAATGTAGGGAGGGGGGAAGGAAAAATGAAATAAACAGGTTTATGGATTTAGATTATAGAAAGGAAGAGGCAGATATGCAACATGAAGAAAATGTGATGTAATATCTAAAGGCGATGCCGTATCTTTTTATTTTATGTTTAAATATTATATCTATGTAATCCTGTAAAGAAATAAAGAATTTAAAAAAAAAAAAAAAAAACTGGTGAACTAGATTGACACAAAGTACCGATAATTATGAAAAAAAAAAAACACACTTCTTATGAGGCATTTGCCCCCCTAATGTTTTTCCTATCAGGAAAAGTTTCAATAAACCTCCTATTTATTGTCCCAGAAAAGACTTGGGAGGTATTGGGGCGCCCGTTGAGATGATTGCGTCGTAATCTGCATCTGTAAGGTTCCAGTTAGGAGGGGCACCTTTGGGCGCGATTCGGGCTGGTCTTGTCTTGAGAAGACTAGAGAGGCTGTTAGACCTATTGCAAACCTTTAGGTGGGATAACCCTAGCTCCAGACGAAAGAGTCCTGAACTAGACCGCCTTCACAAAAAAAAGGGAAACGACAATAGAGGATCTGCTTGTCCACGGGTTAGGGTAGGAGCTCGAAGCTCCTTCTACAATAGAGACATCCGTCTCAAGTGGTGTGCCCAAAGGATGGGACAAAGATGAGGAAAGTCCTGGAAGTCCATTTTAAGGGGGTCTACCATGCTTAGGTTTCTTGGTCTTTCCGGCTACCCAAAGGGGGGAGACTGGGCTCGTCAGTGGTGGACGCTTGGCTGAGACGGCAGCAGCTGCTGAAACTTCCATAGGAGCTTCTTGGGAGATCAATTTGAGGTGAAGTAGGAGTCTCTCACCCTCCGGTAAGCTGGAGAAAGCGTACGATTTGCCCTTGAAGGCGAATTTCACCGCAAAGGGAAAGGTCCACCGATACTTAATCTCCTGGCGGGAGAGTGCTGTGAGTAGTGGTTTGAGAGCTCGCCTCTTTTGAATAGTGGCAGGGGATAAGTCAGCGAAGATTTGGATTTGGTGATCGTGATAGGAGACCTGTTGCTGAAGTCTGGATTGCCTCGTGACTTCCTCCTTGACGGCGTAGAAGTGAGGTTTCACTATGACATCTCTAGGAGAGCCGTCCTTTCTAGGGGGTCCGAGGGACCTGTGAGCTCTGTCCAACTCCAGGCGGTGCGACTTGATGTTTGGTATTAAGTCCTTAATGATTTCCTGAACCACTGTGGGGATGTCTGTTAAGGTCTCAGGGATGCCTCGGATCCTTAGATTATATCTCCTTGACCTGTTCTCGAGGTCATCGATCCTGGAAAGGGCAGTGTCCAGTTGTTCCTGAAGGGTCTGGATATGAGCAGAATTTTGGTGGGTGCGGGAGACAGTGATATCCAGCTTGCTCTCTATTGCTTCCATTCTGGATCCCAGATTGGCAAAGTCATTTTTCATGTCCCTTGTTATCTCTCTTGCTATTTGGGCAGCTGTGTTGGCAAGACCCCTTTCCAGGAGGGCTGACAGTTTGAGGAAAAGGTCCCCCTCTGGGGGGAGTAAGTCCTGATCAGGTATGCTGGGGGATGGTGTAACTTGCAGGGGTGTTATGGCAGGCCCTGCAGGAGATAGGGCATAGTGCTCCATGCTGCGACCTATAAGGGATTCAGTGGAGGCTGGAGAAGGGGCTTGGGGGAAGTGTGTTAGTCCCTGTGTCACTTGGGAGTAAGTGAGGGTGGCTGGGGCGATCACTTGCCTGTGTTCTTGCTGCCTGTCCCCGGAGACTGCGTGTAGCTGTGCGGAGGTATGTGCGGCGGCCATCTTGGTACACCCGGCTCCCCCAGACTTGTTAAATTCCGGCCCAAGATCTCGCCTGGCAGCCGGTATGGACATCCAGACGGGTTCCCGCTGTGATCCCTGAGGCAGAGAGGGGTCGGTTGAACCGTGATGCGCTGTGCTTTGTAAGCTGTGTCGCTCGTGGGCTAGGGGTGATGCGGAGCTCCCGGCTTAAGCGGCCATTACGGAGCGCCCGTGCATGCACCTGGTATGGGATGCATTTGTCCGTGGTGATTTTACTACTACAGCTCCACCTCTTGCTGCCTTCCCCCTCATTCTATTCCGCTTCACCACTCGGGGAGACCAAAAAAAAAATGAGAAAGGAAAAGGAGCCCCCCAGAGGGTCCTACTGTGTCCTGCTGTTATACGCTATATTTAAGAGATTACCAAATACAGCCAAACAAAAAAACAAAAAAAAAATGTCAGTGTATGGTCATCCGAATCATTATTTAGTTGCCACTGGTTACCACTGGTTGCTGCATGTATGTCTATTTTCTCTTTCTTAATCCTGCAGTACCGCAAAATAACCTGCGGTCACCTACTTGCCACAGCCACTTTAATCTTAATCTGCAGTTCCTTAAATTGATTGGAATTGATCTGCTATGAAATTTACTTTGCAAAAAAAAAAGAAACAAAAAAATTAAAATAAATAAGTTACCTTTTTTTCCCTTTTTTTTTCTTTTACCAAGCTTTTCAGCTTACCAAAGGAGCTCGTTCCAACAGAAGAGAAGGGGAAATAATATAAATACAAAAAAACAAAAGAAAAACGATCTCATAAATTAAACCAAACTAGTCCTGACTTTTGGCAGTTTCCACCAATTTCCACCATCTGTCCATCTGCTACGCCTTCATCCTGCACCAGTACTCGACAAGCAGTATGGACAGGCTGATTTTAAAATCTTTAAACAAGTAGAAAAAAAAAAAAAAGATAATGTAGCGACTGGTACTTATCTTCGGTGCTGGCCGACTCTGCTCTTTTTCGTCCTCCTGTTTCCTGTCGCCGTCTGCGTCCCCGCTGTCTCCGGTTTTTCCGGTGGAATCCTCCGGTCCCCTCCTTCCTTGGAGAGTGGCTTTCCCCGCAGGCAGACTCCGAGGGTCGGGGGTCCTTCTGGCTCACTCGGATATCTCCAGAGTTTTCGCAGTGTTCCGGTGTTCGGCGTTGCTGTTATACACGCCACCTCTGCTTCTCTCAGGGCGGCGCAGCCGGCATCCGGAACGTGGCTGACAAGCCGACAGCTCACAAGCTCAGACCACGAGCCAGTCTGTTCTGCTCCACGCACCGGCCGTTACGCACCTGCCTGCTCTGGTCATAGCACAGCACCAACAAGTAAGTTTCAGCAGCTGACGGTCTGACAAACTGTCTGACGGGCTGGTCTGGTCAAACAGCCATACGGATGGCGTGGGGGTATGGGTAATATTTTCAATACCCACAGCTTCTTATTCCTGGAGGGCAGAGAGAGGTCCTAGGAACCTTACAGCATACGGTCCATTGGCGCCATTAACAGACTCCTCCCCTGCCTTTCCCTATACTATTGCAATCCACTTGATGCTTGTTTTTATGCAAATATTGGTATGTCGGCTGACTTGTGTTTTTTTTTTTTTTTTTTTCATATATGTTTACTGTCTGCTTTCACTGTATGCTTTTTTGGTAATATTGGTATTTGTAGTGATGTTGTAGTTGTATGATTATTAATATAATGCAAGGCATTTCAGCAGCAACCGAGTTCTTCCAGAGAGATGACATTTATTAAGACTTCAGTAAATCCAACAGAGGTAAAGACAAGATACATGACAGGATATTCATGTAACATTCAGACTCCTTCAGAGAACCCAGTTTCTCCTGTCATATTTTAGCCAAAAAGAACATTCCCTCCTTTACACCTTTTTATTCCATGGGTGACAAGGACAAACAATTTGATTGGCCAGTTTTATTAGGCCCTTGATCTGCTTTTGCCCTTGTGAGTGACAGATAATGACCATTAGCCATGGACAGCTGCAGTCATAAAATTTCCTAATTGGCATTCTCTTACTACTAATTAGTAGAGCTGCACAATTAATCGTTAAAAAATCGTGATCTCGATTCAACCCCCCTGGCGATCGCCAATGCAGAATTTGCCGATTCTTTCATATAACAAGTGGAGAGACTTTATCTGCTTTCTCAGCTGTCAAAAGAAAATATCAAGTAAACAGGAAACATTGTAACTAATACTTCCTTCTTAGATCAAAGGGATATACTTCTGTGTGTGTAAAGAAAAAATCTGGGCAGTCAAGTTTTTAACAACATGAAACATTGTAACTAACTTCCTTCTTAGATCAAACTTCTGTGTGTAAATTCAGGAAGTTTACCCACTTAAAGCGGGATTCCGCCGAAACAACATGTTTTTTTTTTTCCCCCCAATCAGTGTAAAATATAGACATAAATAAGATATCGCCGATTCTGTCCGTTTTGGATAACGTATAAAATATCTTGATGGACGATTCCATATTGCTTGTGGGCATTAGAAACCCACAAGCATTTACTTCCGGGATGCGGTGAATGCTGCGCTCCCAGCATTCACCGCTCGATCCCGCGCATGCTCAGTTCGCTGAGCGTGCAGCGCCGTAAAATTTCTGGTTGCCATCACAGCGGCGCGGCGTCGCCGGAAGTTCTCTCGAGATTTCGTGCTGACCGCGTCCCCCGTGGCTTCATGGGAGGAATGCAGAACAGCTCCCAGAAGTCATTGCTGAGCCGGGGGACAACCGAAAACACGCCTACTCCCACGGGAGGACAGACCGGAAGCCAGAGGAAAAATCTGTACGGTAAGTTAAATTTTTTTTATTTTTTTTAATGGTCATTGGTGCATCAGCTTTGCTAACTGCTTTTAATAAGCTAAAGAAGTTTTTTGGAGTACCAAACCGCTTTAAAGTCCAAATCTTTTTCTGACACTTTTTTTGAAATTAAAATCAATATTTTTTGCTAGAAAATTACTTGGAACCCCCAAACATTATATATATATATATATATATATAATTTATAGCAGAGACCCTAGGGAATAAAATGGCAATTGCTGCAATATTTTATGTCACACTGTATTTGCTCAGCGGTCTTTCAAATGCAATTTTTTGGGGAAAAATACACTTCAATGAATAAAAAAAAAAACGAAACAGTAAAGTTAGCCCAGTGAGCTTAACTTGTAAAATTGTGTGAAGATCCGCTTTAACCTTCTTTTGATGTGTAAAATGGATTAGCCAACTGCCTGTCCTAGAATGTCTGCATGTGTAACATGTACGGTATATATATTTACTATATGTATAGCCTGTTGTCCTGTCTCAGAGCTTATACATCTTCACCCCATATCTGGCACGCTTGCTGAGGAGAAACTGTTTAAACACAAGGTGGCCAGAAATTTTAATCGGGGACTCATCAACGCAGACATCTTGATTGGGAATAAACAAGGCTGCAAATTGTTGGTTGAAGCGGTTTACGAGGGACCAAATTTTGTGGAGCCGATCATATTCGGAGTCACCCAGAGGAGGACTGAGTTTATTGTCTTTGAAGTGCATGAACCGCAAGATTTGCCCATATCAAGTCCTGGCCATGGCAGTACAGAAAACACAGGCATATTGTGAATTGGGTCAGTGGACCAATATGACCGCAGAAAAGGAAAAGAAAGGCCCCTTTAAAGTGCAGTATGCAAAATTTTAATAAAGTGCACAAAGGGTTAAAAGCACTTACAAGATTGTTGAGTGTTAAAAGGCATGATAAAATTAGAAGTCCTCATCTGTAGCATGTGTCCATCCTCAGCATGGTGGTAGAGAGCAGTGTAGAGCTGTCCAGCAGCATACATGTTGGAGAGAGGAGGCAGCAGGGAAGCCTGTATTCACTAGGGGTGCAACGGATCAAAAAACTCACGGATCGGATCGATCCTCGGATCAGGAGTCATGGATCGGATAATTTTTCGGATCAGCAAATAATAATTGAATTTGCAAAAACCTGTGAAAATTCCGCCACCATATAGTCCCCACTGTAATATCCACGTCATCTCCCCCACTGTAATATCCACGTCATCTCCCCACTGTAATATCCACATCCTCTCCCCCACTGTAATATTGGCTGGGTATCGCAGAGTATTGGCTGGGTATCGCAGAGTATTGGCTGGGTATCGCAGAGTATTGGCTGGGTATCGCAGAGTATTGGCTGGGTATCGCAGAGTATTGGCTGGGTATCGCAGAGTATTGGCTGGGTATCGCAGAGTATTGGCTGGGTATCGCAGAGTATTGGCTGGGTATCGCAGAGTATTGGCTGGGTATCGCAGAGTATTGGCTGGGTAACGCAGAGTATTGGCTGGGTATCGCAGAGTATCGCAGAGTATTGGCTGGGTATCGCAGAGTATCGCAGAGTATTGGCTGGGTATCGCAGAGTATCGCAGAGTATTGGCTGGGTATCGCAGAGTATCGCAGAGTATATGCTGGGTAATGCAGGGTATGTTTACAAGTGATCGCTCCGTCATTTGACGGAGCGATCACATTGTAAACAGTGGCCGGGTGTACCAAGATGGCCGCCGCTCCGGAGCTAGGCCGAAGCTGCGGCCTTTCCTAAGGCCGCCGGGTGTACCAAGATAGCCGCCGCCGCTCCGGAGCTAGGCCGAAGCCGCGGCCTTTCCTAAGGCCGAGGCCACGGAGCGCTCCGCGGATCGCGGGGTGTGCCGATCCGAACGGGGTGACCCGTTCGGATCACGGATCGGCGACGATCCGTTGCACCCCTAGTATTCACTGTGGGACACACGAGGCTGATGGTGTCAGTGGAGAGAAGGGGGCGGTAACGCGTTTCGGAGCATGTGCGGCTCCTTCATCGTTCGGAGGTCTGACGAAGGAGCCGCACATGCTCGGAAACACGGTACCGCCCCCTTCTCTCCACTGACACCATCAGCCCTGTTTATTAAATTTTGCTTACTGCACTTAGAGGCGCCTCCTCTAACCAAAGTGCTACCAGAAGTGCCACCTCATCAATATTATCCCTCTGACAAGCTATCCACTTCCACCAGAACGCCCTTATCTTCTCTCTGCAATATGACTGCAACTTACTCTTTTTAGTAATGCCCTTGAGGAGGGATAGGCCCAGAAAGTTTTTACATTCGGGAACCGTTCTAGGTTTCCAGCCAAATTCTCTGACTTGGGTCAAATTTGGATTTGCTGCGATAAATTGACCCGCATATAATTAGCTTTGGTCCACAATAGATTTTCTGTGAAAAACAGTGCATATAAGTCAAGGGAAGTAAAATCCGCTTTTTCCACCTGAATTCCGGGTTAGCCAGTGAATGGGGAAGTACGGGTACTGCAGAAGCGGTGGGCTGCCAATCAGGATCTGCAAATGCATCAGGAAGGGCACTGACTATGGGCTCTATGGGCCTGTGTTCGAATTCTTTGTGGCTGCGGGACACTACTTGTACTAGCCACCACACCAGCTTGAACTGCACTTATGGGGCTCGCCACATCACCAAGTGTTACTGCAGTGCTGGTTTGTCTACGGCCAGGATTTACTAGGCTGCTGGTGCTCGCCAGTTCACCAGAAGGTTGAGCGGCACTAGTACTGGCTCTCTGCTGCATACTAGAACCATGCGATTGTTGCACCTCAGCAACAGAAGAACGGGGTCGGGTACCTTAGCAGGGACCTCAACTCTATCGTCAGAGCTATCCATCAGGGTGCTGCTGCTCTCTACAGGTACGTATAGTGAGCCTGAATCAGATTGCTATTCTGACAGTGAAGCTTCCCCTGTGCTCTCATCTGCCATGCTCCGTATCCTGTAGGCCTCTTCACTGGTGTACCTTTTGTTTGACATTTTGGCCACTAAATTTACAGGTACAGCTAGTGTGACTCACAGGTTAAAAAGCATTGCTTCTTAAAAAAATAACTGTTAGTGCTAGCAGGGATCAGGCGTGACTCTGCTAATGCTGCAATTTTATGTGCTGTGTTTTGGAAGTGACCGTGATCTACTGATCCTGCACTTTGGGTGGGCTGGGCAGAGGGGCTAAATGCAGGTGCTGGCAGGTGTCTGGGCTGATCCTGCTAACTACGAATTTTTGGGAACACTATACTATTGGGGATGCTAGTATAGTTCTAATTAGATCAAAGATATGATCTGTTCAGACACTATACTAGTAATGGAGGTATATGGTGTATATGTGTGTGTGTATTAGTGTTACTGGCAATCAAATGGTTAAAATCTGATGCTTTCTGGGATTGACGCTACCAGTTAACGTAGACTGTTGGACAGGTTAATTTGGTTGGGAAGTTGAGCTTGGAATGTTCTCTGGTTTTGTCTTTTTGGGTACCCTAAACCTCCCTGGGATTACCACTAACTGCCCTAACGCTGTTTAGTGTCACAAGTGACACCAATACAGTATTCAGTATAAAATCTGAAAACTGCACTTGGTGACACTGTGACAGAGGGAAAGGGTTAACTGTGGGGGGGGGGGGGGATCAGAGGGTTAAATTGTGCCTGTGTGTCCTGGTGTCAGTGTAGTGGTTGGTGTATTCACTGTAGATGTCTTCTACCCGCACGCTGGAACCGAAAAGGGCTCCACGAGGGGAGATGACCTGTGTTTACTTTACACATGCAAAGGAGGCTCTTTCATTCGCCAGAACCGATCAGCCGGTCCAGGCCAGAAATCCTTGGCCTAGACCTAAACATCCATCAGTTCTGTAGCAAATCTGATCACAGCTGGGGCGAGCGACGTACAGGTATGTCGGTTCGTCCAGCCGGGCTTCTCTGCCACAGTATTTGTGTGGTGGGCGGTCCGGAAATGGTTAAAGATTTTGAAGTTCCTTTCTAAAGTCATTTGCATTAGTGGTCCATGCTTTGTCTCCACTAGTATTATATTTGTACTCCTGTGACGATCGCTTCCTTCTGGGCAAGTCCAAACAGCATATTCCACAAAGTAATCAGATTTTGGCATCAAGGTCTACCCCCTGACTATGCCCATTACAGTATCAGTGTATTTGGATGCCAGAAGTTCTGTAGTATGATCCAATGCACTACTTTTATTTCGATCAGATTTCCCCACTGGTAAGCATTTGAATCCCTTAATTACTCTGATGTTTATGATGCAAATTAGTAGAGTGATTGATGCTGTTATCAGCACGTATGTTAATAGATTGGGCTTGTTTTTGTCCGGGGGGGGCTCTTGATTTTGGTGTAATCTTCTGGCATTCGCATTACTCCTGGGACCTGAAAGACAATCTCAGGGAGGAAGTTAGACAATGCTCTCATTCATCAAATCCGTTTTTTCCTTTAAATGCTTTGATCTGACATGCATGACTCCATCTTCACCTATCCTCTCCCAAGTCTAATAAGTTCCCACATTCTCATTGTTCTGCCAAGCAGAGCTTCATAAGGGGCAAAGCCTATGGGCCTGCAAACCCTGGAAGTAATGGTTGCCAGAGCAAAAGATAATTTCTCATCCCAAATGGTATTTTGCTCATTTACAACCTTTCTAAGTGCATTTTTAATTGTCCTGTTCATTCGTTCAACCTGTCCTGCAGACTCAGGGTGATGGAAGATGTGACATTTTTTGATGACACCAAGGAGCTTTTACATTACCTACAACACCTGGCCCATTGTCACTGTCTAGAACTTTTGGTATCCCCCACCGACTAAATATTTCTTTGACCAAGATCATTGCAGTACAGTTTTCGGTAGGGAAAGCTTCAACCCAATGACTGAAAAAATCCACAACAACCAGCAGATATTTGTTCTGGTGTGCAGTGTTAGTTAATTCACCTATGTAATCAATTTGTATTCGCTCCCATGGGAGCTTGTCTCCTCAGTGCTCCTCTCCTCTTGCTATTTGCGGGTTTTTGCCTGGCAAACATTAAACATGAGATATAATCCTGCATGTGTTGTTTATTTTGAGGCCACCATGCTACATGATCTAATCTCTCAAAAGCTAAAGGAAGGGTGTCCACCAACAGGAGACCCATGAATCCATGTAAGAATATCTTTCCTCACACCTTTTGTAAGCCGTTTTTGTAAATTATTAACCACTTAAGGACCGCATCACGCCCATATACATCGGCAGAATGGCACGACTGGGCACAAACAGGTACCAGTATGTGGCCCTTTAAGAGCCCAGCCGTGGGTCGTGCGCGCACCCGCAAACCGGTCCTGAGCTCCCTGAACGCGGGACCAGCTGACCCGATCGCCGCTGATGTGCCGCGATCAGGTCACAGAGCTGAAGAACGGGGAGAGGTCTGTGTAAACAAACCTTTTCCCGTGCTTCCTAGCGCAACTGATGCTGATCGGCTGTTCCCTGTCATTGGGAAAGCCGATCAGTGACGTCAGACCCAAAGCCACGCCCCCTACAGTAAAAAAAAAACACACACACACTTAACCCCTCCCCGCCCCCTAGTGGTTAATTCCTTCACTGCCAGTGTCATTTACACAGGAATCAATGCATTTAAATAGCACTGATTTCTGTATAAATGACAATGGTCCCAAAAATGTGTCAAAAATGTCCGATGTGTCCGCCATAATGTTGCAGTCACAATAAAAATCGCTGATCACAGCCATTAGTAGTAAAAAAAAAAAATATATTAATAAAAAAAAATTATATCCAAATATTTTATATATATATATATATATATATATATATATATATATATATATATCTCTCCGCATATACATGAGCCGAACCATAATGTGACTGCACTCACCCAAATTTTTGAGTGATATATCATATTGTGAAACTTAAGAACATGCATCAGCAGGCCATGCATTGTTATTCCCTGACACACAGCCCGATGTGAACGCTCGAAACAGGTGGGACTATAGTGGCACTGGTAGATTTAAGTTCAAGAGATAGTAGGAATTTTAAAAATATCAAATTTTATTGCAATCTGTACATATGCAAAACATCAAGTGAAAATGGTGTATAACCATACATGAATATTGGAAAGATGAGATACAGACGCCTAATGCGTTTCGGGACTCCTTCAGGGATATATATATATATATATATATATATATATATATATATAATTGATAGATATCCGCACAGAACTATAATGCAACTGCACTCCCCCAAATTTTTGAGTGATAAATTATCGTGAAACTTAAGAACATGCATCAGCAGGCCATGCATTATTTCCTGACACCCAGCCTGATGTGAACACTCGAAACAGGCCAGCAGAGATTCCCCCAGGATGCGGTCTGAAGAGACGGGGACTGCGTGATGATAGAAGATGGATATAGCCCCAAATGGGAACTTGGATCTAAAGGGGAAAATGGCATGTAAATGTATGTGTTAATGCACCCAAATATGCAGATGTATGGCAACCAGTATACCACAGAAATAAATCCCCCATGAGTCAGCAAGTATCTACCAGTGGGACCATTGTATAGTGCAGAAAATCACTGCACCAAGATAGTCCTGAGTCGGTTGTTTGGTGATTTAAGCTAGGTGGTCAGTATTTCCAAGCTCAAAAAGCCACACTGGAAAATGTGTATATGAATAACAATGTGCGATACATGTATATACACTGTGATAACCACCATACATAGTGTCATAAACAAGTGTGGAGAAGGGACTTGCCCTGTATGAGCTTTAGAGAGATGCACATATCCAGCTAATCAAAGAACCCTGTGTGCAGAGCTGCTACCTGGATGCTTAAGAGGGAGGGAGAGCCGACACCCAACCCGATGTGACCATAGGGCCACTCGGAACAGGCCTGCAGCGATAACCCTAGGATACGGTCTAAAGAAACAGGGACTGTGTGATGTTGGACGATGGGTATACTTCGAAATGGGAGCTTGGATCTAAAAGGGGAAATGGCATGTACATGTATATGTTAATGCACCCAAGTATGCAGGTATATGGTAACGTATACTATGAAAATCCCCCTTGAGTCAACAAGTACCTACCAGTGGGACCACTTTATAGTGCAGAAAATCACTGCACCAACATGGTCCAAACTGAGGATAGTCCTGAGTCAGTTGTTTGGTAATGAAGCAAGGTGGTCAGTATTTCTAAGCTCAAAAAGCGAGTCCACACTGGAAAATATATACGTATGACCGGGGCTGGATGTGTGCATCTCTCTGAAACTCATAAAAGGGTAAGTCCCCTCTCCACACTTGTTTATGACACTACGGGTGTTATTTACGAAAGGCAAATTCACTTTGCACTTGAAAGTGCACTTGAAAGTGCAGTCGCTCTAAATCTAAGGGGTAGATCTAAAATGAGTGGAAGCTCTGCTGATTTTATCATCCAATCATGTGCATGTCCCCCTCGGATCTACAGCGACTTTACTTCCAAGTGCACTTTCAAGTGCACTTGCAGTGCAAAGTGGATTTTCCTTTAGTAAATAACCCCCTATGTATGGATTTATATTCATATGTATCCTGCGATGAGTCATCGCAGTGGATATTCATGTATCCCACATTGTTATTCATATACACATATTTTCCAGTGTGGACTCGCTTTTTGAGCTTGGAGATACTGACCACCTGGCTTCATCACCAAACAACTGACTCAGGACTATGTTGGTGCAGTCATTTTCTGCACTATAGAGTCGTCCTACTGGTAGGTACGTGCTGACTTATAGGGGATTTTTTTCTGTGGTATACATGCTACCATACATCTGCATATTTGGGTACACTAATGCCTCGTACACACGATCGGACTTTGTCCGCCAGACACTTGCCCACACACGCCCGGACTTCGCCGGACTTTCCAAGCGTGTGACTTGCCCACACACTCCCGGACTTCTCCGGCAGACAATCCGCGGGAAAAAATCTGCGGGACTTTTGAAAATGAACGGACTTGCCCACACACGGAGCAGTCCGTTCATTTAGAACGTAACTGCAGGTAGACGGGGCTAGCGAAGGCAGTGAATGCCGCCGCGCTAGCCCTGTCACCTGGTATGGATTTAAAGGGAATCCCCACGCCTAAAAACGGCGTGGGGGTCCCCCCAAATCCATCTCAGACCCTTATCCGAGCACGCAGCCCAGCCGGCCAGGAAAGGGGTGGGGACGAGCGAGCGCCCCCCCCTCCTGAGCCGTACCAGGCCGCGTGCCCTCAACATGGGGGGTGCCCCCCCACCCCAAAGCACCTTATCCCCATGTTGATGAGGACAAGGGCCTCTTCCCGACAACCCTGGCCGTTGGTTGTCAGGGTCTGCGGGCGGGGGGCTTATCGGAATCCGGGAGCCCCCTTTAATAAGAGGGCCCCAAGATCCCGGCCCCCCACCTTATGTGAGTATGGGGTACGATGTACCCCTACCCCTTCACCCAAGGTGTAAAGTGTAAATAAAAAAAACACACAATTGTTTAAAAATATTTTATTGCACTGCTCCGGGGGTCTTCTTCCGTCTTGGGGGGTCTTTTCACCGGACTCCTCCGCTATTTTACCTAGCTCTTTTACCGAGCAGAGGAGCCCAGCTACCTTCTTCGTCGCCGCCGCCGTCGTCTGGGGGTCTCGATCCGCCTTCGGGGGTCTTCCGGGGTCTCTTCTGTTCTTGCCGCTGTCGTCGCCTTCTGCGCCGCCTTCTTCTTCCTCTTCTTCTTCCTCCGATGTTGACTTGTCGCTCTCTCTGGCCGGAATGGCAGAGCCGCGCTGTGCTGGGACTTATATAGGGACAAGGGGACAGGGTCACATGCTCATGTCACATGGTGACCCCGCCCCCCTATGATGTCACAGTCCCGGAGGATGCTGGGACTGTGACATCATAGGGGGCGGTGTCACCATGTGACATGAGCATGTGACCCTGCCCCCTTGTTCCTATATAAGTTACAACCCAGCGCGGCTCTGGCATTCCGGCCAGAGAGAGCGACGAGTCAACATCGGAAGAAGAAAATGAAGAAGGCGGCGGCGCAGAAAGTGACGACAGCGGCAAGAACAGAAGAGCCCCCAGAAGACCCCCGAAGGCGGATCGAGACCCCCAGACGATGGCGACGACGAAGAAGGTAGCTGGGCTCCTCTGCTCGGTAAAAGAGCTAGGTAAAATAGCGGAGGAGTCCGGAGAGGAGACCCCCCAAGACGGAAGAAGACCCCCGGAGCAGTGCAATAAAATATTTTTAAACAATTGTGTGTTTTTTTAATTTACATTTTACACCTTAGGTGAATGGGTAGGAGTACATCGTACCCCATACTCATTCACATAGGGTGGGGGGCCGGGATCTGGGGGCCCCCTTATTAAAGGGGGCTCCCAGATTCCGATAAGCCCCCCGCCCGCAGACACCGACAACCAACGGCCAGGGTTGTCGGGAAGAGGCCCTTGTCCTCATCAACATGGGGACAAGGTGCTTTGGGGTGGGGGGGCTGCACGTCCCCCCTTTCCCCAGGGCACCCCCCCTGTTGAGGGCACGCGGCCTGGTACGGCTCAGGAAGGGGGGGCGCTCGCTCGTCCCCACCCCTTTCCTGGCCGGCCGGGCTGGGTGCTCGGATAAGGGTCTGAGAGTTTTTTCAATGGGGAACCCGTTCCCCATTGAAAACGTCATTTATGACGAAACGTCGTATGGGAAGGCACGCAGCGACGCCACCACTACAGACTGTATCGAATCAGGGGACGGGTTTGCACTGACCGGCCGGCAGTGTTTGTTATTGCTTTTTTCGTTTGTCTTTCATCTCCTTGATGTAAGTGATTTTTAATCTTTTTAATAAAATAGTTGTTACCAGTATCACGCTATGGGTGGCCCCCCTTTTGTTGTTTTTTTATAAACAGAGGAATCAACTAGGATTTGGCTGGCTATCTCGGTTGGGAGTGGATGATGTGACGTTTTCCTCCTCTTCCCCCTTGGAGTGATTCTCTCAAAGGCGTTTTAACCCTATCAGCTCTCGCCTACTGGATAAACCACAGGCTGTATTATCAGTGCCCTAATATTGCTGTCATCTGGTAAGCCTCCTATCCATCAGGTGGTCGGGACGAAGCACCGTTTTTATGCATGTCACAGTGTATAATTTGTAGCACGAGCACCGTGGTGTTTTTTGAATAATATCTACCCGTGGACATCAAGTTGATGTATTTCTGATGCCAAGATTGATCTGTATTGGACTTTCATCATTTACATCCCTGTTTGGACTGTCCCTTATTTGATCAGTGCTTTTCCATTCAAGATTCCTGATGGGTCTCCATCTTTGTTTTTTTGATTTATATGTTTATTAATTTTTAATATTGGCGCAGCTTTATTTATTGTATAAAGTTTTATGTACTGTATATTGATGATCCCCCTGAAGGAGACCCGAAACGCATTAGGTGTCTGTATCTCATCTTTCCAATATTCATGTATGGTTGTTATACACCATTTTCAATTACCATTATGTTCCAGCACTGCCTTAACCCTCTTGGCCATGGAGTTCACCAGAGCATCACAGGTTGCCACTGGAGTCCTCTTCCACTCCTCCATGACGACATCACAGAGCTGGTGGATGTTAGAGACCTTGCGCTCCTCCACCTTCCTTTTGAGGATGCCCCACAGATGCTCAATAGGGTTTAGGTCTGGAGACATGCTCGACCAGTCCATCAGCTTAACCCTCAGCTTCTCCAGCAAGGCAGTGGTCGTCTTGGAGGTGTGTTTGTGGTCATTATCATATTGGAATACTGGCCTGCAGCCCAGTCTTCGAAGGGAGGGGATCATGCTCTGCTTCAGTATGTCACAGTACATGTTGGCATTCATGGTTCCCTCAATGAACTGTAGCTCCCCAGTGCCAGCAGCACTCGTGTAGCTCCAGACCATGCCACTCCCACCACCATGCTTGACTTTAGGCAAGACACACTTGTCTATGAACTCCTCACCTGGTTGCCACCACACAGGCTTGACACCATCTGAACCAAATACGTTTATCTTGGTCTCATCAGACCACAGGACAGGGTTCTAGTAATCTATGTCCTTAGTCTGCTTGCCTTTCCCAACACCAAATTAAACACACCTGCTCCCCATTCACACCTGAGACCTTGTAACGCTAACGAGTCACATGACACTGGGGAGGGAAAATGGCTAATTGGACCCAATTTGGACATTTTCACTTAGGGGTGTCTTCACTTTTGTTGCCAGCGGGTTAGACATTAATGGCTGTGTGAGTTATTTTGAGGGGGCAGCAAATTTACACTGTTATACAAGCTGTACACTCACTACTTCACATTGTAGCAGTGCAATTTCTTCAACGTTGTCACATGAAAAGATAAAATAAAATATTTACAAAAATGTGAGGGGTGTACTCACTTTTGTGAGATACTGGCAAAAATAAAAATAAATCCGCACTTGGGACAAAGGTATGCTGCCTCCCCTATTTAGACCCCCAAAAGGGCTGAAAAATCTACTCTATATAACCATATGATTAATGTGACTAGTCGACAACAATGGGTAGTAGTAAAATTACCATATATGTGGCCTTTGATAACGTCTATGATGAAACGCGTTAGATGGAGCTACGTGCTTGCGTCACTTCCGGTTCACGAGGAGGGTGCCTGGAATGCAGGTGAAGCGCAAGCCGCGAACCGGACCCTGTTTCGTATACCTGTACCCACTTGCTGGGAAGGTGTACTGTTTTTTTTTATTTTGTTTTAAATAAATCTCCTTTTTTTTTTACGGTAATACACTATGGGAGACCTATATTTCTTTCTATGTGGATACATCTGAGAGGATTGTGATCCTCTTCCTGGGTACCGGATCCTTAGAAATCAGGGAGGATTCCCTGATTCGTTGGAGCAGTTGCTGAGAGGGGTTACCGGCAAGTTGGTGGAGGAGTCAGTGGGAGAATCGATCCAAGGTCATCTTATATGCCTATCACACCTGCAGGGGTACTACGAGTTGGTGAGTAGGGACCCATGAGGGGAGTCACGAGAGTCATCTGAATTGCTACGCACAAGAGTCACGATATTTCAGTTTTTGCACAGTCCTTGCACAGTTAGTTTCCTGCACATGCTTTGGAATTCCTCTTTTCTCTTATATTCACCGACCGACACAGCTCCTCTCTTAGCCATTGGGTTGTTATGCCACCTTTAGGAGAATACTAGGCATTACTTGTTATGTAAAACACAGAACTTTCCAGTTCTGCCCAGGGGGCAGTCCCTCGGGTAACAACCCCCCAGCCTGCCCTGCAGCCATCAGTTTTTTTTTTGCCTAGTAAAAAGAAAAGACCTAGGAACCCTGGCGGGCCCATTGGTCCATCTATTTTTCCGCAGAAGCTTGGTTTTTGCGCAAGATGATCGATCCTGTGATCTACTATCAACAGCCGGCAGGGTGACATGCTGGATACCATTATTCTTGTAGTCTCCCCAGTCCGGCCATTGAGCGTGTGCAGGTCGCAGCTACGGCTCGGCAGGCCACGACGAAACCTCAGATCTAGAGGTGGTCGGTGAGCTTTTATGCTCCGGGGCATACATATGAACTTCTGCTATGATCTCGAACATCCAGTGAAAAGACAGGAAAGTCACCATACGCCCAATTATGCTGAGGTGTGGAACATCCAATCCTGGCAGAGCAGCAGAAGAAAGGAGTAGGAGGGATTTCAGAAATAATGCATGTCTCTTAGGCTAGTGCACAAGATATGTAAATCACCTGTCACTCACAGCAAGGGGGAGGATTTGACAGTTTTTCTCTGTTTGTCAAGATTTATCTCACTGATCAATAAGAGGATTGCTCAGAGCTGGATTAACTCTTCGTGGCAAGACTGGGCTCAAATGATTGGAAATCATATACTCTACATTATGACATAAAAAAAATATATAAATTCGGGTTTACATCCTTTTTAAAACCTCCAGATTTTTTGAGATATTTGCTTATTTACAGTTCCTTTTTGACGGTTTTGTAAAAAGGCGCAATTTAAAATGTACAAATATTTGTTATTAACTGAATACAGGTTAAACTTTTGTATTTAGGAGGAATTTTGTAAAATGTGCTGTAATGATTGTAATTATCTTTGTGTATTTGTAGCAAAAATATTGTTTTGAGAAATATTTGCGCAAAAATCATGGGGCCCTAAAAATCAGTAGCACCTTCTTCTTTTTTTTTTTTTTCTACCGGTCATGTGCTTTCAGAAAATGTTTTTTTTACAAACTCTGACAGCTGTGAATGAATAATAAAAAAGTCATGGAAAAATTGCAAAAATGGTCTGGTCTGCTGAGTTTAAACCTGGAGCACAGGGCCTAGCAGTAAAAAGCTTGAAGCAATTTTGTATTTGGGGGCAAGGGGTTAGCAATGAAATTAACCTTTCAATTGCATGGAAGATCTGCTTTAAGAAAATTCTTTAGCACAAATTATTTTAAAAGGAGACAAAGGAGACCTTTTGAATAATTGCTTGCCAAGTACATTGAGGCACAAAAGCAGAAGGAAACGGGTGAATTTTGAGAAATGTAGTCTGCAAACTTTTTTCCTCCCATGACTTTTGTTTACTTACAAGGAACGCACGACTACCAAAAAACTGGTTTTATCTTGTGTAGAGGAACCATTTGCCCTTAGTGATACCTGGAATCTGCCATCAGTGCCCATCCGTGTTCATCAATGCCACCTATTAGGGGTGTTGAAAATGATTGCTGCATCAATGCATCACGATTCTGCCCTTCCCGATTCGGCATCGATGCGGTTAGCCAGCAAAATCGATTATGTATGACGTCATTCCGGCCCCTCCCCACACAGCAGTGACTTTGCTGGTCATGACAGGCCACTGATCGGCTGGCTGAGCATTTCCCCGTCAATGGGTGATGTAGCCTCATCATGCTGCCCCCACCCAGGCTCTCCCCCTCCTCGGGATTTGTATCTGTGGACACTGGACACCCCTCTCATCTCCCCGATGGGCGGGCGCAGAGCCCCACAGAGCTGTGAGACAGATCACTGTAGCTGTCATCACATCCGTGGGAGTGGCAGAACAATCAGGGTTGCCGAAGTCCCTGCACTGTGGGGGGGGGGGGGCCCATGCAGGAACAGTTTGGGAAAACAGACTGATTTCTCCTGTCCGTAGGACAAGAGAATCAGTGTGTACATTTAGGGGCCGGTGACTGTAGCTGAGCGGTGTGTCTCTGACACTCGTCGCACACAGCCCAGTGAAGTTCACTCCCCCTCCCAGCAACGGACGGGAGATGAGCAATGCATTGCATACAGCTGCCCCTCCTCCTCCTCTTCCCCTGTGTCTGCCCGGCCTGCCCACTTTCCTATCCCGACGTACAGCTGTGAAGGAGAGAGAGGAGAGAAAGGAGAGGTGTGCGCGGGAGATATGAAGAGCAGCCGTCAGCAGCTACACATTCCAAGCTGTGTGAACTTCCAGCCTTATCCCTGAATGAGTGAGCTCTGCATTTTGCATTACACATTCATCACTGAACTGTCCCTTTCTCTCCCTATCTGCCTCCTTCCCCCACTCTGTTCTTCCAAGATCCAGTTAGAACTAAGCCACTTATGCAGCCCATATATTGATCCCTTTTTTTTTTTTTTTTTTTCGTTTGGTCATTACACTGGAAAAAATAAATATCCAATTCCCCCATCTACACATTCCAGGTGGATGGGGGAATCCTCTGACAGTGGGCGAACAACCAGGGTTGCTTTCCTGGCACTGCTTTTGACAGCACTGGTCTTTGTCTCCATGACAGCAGCAGTGCATTAGAACCTAGTGCTGGCTACTTGGCGCATCATGTCTGCAGTCTCTGACCATCTCCTGTATCATGTCTGCAGTCTCTGACCATCTCCTGTATCATGTCTGCAGTCTCTGACCATCTCCTGTATCATGTCTGCAGTCTCTGACCATCTCCTGTATCGTGTCTGCAGTCTCTGACCATCTCCTGTATCATGTCTGCAGTCTCTGACCATTTCCTGTATCATGTCTGCAGTCTCTCACCATCTTCTGACCATCTCTTGTATCATGTCTGCAGTCTCTGACCATCTCCTCTAGTATTTTTTTTTTGGTGGGAGCCTGGAACTCCTCTAAGTTGTTGTCTGCTGTTTTTAGACTTTGCTGCATGCAGGGAGTGTCGTCTTTTTTTTTTTTTTTAAGAACATATAAAATAAGAAAATTAAGTTCTCCTCAGTGCTTGAGTTTTTTTTAAGATAACCGCGCACAGTAATCGTGATGCATTGAGGAATCGAATCGTATCGTTGACGTGATAATCGTAATCGAATCGCGAAGGCCAGTGAAGATGCGCACCTCTACTATCAATGCCACCTATGAGTACCCATCAGTGCAGTCTATCAGTGCCCATCAGCGCTGCATATCAGTGCCACCTCATCAGTGCCGGCTTATCAGTGCCCGTCAGTGCAGCCTCATCCGTGAAGGAGAAAACACACTTATTTACAAAATTTTAAAACAGAAACAAAGAAACATAAAAATCTGTCTTTTTTATTTGTGTAGCAAAAAATTTAAATCCCAGAGGTGATCAAATACCACCAAAAGGAAGCTCTATTTGTGGGAACAAAATTATAAAAACATTTGTTTGTGTACAGTGTAGCATGGCCGCGCAATTGTCATTAAAATTGCGACAAGGCTGAAAGCTGAAAATTGACTTGATCAGGAAGGGGGGAAACTGCTGGTATATTAGTGGTTAAAGTGTTACTAAACCCACAAGAGTAAAATCAGTATTTATATGCAGTAAGGCATGCTTGTTATACTTACTGTGGAACCTAGGGGGTTAAGCCCCTGCATTGTGTAAAAAGGCTGTTTGATCCCGTCTTCTCTGATCCTCCCCTTCTTTTACTGTCCCCAAGCCATCTCCTGATAGTATAGAACCTTGGACACTCTGCACATGCTCAGTTTGAAGTGTATTGCTAGAGAGTTTTTTTCTTTTTATGGGGGGGGGGGGGGGGTGAATCTGATCAGCACAGGGCCAATCAACACTGTCCAGACAGACAAAAGTGAGGGGGTCATGCAGCCTCATAGGACAGTCATGAGAATGAAAACTCCTCCTACAAGTTGGTTGTAAACCTCAGTCACTGTGTATGTGCTTTGCTCAGATTCCATATCTCACAAAAGTGAGTACACCCCTCACATTTCTGTAAATATTTTATTATATATTTTCATGTGACAACACTGAAGAAATTACACTTTGCTACAATGTAAAGTAGTGAGTGTACAGCTTGTATAACAGTGTAAATTTGCTGTCCCCTCAAAATAACTCAACACACAGCCATTAAGGTCTAAACCGCTGGCAACAAAAGTGAGTACACCCCTAAGTGAAAATTTCCAAATTGAGGCCAATTCACCATTTCTCCTATATTCACCGACCGACACAGCTTCTCTCTTAGCCATTGGGTTGTTATGCCACCTTTAGGAGAATACTAGGCATTACTTGTTATGTAACACACAGAACTTTCCAGTTCCGCCCAGGGGGCGGTCCCTTGCAGCCATCAGTTTTTTTTTGCCTAGTAAGGAGAAAAGACCTAGGAACCCTGGCGGGCCCATCGGTCCGTCTATTTTTCCGCAGAAGCTTGGTTTTTGCGCAAGATGATAGATCCTGTGATCTGCTATCAACAGCCGGCTGGGTGACAGGCTGGCTACCCTTATCCTTGTAGTCTCCCCAGTCCGGCCATCAAGCGTGTGCAGGTCGCAGCTACGGCTCGGCAGGCCACGACGAAACCTCAGCTCCAGAGGTGGTCGGTGAGCTTTTATGCTCCGGGGCATACATATGACCGGGCTACTGATGCCTGAGTCAGTTTGCCGAGGCCAGCAGCTACCTCCGTACCGATCAGAGAGTAGTTCTGCGGTGGAATGTCTCCCAGCTCTTCAGGACTGGTAAGTACAGCTCTCCCTGCCTCGGTGGGGCTGAGCAGCTGGGCATTCCCTGGGAGGTCGATTCGGGGGCCCTCTCTCCCCCCTCTCCTCTCTCCCTGTCCCCCTCTCCTCCCTGTATGCTGCTGTGGGGTGTGTGTGTTTGTGCAGGGCTCTCACCTGGGGGGGTTTTAGTGCTGGTTGTGTCCTGGGTCCTGTTCTCCATGTCCCTGGAGGTGCCTGTGAAGTGTTTGTCTCCTCATGGTTTCACATTCGGCGGCCATCTTGGGTGTGGGCATGGGCTTCGGCGGCCATTTTCCGTGTTTTTGTTGGCGGCCATTTTCTAGAAGCCTGAAACACGTTTTTCGGTGTGCTCTAGCAGCAGCATGTGCTCCTGTGTTCTGGCGGCCATTTTCCCTGTGTTTTAGGTCCTGAGACAGGACGCCCGGCGGACATTTTCTTTGAGCCTGAGCACCCTACAGGACGATTTCAGTGCCATTAGCAGCTGCTTCCACCGACACAGAGCTGTTTCCTCTGCACCTGGGAGCCAACAGAGACTACAGGCACTACCTGCTGAATAGCACAGAACCCCTCAGGGTGGTGAGTCCTGCGGGAAAGGGCCCCTCAGCCCGCAGCAGTAAGGAGGGTGGGACTGTCACTGTCCTAAGTCCCCTTTGGGTGGCAGACAGGGTAGGGTCAGCATGACTTCAGAAACTGGTTTTTCTTCCCCCAAAATCCAGGCAATTGCAACTGGGTCGCCTGCGGACTGCGCAGTACCCTTGGACACCTTGTCGGCAGTCCTCAATTCGTTTGTTGCCAAGATGGAGGCGGTGCGTGGGCGCAAAGGTGCTAAAAATCGGCCCATGCCCCCCGTCCTCTGGGGAGAGTTCTGACGCAGACTCGGGACCCGCTGAGGCAGGTGGCCCCTGCTCTGTCATGTCAGAGGATGCTGACCAGGACCTTTCGGACAGCGGGGATGAGTCTCCGTCTGGGTCCGTGCGCGACAAAGCGCTGGTTGGAGCTCTTATCACGGCTGTGCGTGATACCCTGAAGATTCAGGAGCCAGCAGATTCCTCTGCTGAGGTAGCAGTCCCTTTTGGGTCCCGTAAGCCAGCCCGTTCACCTAAGGTGTTCCCGTATCTGACTTATTTTGACAAGTTGATTTACAAGGAATGGGGTCAACCGCAACGGACCTTTTCGGGCCCCAAATACATGGCGGTGCGTTACCCTTTCGAGGAGAGCCTTCTCAAAAAGTGGTCAGCTCCTCCGGTCGTGGACCCCCCCAGTATCCAGGTTAAACAAAGTAACCACAATCCCTGTAGAAGGAACTCCTGCCTTTATGGATCCCACGGACAGGAAGGCCGAGGCAGTAGCTCGTTCCTTGTTTACAGTGGTGGGGTCAGCCGTGCGACCAGTACTGGCATCCGCACTGGTGTCGCAGACACTAACTGAGTGGGCGACACTGTTGCACCGCGAATTGGGTGAACAACAGGCTTCTCCGGTCTGCGTGGAACTAGCAGACCAACTAGTGCAAGGCCTTAAATACGTTTGTGATGCGGCCCTGGATACTCTCCCCCTGTTATCCAGGGCTTCAGTGTCAGCAGTGGTGCTGAGGTGCTTGATTTGGTTAAAATGCTGGTCGGCTGACTAGGCATCCAAGAAAGCCCTGACGGATCTTCCCTTCCTTGGCGACCGGCTCTTTGGAGCCTCTTTGGATGACATTTTTAAGAATGCCACAGGTGGTAAGAGTACTCTACTCCCACAGGCCAGGAAGGCTAAGGAGCCAGGCCGTAGGCAGGGGCCCTCTTTTTCCGCTCATAAACTGCTTTTTCGTCCGCCCGGAGCTGCGGCCAAACGTCCCCAGTCCGACAGAACGACTACGGAAGGACAGAAACGTCCCTGGAACCGCAAGCCTAACAAGCCTGCGAACAAAGGTGCTACCGCATGAAGGTTTTCCCCCACCCATGTCTCGGGTGGGGGGACGACTTCGGGAGTTTGCAGCCCGGTGGTCTTCCCGACTAGCCGATCAATGGGTCTGCGATCTGATTTCCTGCGGCTATAAAATAGAGTTCCTCTCTTGGCCGCAGAACAGATTCTTCCCCTCCAGCATACCCGGTTCGCCGGGAGGCCCTCTTGGGGGCAGTAAGGGACCTGCTGAATCGCGGGGTGATTGTGCCTGTTCCGGAATGGGAACATTTCCAGGGGTTCTACTCAAATCTGTTTGTAGTTCCCAAGAAGGGATGGGTACGTCCAATATTGGACCTGAAAGCTCTCAACCACTTTGTGAAGGTGCAGAGGTTCAGAATGGAATCAGTTCGCTCAGTAGTCGCGGCACTCCATCAAGGGGACTTTCTGGCGTCCTTGGACATCCAGGATGCGTACCTGCACATACCCATATGCCTCCGGCATCAAAAGTTTCTGCGGTTTGCGGTCGGGGAAGCCCACTATCAATTCGTGGCTCTCCCTTTTGGTTTGGCTTCTGCCCCCAGAGTCTTTACCAAAGTATTGGCTCCAGTTTTGGCGTTGCTGCGGCAACGTGGGATCGCGATTGTGGGATACTTAGACGATCTCCTCCTGAGAGCATCTTCCGCCTCAGAGTTAGAGGAGGATGTTGCGATCACCGTGCAGACCCTGCAAGAGTTTGGGTGGCTGTTAAACCTAAAGAAGTCGTTGGTAGTACCGACCCAGCGTTTGGAGTACCTAGGCTTGCTGCTGGACTCCAGGGAAGTGAGAGTTTTTCTCCCTTCAGGCAAGTTGCAGACTCTCAGAGCTGCTGTAAAACGGCTGATGGACCGCAAGCGGTCGTCGCTTCGCTTCTGTATGCGAGTCCTGGGTCTCATATTGGCCTCTTTCGAGGCAGTGCCGTATGTTCAGTTCCACACCAGATTTCTACAGAAGGAGATTTTATCCCAATGGGACAAATCTAAGTTGACCCTGGATCGACAGATCCAGGTGAGCCAGCTAGTCAGAAATTCACTGGTCTGGTGGCTGAGGTCCCCGGTGCTTCAATCCGGGAAGTTGTTCCTTCCTCTGAAATGGACGGTGATCACTACGGATGCCAGTCTATCCGGCTGGGGTGGAGTGATGGGGGTTCAGTCGGCTCAGGGCCTCTGGTCGATGGAGGAATCCAAATTGCCGATCAATCTGCTCGAGCTGAGAGCGATCAGGCTATGCCTCTCCACATGGTCAGTGAGACTGCAGGGGTGTCCGATCAGGATCCAGTCGGACAACGCCACTGCGGTGGCGTATGTGAATCACCAAGGAGGAACAAGAAGCTCAGCCGCCGCACAGGAGGTCGCTCACATACTTCGGTGGGCAGAGCGACATGTACCGGCCCTGTCGGCCATTTACATCCCAGGAGTGGAGAACTGGCAGGCGGACTTTCTGAGTCGCCAGATGCTGGACCCAGGAGAATGGGCGTTGCATCCGGAGGTGTTCAGGCTGCTGTGCCTGCGGTGGGGCACACCAGACGTGAATCTTCTGGCCTCCCGTCTCAATCGGAAGGTGCCAAGATTCATGTCCAGGACAAGAGATCCTTGGGCAGACGCGTCAGACGCGCTGGTAGCTCCGTGGGGTCAGTATCAGCTGATCTATGCTTTTCCTCCGTTGAAGCTGCTACCACGTCTGCTCCGCAGAGTGGGAGTCGAGGGGATTCCAGTGGTTCTGGTCGCCCCAGATTGGCCTCAGCGGCCTTGGTACGCAGACCTAGTGCGCCTGGTGGCAGACGCCCTGTGGCGACTGCTGTTAAGAGAGGATCTTCTGTCTCAAGGTCCAATTCTCCATCCTGCTTTACCATCGCTGGCTTTAACGGCATGGCTGTTGAGAGCCAGGTACTGAGGGACCGGGGACTGTCGGACTCGGTGATCCCCACTATGTTGGGAGCACGGAAATCTTCTTCTCTGAAGATATATCATCGCACCTGGAAGGCTTACATCTCCATGTGTGAAGAGAAAGGATGGCATCCGCGCTCCTTTTCTATATCCAGAATCCTGCTTTTTCTTCAGCAAGGAGTAGACCAGAGGTTGGCATTAAGCATCATTAAAGGACAAATATCAGCCCTGGCTGTCTTTTTACAGCGACCCCTGGCGTCTCACTCATTAGTGAGTAGTTTTGTTCAAGGGGTGCGACATGTGGTCCCTCCGGAGCTTCCACCGTTACCTCCGTGGGATCTGAACCTGGTGTTAGCGGCGCTTCGGAAACCGCCGTTTGAAAATATCAGGGAGATTCCTCTGTTGACTCTTTCCCAGAAAGTGGTCTTTCTAGTGGCTATCACATCAGCCAGGAGGGTTTCAGGACTGGCGGCCTTGTCCTGCAAGTCTCCCCATCTGGTTATCCACAAGGATAAGGTGGTGTTGCGTCCGGAACCATCTTTTCTGCCGAAGGTGGTCTCGGCGTTTCACATCAATGAGGACATTGTGTTACCATCCCTGTGTCCTAAGCCGACACATCCTAAGGAGGTGGCCCTTCATGCGTTGGATGTGGTTTGGGCTCTGAAGGTGTATTTGTCTGTCACAGCTCCCTTCCGGAAGTCAGACTCACTGTTTGTTTCGGTGGCTGGTCCAAAGAAAGGCATGGTGGTCTCGTCGGCCACCATTTCTAGGTGGATCAGACAGATCGTAGTACAAGCCTACACCTTGAAGGGGCAGGTGCCCCCCTTTCCAGTCACGGCCCACTCCACGAGGGCAATCGGAACGTCTTGGGCATTTCCGACACCAAGCGTCTGTCGCTCAAGTGTGTAAAGCGGCGACCTGGTCGTCTGTCCACACGTTTACTAAGTTCTACAAGGTAGAGTACAGTGCATCGGCTGATGCCTGTTTTGGGCGCAAAGCTTTGCAGGCGGCCGTATAGTTGCAATTGAGTATGCAATATTTTTATTTTTTCCTGGTTTTCCGATGAAAAACACAGTACCATTAAGTTAATGCACAGTTGCATTACATTCCGCAGTTTTGGTGTGGTTGTGGGTAGTCACTCCTGTTGAGGGTACCCTGTTTTAATGGTGGTTTATCCACGCACTGTGGTTTTTTTGTGGGTGAAGTTTCACTAGTTCCCACTGGCCTGGTGGATGAAGTTTGTTTTTATGCTGTTTTTCCCACCCCTCGTTTGGCACTGCTTGGGGACGTCCCAATGGCTAAGAGAGGAGCTGTGTCGGTCGGTGAATATAAGAGAAAATAGGATTTTTTGTACTCACCGTAAAATCCTTTTCTCTGTAATTCACCGACCGACACAGCACCCGCCCCTCCTATTTTTTCTTTACTATATACTGCTTGTTGACGTACTGATGGCTGCAGGGCAGGCTGGGGGGTTGTTACCCAAGGGACCGCCCCCTGGGCGGAACTGGAAAGTTCTGTGTGTTACATAACAAGTAATGCCTAGTATTCTCCTAAAGGTGGCATAACAACCCAATGGCTAAGAGAGGAGCTGTGTCGGTCGGTGAATTACAGAGAAAAGGATTTTATGGTGAGTACAAAAAATCCTATTTTTTCCTCCCTTGGGTCATGTGACTCGTTAGTGTCACAATGTCTCAAGTGTGGATGTTAAATTTGGTGTAATCGCTCTCTCTCATACTGGTCACTGGAAGTTCAACATGGCACAGCATGGCAAAGAACTCTGAGGATCTGAAAAAAAAACTGTTGCTCTACATAAAGATGGCCTAGGCTATAAAAAGATTGCCAAGACCCTGAAACTGAGCTGCAGCATGGTGGCCAAGAGGATGTCTTTGGGAAATAGATGTATGAGTGCTGCCAGCATTGCTGCAGAAGTTGAAGGGGTGGGGATTCAACCTGTCAGTGCTCAGACCATACACCGCACACTGCATCAAATTGGTCTGCATGGCTGTCGTCCCAGAAGGAAGCCTTGTCTAAAGATGATGCACAAGAAAGCCCGCAAACAGTTTGCTGAAGAAAAGCAGACTAAGGATATGGTTTACTGGAACCATGTCCTTTGGTCTGATGAGACAAAGATAAACTTATCTGGTTCAGATGGTGTCAAGCGTGTGTGGTGGCAACCAGATGAGGAGTACAAAGACAAGTGTGTTTTGCCTACAGTCAAGCATGGTGGTGGGAGTGTCATGATCTGGGGCTGCATGAGTGCTGCTGGCACTGGGGGACTACAGTTCATTGAGGGAACCATGAATGCCAACATGTACTGTGACATACTAAAGCAGAGAATGTTCTCCCTTCGGAGACTGGGCCACAGGGCAGTATTCCAACATAAGGCCCCCAAACACCTGCAAGATGACCACTGCATTGCTAAAGAAGCTGAGGGTAAAGGTGATGGACTGGCCAAGCATGTCTCCAGACCTAAACCCTATTGAGCATCTGTGGGGTATCCTCAAATGCAAGGTAGCGGAGAGCAAGGTCTCTAACATCCACCAGCTCCGTGATGTCATTATGGAGGAGTGGAAGAGGACTCCAGTGGCAACCTGTGAAGCTCTGGTGAACTCTGTGCCCAAGAAGGTTAAGGCAGTGCTGGAAAATAATGGGGGCCACACAAAATATTGACACTTTGGGCCCAATTTGGACATTTTCACTTAGGGGTGTACTCACTTTTGTTGCCAGCGGTTTAGACATTAATGGCTGTGTGTTGAGTTATTTTGAGGGGACAACAAATTGACACTGTTATACAAGCTGTACACTCACTTGTTTACATTGTAGCAAAGTGTAATTTCTAGGGATGCACCGAAAATTTGGCGGCCAATAATTGTGTTTTTGGCATATTGACGAAAAGAAGAAAAAGCAGATGAGGTGCAGTAGTGGTGGCTGTACCACCAGGTGCTCTTTATTGCAGGGTGTCATCCTGGCTGCTCAAGGTCCTGTCCTCCCCTTCCCCTCCTTGTAAAGCTGCAATCTCCCTGTGTCAGGGAGCTGAATTGCCCGGGCTGCAGTAATAATGACCCACCTCCTGTGATAGACGGCACACTGATCCAATGCCGGGACATTGAATCAGTGTGATGTGATCACAGGAGTCAGGACATTGTTACTATGGCCCAGGCAATTCAAATCCAATTCCGTGACACAGCAGGAGATCGCCGCTCTTAATCCGGGCACAGGCAGGCTGTATCCCACAGGCACTAGTGAGAGGCTTCATCTTATGGGCACAGGCAGGCTGCATCCCACAGGCACTGGCGAGAGGCTGCATCTCATAAGCACTGGCAAGCTGCATCTTATTGGCACAGGCAGACTTCATCCCACAGGCATTGGTGAGAGGCTGCATCTTATGGGCACTGGTGAGGCTGCATCTGACAGGCACAGGCAAGCTGCATCCCACAAGGACTGGCAAGGCTGTTTCTGATATGCACTGACAAGGCTGCATAGACGGCACACTGATCCAATGCCGGGACATTGTATCAGTGTGATGTGATCACAGGAGTCGGGACATTGTTACTATGGCCCAGGCAATTCAAATCCAGCTCCGTGGCACAGCGGGAGATTGCCACTTTGATCTGGGCACAGGCAGGCTGCATCCCACAGGCACTGGTGAGAGGCTGCATCCCACAGGCACCGGCGAGAGGCTGCATCTTATGGGCACAGGCAGGCTGCATCCACAGGCACTAGTGAGGCTGCATCTGACAGGCACAGGCAGGCTGTGTTCACAGGGACTGGCAAGGCTGTATCTGACATGCACTGGCAAGACTGCATTGATCTCTTGTATCATGTCTGCAGTCTCTGACCATCTCCTGTATCATGTCTGCCAGTAAGTAAGAGATTGCAGACATGATACAGGAGTCGGTTAGAGACTGTGGACATGATACTAGAGATGGTTAGTCTGCATTTTTCTTGAGCCAATATTGGCCAACAATAAATTGTTATTAATTTAAATTGATATTAATTAAAAAGTTGAATATAATACAATTTATATATAAAAATTGAAATATTTTTTAAAAGCTGTCATTTTCAGTTTCGCTTTTCGGCAAAGTGCATCATGCATTTTTAGTTTTGGCTCCAAAATTCCCATTCGGTGCGCCACTATTTCTTCAGTGTTGAAACGATATAATAAAATATTTACAAAAATGTCAGGGGTGTACTCACTTTTGTGAGATACTGTATCTGCAGTGTTTACTTATCTCCCTCCAAGCTCTAAGGCTCCATTCACACCTGAGCAATAATGATTTACTGGTGTTGTTCATGGCGTATTTTTTGAGTGTTTGTTGAAGATTTTTACAAGCATTTTTTAAGCATTTTAGAAGCAAATTACAATCGTTTTACAGCTTCAGGTGCTTTTAAAAAGTCAGGTGTTTCTGTTGAAGTCTATGGGGCCAAAAACACTTGTAATCTGCCAAAAATAAGCTCATGTACGTTTTTGAGTGACAGGTGTTTTGCTTCAGACAACAGAATGCTTGTATGTGAACAGGGGCCATTGAAATGAATAGGACTTGGCTTGTTGAGCATTTTAGAGCTCCAAGTTTTAAGCAGAAATTCGCTCAGGTGTCGTGTGTCTCTCTCTGTTGCTTCGTTCCTCTGATATCAGCACTTCTGAGAAGTTTTCTGGACACAAGATAAAATTTGTGTTGGGGAGAGAGTTAAGCACGGAGCTTGTCTATTCAGAACACAGTTCTTCTGCTGTGTAAAGGGGGGTATGTTCCCTTCCTCCAATCATCTCTCACATACTGTAACTACAGTCTTTCCTTCCCCCTCTGTGCTCCTAAAAGATGAAGAAAGTTTAAAAAAAATTATCCACCCTTTTGAAGGGGTGTAGAAAGGAGAAGACTACAGATAAACAAGTTAAACCTATGTAGGAGGATTGGTTTCATCTCTGTGTATCATCTGAGGCTGTTCACTTCACTGGGTATATGTGATGGTTTCCAACCACCTTAACCCCTTCACGACCGCGCTATAGCCAAATGATGGCTACAGCGTGACCACACATTGCCGGGAGGGTGTCATTTGACGTTCTCCTGTGCTCATGCTTCCTGCGCCCCCTGTAGCACGCATCAGCAGTTTTCTGTGATCGCCACATTCTTCGGACACAGCTGATCACAGATCAGGCTAAAGAGCCAATCGCAGCGGCTCTTTACTATGTGACCAACGGTATCCAATCACAGCTGATCACAGTGTAAACAGAATTTGCCAGTTATCAGCAAACCTCTACTCACGCTGACGTGGCGTGAGGAGAGCTGATAAGCGGCAATCCACACAGGGGACATCTACACTGATAATCGGGGTACTGATCATCAGTGCAGCCCCAACAGTGCCCACCATGCCCATCAGTGCTGCCTGTCAGTGTGTCTCAGTGTCCATCAATGCAGCCTCATCAGGGCACATCAGTGAAGGAGAAAAATTACTTATTTACAAAATTTTATAAGAAAAACATTTTTTTATTTTCAAAAACATTTTTTTTGTTTGTTTAGCAAAAAATAAACACTGGTGATTACCACCAAAAGAAAGCTCTATAGGTCGCTGAAAGCTGAAAAATTGCCTGGGCAGGAAGGGGGTGAAAGTGCCCAATGGGCAAGTGGTTAACCAGTTCTCGGCCAGACACTGGAAGTCACAAGACTGCAATATATTGCTGTTGAGAAAAGGTATTTATCAGTTTATATTTACCAAAATAATTACATTACCATGTTCTGTGTACTGTGGGAGACCAGATATGAGTGCAGGGTCTTGGGTTTAGTAAAACTTTATAGCCTATCCTGAACAAAGTTTTCAAATTTTTTGCCCTCTTAAATGGCCCCCTTCTTCCAAAGTCAACAAGGTAATTATGTAGGTTGTGGGTGGGTAGATATATCCCAGACATTGGGGTTTATAGACAGATAAAATCCTGGGTACCTGTACAAATGATTGTAATGCACATATAATTCCAATGTAAATTAACCAATCTATATGATAATTCAAAGAAAGTTATTTCTCTTATTTTTATTAGCACTTGTTTTCTTATGGGACCGGTGAAACAGCTTAAAAAGATGTTCGAACCAACCAGACTTATTGCTACTGTAGTTATGTTGGTAAGTATCGCAGACTTTTTATATAATGTGAATATGACAAACACACAGACATGTTTTGTATGCAACACTACCTAGTTGTATTTACAGGTTTTTTTTTTTTTGTCCGTTCAGCACTAGGACTGTTTTTCATTTTATTGTCTTGAACTTGATAGAAAATAAAACGAGCCATTAGATTTACAAAAAAAAAAAAAATGCCAAACTTTATTCAACCAATATTAAAGACAAATTAGGCCTAATGCACACTGGGCTTTATAAAAATGCCATTGGCGTTAGCTGTAGAAAGCTGTAGAATGAGTTTTGCAGTAGCGTTTTTTTAGCTACATTTTAGCAAAACTCCCACGAAAGCTTATGGCACAAACGCTCTTAAACTGGTTGTAAACCCTTACAAACCACTTTGACCTACAGGTAAGCCTAGATTAAGGCTTGCCTGTAGGTCCAAGAAATATCTCCTTAACCTACATGGTTTAGGAGATATTTGCCAAAAGACAGGCGCCATAGACAGCGGTGTGTAGGCGCACCACTGTTAATGGCGATATGCCGCGAGTGGCGGCTCCCGTGCGCATGCACGGGAGTGACGTCATCGTGGCTCTGTCGAATGACAGCGCCGGAGCAGCGAGACCCACCAAGAAGATGGAGGTTCTGTACACAATGTGACATCGGTGACATCGCAGGCTCCTGTGTCAGGTAAGTGACACATAATGGGCTACTATGCGATGCATAGTAGTCCATTATGCTTTACCTTTGCAGGGAAACAAAGAGGAAGTAAATCCATCAGGGTTTACTTCCTCTTTAAACGCAGAATAGCCAGAGTTTTTCATGCTGGAGAGTTTACTGGCTGCAGAAAAAAACTGAATCAAAAACAGCAGCTGTAAAAATGTCCAGTTTGCATGAGGCTAAAAACAGGGTCGGGGACAGCTGCCACTCCGAGGAGCGACTTTGTGCTGCTACAGCATGGCTTAGTTGGATATACTGAAAGTTCATAGATGCCGGGAGACCATATGTTTCCCTTATCTCTGCAAATGGGCGAAGTATCCCATTGTGGAATATTTCTTTAAGGTGTGTGATCCCGTACCTCCTCCATCTATTGCCTGACTGTAACTTGGCCAGTTGTGTCATTCCACCAAATTGGACTGTATTCAGTATAACCGTCTGCATTTTGAATATATTTGGCCTTGGTCCATACTTTTTGGATTAAATTAAGGGTAGGGTATTTCTTGTGTGGTCTGGCAAAAGCCATGGCCTCTAGTGCCATTGGGATGGGGCCCCTGCGTAAGTTATGTAGTAACAGTTTTTGTGAGGAGCTTTGTGGTCCAGGTCCCTCCCCCCCCTGTCGCCGGGAACGTACCAATAAGGTGTTGCAGCTGAGCTGCCAGGTAATAAAGCCAGGGGTTTGGTAATACCAGGCCCCCACTGTCTTTGGGCCTTTGTAGATGCTCAAGCTTAATCCTGGGATTTTTATCCTTCCATATAAAGCTTCGGAATATGGTGTTAATGATATGAAATGTCTTCAGGGGGATGACCATAGGGGTGTTGTGGAGAAAGTACAATAGTTGCGGCATAAGGATCATTTTAATTAAATTCACCCTACCCGCAACTGAGAGAGTGATTTCCAGGTTTTAGCTTTGTCTCTGAACCTCAGTAATAGGGGGGCAACATTCAGATGTAAAAAGTCCCTAGGTTTGGCTGTAATGTGGACTCCCAAGTACTTGAAGGACGTGGCCACGGGAATAGGGCAAGCAGAGTTAATCGTCTGTGTATCATCCCCATCCAGCAGGAGTAGGGTGGATTTAGACTAATTGATAAGAAGACCCGAGAATTCTCCAAATTTAGTTATGGTGGTCATGGCTTCCTTAAGGGAGGCGTCCGTATCCCCCAGCAGAAGCAACGTGTCATCTGCGTAGAGTATGACCTTTTCCTGCATGCACCCTTATCGGAAACCTACAATGTTTTGGTTTGCCCCGATTCCCATGGCCAGTGGCTCTATTGGCAAAGCGAAGAGGAGGGGGGACAGGGGGCAGCCCTGTCGCGTACCCCTCCTCAACGCAAAGCTTTGGGAAAGTGAGCCAAAGCCCCTAATGGCTGCCTGTGGTTGATTATATAAAAGTTTTACCCAGGAAATGTAGTTTGGGCCAAACCCAAATTTCAGTAAGACTGACCATAGGTAGTTCCAGTCTATGCTGTCAAACGCCTTGGTGGCGTCAAGGGACAGCAGAGCCCTGCTGCCCATGTTATCTGCCTGTGCTTGAATATTAAAGGTACAACCTTCTCAAGTTGACTGCTGTAGATTTATTGACCATTACCATTAACCTAATGGCCAGAGCTTTCACCAATATTTTTACATCGCTTTGGAGCAGCGAAATTGGGGGATATGCCCCTGGGTCTACTGGGTCTTTACCAGGTTTAAGTAGGAGGACTATATTCGCTTTGGACATGGACTGAGGGAGGGCTTCCCTGGTTTTAGCTTTATTGAAAACCTGCACTAGCTGCGGTATCGGCACCTCTGAATAGTGTTTGTATACTTCTATGGGCAATCCATCTTCCCCTGGGGCTTTACAGTTGGGAAAGGTCCCTGCTGCTGTCTGTAGTTCCTCCACTGTAAGTGGGGCTTCTAGTATGTCTCGCTGGCTTTCTGACATTTCTGGGAAGGTAATCTGGCTCAGGTATAGATCCAAGTCATCTTGGGTGTATGCCTGACCAGGGTTGTATAGGGTCTCATAAAACCCAGTTAGCTCCTGCATTATCAATTCTGGTTGGCTTACCAGGGTGCCCGCTTGGGACCTGATAGCCCCTATAGCCGGCGAGCATTGATGAGAGTTCGCAATCCACGCCAAAAGGCGTCCAGTTTTCTCCCCCTCCTCAAAGAACGCCTGCTTTGTGAAAAAAATATTTTTTTTCGGCCGAGGACAGCAGGTGCTGATAGGCATCCTGCGCTGCCTGCCATGACTCCCTGGTCGAATCAGTGGGGGTGTCTATGTATGCCTGTTCCAACACCTGAGCCCTAGTTTCTACCTCCTTCAGCAAGGCTGTTGATCACATTTTACTTTGTTTATTTCAACAATTAATAGGCCCCTTAGGTACGCCTTAAAGGCATCCTATTGCATTACCCTAGAACCGTCCTGATCCTGGGTGGCAAAGAACTCTCGCATGCTCCCCTCTATTTCCGCATGCGAGCGGAATAATTTTAGCCAAAAGGCGTTAAATTTCCATGGGGCTTTAGGCATCGTGGAAGGTGGGGCAACCAGGAGCTGGGCCACCAAAGGGGAGTGATCAGAAACACTGCGGGTCCATGTGTTAAGTCAGCCACAAATGGGAGCATGCTCAGGTTCCCATCCCCCAGGTCAATTCTGGACAGGCACCCGTGTGATTTGGAAAAACATGTGAATTGTTTCGCGTCTGGATTGCGGTGCCGCCAGACATCCACCCAGCCCACCTCTTGCAACAACCTCGCCAGGGGAGTACTCCTGGAAAGGGCAGAGGGCCTGGGGCCGGGGTGTCTATCCGCAACCTGGTCCAGACAGCAATTGAAATCCCTGAGCACGAGCAGTGGTACGTCCGGCCTACCATCCAGAAATGCCAGAAGGAGCCTTAGCACCGCCACCGTGAATGGTGGAGGAATGTATATGCAGGCTAGTACACAAGTTAAGGTATTAAATCTGCCATGTATGAAAATAAATCTTCCCTCCGTGTCTATGACACTGTCAAATTCCTGGTAATCCAGGGCCCCGTGTATCAATACACTTACCCCCCTAGAGAAGGGGGTATGTGTAGAGTGGTAAGCTTTCCCCACCCATGAGTATCGCAAAAAGCATTCATTCTCAGTGGTCAAGTGAGTCTCCTGGAGACATATCACCCCGGGGAGAAACTTCTTCAGACACATAAATGTCATCGTTCGTTTTAAGGGAGAGTGTAGACCCCGCACATTCCAGGACACTACGGGAACCTTAGCCATTTACTGCAGTAACAAATGTCTCTTGACAGGATAAGTGTAGGTGCAGACATACATACGGTCCTTTAGGTGAGCTCATGTTCAGCACCTTTAGATCAGTCTCTGTGCTTCCAATGTTCAGGCGATCCTGGTGTTCTTGCTTCCTGTGGTGTACCTGGATTGGTCAACAACTGCCAAAAATAAAAAGTTAGTTGAAACTGCAGACCAAACAGGCCTGTAAACTTTGCTATCTGCCAACCGGGCAGTCCTAACTGTATTGGCGCCCTTCCGACGCCATCCATTCTCGAAAGTCAACCCGAACTGTAGTAGTGTTGTAACCATTTCGCTCTCTTGGTGTTAAGCACTATTTTGCCCCCCCCCCCCCCCAGCCAGGGAGTATCTTCAAAACCAAGTATGCGGGGGTTCCCCCCCGAAAAACAAGACAGGTAAAGGCCATTACTCTTATTCATCTCTTTTTTTTTACCAGTGTCGGTCCTCATCTTCTTGAGCTCTTCTTTGTAGGGCTTGTTTGTTACGGTCCAACCAAGTTGCGGCCTCCTTGGCTGATTCAAAGAATTGGGCCTGGCCTCTCACTGCTATCCTGAGTTTAGCCGGGTATAGCATGGTGTATGGCAGTTGCAGGATCCTCAACTGGCGTTTAACATCCAAGAATTTGGCTCTGCGCCTCTGAACATCCGCTGAAAAGTCCAGGTAGAAGGACACCCTGGTACCGTTATATTGGATGTTCGCCCACTCTCTAGCCTGACATAGCACTGCCTCCCTGTCCCGGTAGTGCAGTATCCTTGCCAGGATAGTTCTGGGGGGGCCTCCCGGTTGTGGCCGGCGGGAAGGCACCCTGTGCGCACGCTCCACTGCAAAGAGGGGCGAGAATGCATTCTTGCCAAATACTTCTATGAGACAGTTTTCCACATAAGCTGTGGGGTCTCTGCCCTCCACCTTCTCTGGCAGCCCCACTATGCGTACATTGTTCCTGCGCAAACGATTTTCCAAATCTTCTGCGCGATCACATGCATTCCACGCCATTTGCAACACAGCTCTGGAATCTTGGGCCATGGGCTGCATATGATCTTCTATCTCACTGACCCTGCTCTTCACTGCCGTGGTGCATTCACTGATTTTTTGCATGTCCTGTCGCAGTAGTGACACATCTTCCCTAAGGCCCCCAAACTGCTCTTTTAATGTATTCACAGACGCTGTGCAGTTATGAACAGCTTTAAGGATGTCTGCTAGAGTTGGCTGCAGGGCGTCCTGAGTGTCAGGGGCCTGGGATTCCATGTCTATGGCTTCAGCTTGATCACCCTCCTCCTCTTCTCAGCAAGCAGGGACATGGGCTGGCTGCATGCTGTGTGGCTTGTGTTGTGTGTCTCCTGAGCGGGATGGCTGCGCTGATCTCACAGTCCCTGACAACTTTTGGGCATAGTACACCATGTCTTTTGGGGGCTCTTTGCGCAATGCTTTAGGCTGCTTACTTGCCTTATAGCTGGGCTTGTCTTGGCCTCGTGGTGTCCCCTTCACAGGGAGCGCGGCGGCACCATCTTGGATCTCCGGGCCTGCGGCTTCCATCTGTCCTTTGCGGGTCATTCCTCTGGTGCAGAGAGCCGGCGGTGGTTCCACAAGAGTCTCCTGGGCACAGGTATGCAGCATATGTCGGCCAAAGCTCAATCGGGTGGCTGGGGGAGGATCGGTTACCGGATTAATGCCGGGAGCTGTGGGAGATGCGTCCTCTCACATGCCTGTCTTGGCCACGCCCCCCAATGCACAAACTTGTTACATGGGAACTAGTGTCTTATAAGGAATAGAGTAATGTAATGATAATTATTTTATGATAAAATGGGTGATTTGTATAACAAAAGTAAGTTCTAAGTGAGCAGGATGTGCAGGATTGAACAGTGTAAATGATAAACCTATATTCAATATAGTGGTGATAGGTGGTGACACATCGTTGTGTGTAGGGGAAAATAAATAAAATAAAACACAATGGTAAGGGAGAAAAAACCCAAATAGATGGTGACAAAAATTGTATAGTGTGTGTGTGTGTGTGTGTGTGTGTGTGTGTGTATATAACGTGACAGTGCGACCACAAAGAACTTGATATTGGATTGGGTGAAAAGTAAATAAGCAAGTTTTATTACCTTGAGTGTGGGTGGAAGTAGGTTTATAAATAACAATAAAGTATGTGACCTAACTGCAGTTATGCAGGTTAGGTAAAGGCTCTATGGACAGAGAAAAGAGCCAAATTAAGTATTGAGTATAATTTGTTAATTTTTGATTAAATATATTTATTAATTACAGCTTAAATCGACTTAAAGCTTATTACCACAGAAAAGCCGGTTATCCTATATGGGAAATGCTGTACTTACATTGAGCCATATCTATGCAGGAAACATCCATTCCAGTTTGTGTAAGGGATCATATACTGTGCAAGGGATCCCTGGGCGGATGCATTGATGGCCCCATGGGGGCATTATCGGCACTTTTATGCCTTTCCCCCTCTCAGGCTCCTCCCTCGTCTGCTGCGCAGAGTGGAGGCCGAGGGGATTCCAGTGATTCTGATTGCCCCAGACTGGCATTGACATCCTTGGTATGCCGACATAGTACGAATAGTGTCGGATGTTCCTTAGCGGCTGCCGGTACAGGAGGACCTTCTGTCTCAAGGTCCGATACTCCACCCTGCTTTACCTTCTCTGGCTTTAAACGGCATGGCTGTTGAAAGCCAGGTGCTGAGGGACTGAGGGCTGTCGGCTTCCGTAATTTTCACAATGCTAAGGGAGCGAAAGTCTTCTTCCCGGAAGGTTTATCGCCGCGCCTGGAAGGCCTACATCTCCCTGTGTGAGGAGGTGGAGTGGCATCCACGTTCAGATTTGGTTTCTAGGATCCTGCTGTTTCTGCAGCGGGGAGTGGATCAGAACCTCGTATTAACCGCTTCCCGACCGGCGCACACAGATGTACAATCGGCAGAATGGCACGGACAGGCATAAGGGCGTACAGGTACGTACCTTTAAAAATGCCGCCGTGGCTGATCGCTGCCATTACTAGTAAAAAAATAATTATTAATAAAAAATGCCATAAAACTATCCCCTATTTTGTAAATGCTATAACTTTTGCGCAAACCAATCAATAATCGCTTATAGCTATTTTCTTTTTTTTTTTTACAAAAATATGTAGAATACGTAACGGCCTAAACTGAGGAAAAAAAATTGTTTTTTTTTATATATTTTTGGGGGATATTTATTATAGCAAAAAGTAAAAAAATAATGTTTTTTTTTTCAAAATTGTCGCTCTTTTTTTTTGTTTATAGCGCAAAAATTAAAAACCGCAGAGGTGGTCAAATGCCACCAAAAGAAAGCTCTATTTGTAGGAAAAAAAAAGGTGTCAATTTTGTTTGGGAGCCACGTTGCACGATCGCGCAATTGTTAGTTAAATCGACACAGTGCCGAATCGCAAAAAGCGGTCTGGTCTTAAGCCAGCAAAATGGTCCAGTCTGAAAGTGGTTAAGCACCATTAATGGGCAGATATCAGCTCTGGCTATATTGTTTCAGCTGCCCCTGACGGCTCACTCATTGGTGCGTACGTTTGGTCAGGGGGTTCGGCATGTGGCCGCTCCCGCCGCTGCCCCAGTGGGATCTGAATCTGGTGCTCTCGATGCTCCAGAAACCACAGTTTCGAGAACATTAGGTAGATCCCTTTACTGATGCTCTCTCAGAAAGTAGTCTTTCTACTGGCTATTACATCCACAAGGCGGGTTTCTGAGTTGGCGGCCTTGTCATGCAAGTCTCCCTATTTGATTCTCCGTCCTTATGTCCTCGGCCGTCGCATCCCAAGGAGGTCGCCTTACATTCTCTGGATTTCCGGAGGTCGGACTCTGTTTGTCTCGGTGGTTGGTCAAAAGAAGGGCCTCTGAGGTTGCGGCTCCTCTGATGTGGGTGGAGTTTATTTTGTCTGTGTTCCCACCCCTCGTTTTTGGCACTGCTTGGGGACGTCCCTAAAGTCAAGATTATAGTGCTGTGTCCTTCAATGAATGAAAGAGAAAATGGGATTTTTTATACTTACTGTAAAATCTCTTCTTCTCTGAAGTTCATTGACGGACATAGCACCCCCCCCCCCCCTCCTATTTATGTGTGTACTGCTTTTTGACGATCTGAGCTGCTGGGAGCAGAGTGGGGGGGTTATTGCAAGTAGGACCACCCCTTGGTATTGTGCTTGTTTTTTTTTCTATGTTCTGCCTAGTCCTCTCCTAAAGGGGGATGATATAACCCTAAGGTCAAGATTATAGTTCTGTGTCCGTCAATGAACTTCAGAGAAAGGGATTTTACGGTATGTATAAAAAAAAAAAATCCTATTTTTTTTTTTTTTTTTACATTTTATAACAAAAACAAAGAATTTTCAGTCTTTTTTTATTAGTTTAGAAAAAACTACAGAGGTGATCAAATACCACCAAAAGAAAGCTCTATTTGTGAGAACAAAATGATAAAAATTTAGTTTGGGTACTGTTTTGCTTGCGTCTATCTAGCAAGGTTACTTTGTGGTATAAGCAAGGAAGCTGAGACTTCTGCAGTGTGTAAATGTGCTTTTACTATACAAAGATTCCGTACATACAAAACTATTACAATATTAGGAATACAAGACTGACATATCTATAACAAGCAAAATGCCTAGCAAATGAACAGCCTAATGGTCTAAAACAGTACAAATACACTTAAAGGTTACTTATCTTCTGTTACTGTTTGTTCGTGATATCCATTGACAACAATTCTTCTTGGAGACCAGGCTCTGTTCTTCTATAATTAGTGGCTTCTAATTTTACAGCATCATGATATGTGTGTCCCTAGCTTATGCCTGAATTCCCCTTTTATGTGTCAGGCTGTTTACCATAGTACCAAACAGAAAACATACCTGTTTACTGTAGCTGTAGAAACAATGGACTGTTGAAAACTGTCAATTGAATACAACAATGGTATCTACCCATTGTCTACTCAAGCCAAAACCTGACGGTAATCTAACAGTCATTCTTTCAGTTTGAGAGCTGAAAGAATCTCAAACAAGTAATGTCTTGCTTGTTTACTGTAGCTATAGAGACAATAGCCTGTTGAAAACTGTCAATTGAATACAACAATGGGATCTACGTACCCAATGTATGAAGCCGCATTTGTTTGAGAAATCTACTCAAGACAAAAAAAACTGACAGTAATCTGACCAACTCACTATTGTAATATTGTCCCATGTATCTTATGTCTGATATAAAAAAAATCATATTTTTAACAAACGCAACACATTCCACCCTAGATTTTTTTTTTTTTTTCAGACACCATACAGAAAATCACTTCATTACTAATTAAACTCATTCTAAAGATTAATTTTCCTTGAATGCAACACCTCCCATATTTCTGTCATTGAGTTTGGTGTTTCAGTCTTTAACTTAAAAGTTCATTAGAAAGTCCATTCTAAAGTTCTTTAGAAATAAGTCCAGGCTTGTAATACTTTGATCAAAGATTGTATGGCTCAGAACAGTGGGAAACAATGTCTTACTTTAGAAGTTTGCAATCAGGGTGTCCAAGCTGAGGTGTCCTCCCACACACCAATACTGTCCTGGGTGTCCTCACACACACTCAGTGCTGTGAACAAGGCTTATCGCCGAAACTAGTCTGCTGCTGACTGTACTCACTGTGAAGGCCTTAAAATAAATACGCTTGAAGTTATGGAGTTGCCGGCCGATTTTATTCGATGACCGTTCAGGCTTGTAATACATCAAAGACCTTGCTCTCCACAGCTCTTGTGATCTTCTGTCATTCTTTCCATCATGTAACCATTGTTCTCTGGTCTTCCTATGGATCAAATCCGAGACTGCCTGTGGAGTGGAAAACAAAGCAGATTATCTGTTCCTTCTAATAATAGATAAACAGTATATCCAAGCCCTTCAGCTACAATCTCTCCTTTAAATGGCTTCTTGCCTGGATATCTGACTAACTTTGCCCCCTGCCTGTACCCACTTCTGACCCTCCCAAAGAACATCAATAGGGAGGAGAGGAAATATACTGATATTTCCAGGAAGAATACTTCTGTTGATTTTGGAAGGGTTGATGTTATGTAGTCTCACTTTCCACTCTTGCTGAGAAGTATCCACTAACCAGTCAGAGTCCCAGCCACTGTCTTGAAGCTCATCTGCCAATGCAAATATAACTTCAAACCTTCCTGCCAGATTCCCTCTCCTTCCTAGATAGGCTTCAGCTTCAGATACATCACTCTTGGTTTCTATGTCATGGGAAGCAGTAACATGGTATCTGTTAAGCCCTGTTCTTTCAGGAACCTTACATAAATACTGAACTCTGCACTCCAGCTGTGGAATCTGTGCCACATCCCCTACCATCCTCTCATATGGTGTGCTTTTGGCTATTGGCCTAGAATTTAACAACATGACTGCCTGTGTGAGGACCCGATCCCACCCCTTGTGTGTGTGGGTGTAAGTTTGTGTATCTGATCCTTCAATAGCCTGTTGTATCTTTCAATCAAACCAGCTGCCTGTGGATGGTATGGAATGTGGCACAACCAGTACACTCCAGAATCTTTGGCCCACTGCTGTACTGTTGATCCGGTGAAGTGTGAGCCGTTATCACTTTGGACTTGTTTGGGACAACCATAAGCAACGACAAGTTTCTGGAGCAGTTGAAGCGTTGCGGCTTTATCTGCACGTTTGCAAGGATGAACAAGCATAAGTCTTGAATAGGTGTCCACTGCAGTGCAACAATATCTCAGTCCATTGTTTCCCGGGGCAGGGGGCCGATGAAGTCAATTTGCCAGATCTCTGCAGGCCTCTCACCCCACCTAATCGACCCGGTGGAGTACTTTTTGAATGGCCATTGTCGCACTTCTCCACACACTGTACAGTTCCCTATTACAGTCTTTATCATGTCCATGGATATAGGCAATCCTCTCTGCTGTGCCCATTCATATGTTGCTTTCTGTCCCAAAGGTCCAGATTGCTTGTGGGACCAGTTGGCCAAGTTCATCAAGACAGGATTAGTTGGCACAACTGCCTTCACTTTGGCAATTTCATCTGCAACTCTGTTATAGTTCTCATAGTTTGGGACTAGGGGCACATGTGTATCAACATGCCCCACTTTTATGGTGCAGGAGTGAGCTTCCTTCCAGATGTAGTCCCAGTCTTCCTTGCCTCCCCACACCACCTTTCCATGAATCATCCATTCATTGGACTTCCATGTGGGCATCCAAGTTGTCAGTCCTTTAAAAACCGCCCAGCTGTCAGTGTAGATAGTGACATGGGAAGAAGGATCCTCCTGAAGAGTCATCACTACAGCTTTCAACTCTGCATACTGACTGGACCCTCGAATTCTGGTCTCCTGCAAGACTGTGTCAGTACTTGGGTTGTAGGCTGCTGCTGTCCATTTACGCCCAGACGAGGCGACTATGGCTGAACCATCAGTAAACCAAGCTGACTCCTTCATGTCTTCTGACAGAGACTCAAAGGGTGGAGCCTCTTGAATGGGGGATGACTGCAGCACAGGAATTTCTTCTTCTGGCCGGGTGCTGGTAAAAGTATCAAGCCCTGCCAACTGTTTTGAAATGTCTCTAACATCCCCAGCTGCAATACCCCCTCTTTCTTGAAGGTACCACTTCCATTTCATCTGTGTCTGGTTCTGGGCTACAGCTGCCCTAGTGGTCAGTCTATTATCTCTCACCCATCCTGCTATTGGCAATGCAGTATGGATGGTGACTGTGTCCTTTTCTGTAATGGTCTCTACATGTTGAAGTGCTGTGTAGGCCCCAAACAGGTACTTCTCTAGGGGCGTGTATCTCTTCTGTGCCCCTGTCAGTTGTTTGGACCAAAATCCAATGGGTATTGCTCTCAGTCCTTTCCTTTCATTTGGCTGCCATAGACTCCAACATATGGTACCATTCTGCTCCACTACATTCAGCTAAAATTGTACTCCTTGGGGGTTATTTACAAAAGGCAAATCCACTTTGCATTACAAGTGCAAACTACAAGTGCAAAGTGCACTTGAAAATGTACTGAAAGTGCACTTGGAAGTGCAGTCGCTAGTGATCCGAGGGGGACGTGCAAGGAAAATAAAAAAACAGCATTTTAGCTTGCACATGGTTGGATGAGAAAATCAGCAGAGCTTCCCCTCATTTCAGATCTACCTCTCAGATTTACAGTGACTGCACTTCCAAGTGCACTTGCAGTGCAATTTCAAGTGCACTTTGCACTTGTAGTTTGCACTTGCAGTGCAAAGTGGATTTACCTTTGGTAAATAACCCCCCTTGTCTCACGGGTCCTAATCCCTGATGCTACAAAATAGCTTCTTTAGCAGCCAGGAATGCAGTCCACTGCTCTGAACCCCATGAGAACTCAGTCTTTTTTCTGGTTACATTATATATAGGCCTCAGAATCAGTCCAAGATGTGAGATGAATGATCTCCAGAACCCCACAACTCCAATGAACTTCTGTGTCTCCTCTTTGGTAGTAGGGGGCGACAGAGCCTGGATAGTTTGCACAACTGTCTCTGGAATTTTCCTCTGCGGCCCAGTCCACATCATTCCCAGGAATTTCACTTCTGTTGCAGGTCCTTTGGACTTTGTCGATAGCCCACCCTCTGTTCTCCATGAGATGTATCAGCAGGTGCAGTGCTTCAGTTACATCTTCTTTTGTTCCAGAGATCATGATGTCATCAATGTAATGGAACACAGCGACTTTCAAACTCAGGGTACTTAAATCTTGGGCAATCAGTCCATTACAAATCGTTGGAGAATGAACTTAGTCTTCAGGAAGCACGGTGATAGTGTACTGGCGGCCGTCCCACACCATAGCAATCTGGTCTTGACACTCTGGGTCTATTAAAATCGAAAAGAAAGAATTAGCCAGGTCTATCACAGCATAACATTCTCCTGCATCTTTAGCAATTTTCTGAACAATTGAGATCATATCTGGTACAGCTGACTTCATTCTATATGTCCCATCAGGTTTTTGTACTGGGAACACCAGAGACAAGAAAGGACTTACAGCAGGTCTAAGGATCCCTACTCTCAACAGTTCTTGAATAGTCTCCCCAACTTCTTTGTGGCCTCCAGGAAGTCTGTACTGCTTGAGACAGACTGGCTTCTGTGATGGAGGAATGTAGACAGGGGTGCATTTCGCATGACCTCTGACCACAGCCTTCACTGCCCTTACCAGATATGCTTTATCAGGATACCCAAATGTGAATGTACCTATTTCAGTCTGAATTGACTGACCTTGAAGTACATCCATCCCAAGAATATTTTCGGGTAACTCTGATACCAAAACATTTGTCATAAATCCTGATCCCTTGTCAATAGCCAATTTCACCTGTATCCTAACTGTTGGTGTAGTTTGCCCTCCCAAACCTTCTACTCCGCTATCAACTAAAGCCATTACGTGTGTAGAAGAAGATGACTTCCCCCACCATACAGTGACAGGTGCATGTGGGCATCGGTCTTCTGCTGTCACCGCCCTTACTGCTATAACAGGAGACTCGCCTTCCCTTCATAAAGGATAAGGAACCTCCCAATCCCATTTCTGATTCCCTCTAACTCCTCCCCAGGATAAAGGGATTTGGGTTTAGGTTCAGTTTTGGGAATTGGTTTGGGGCTAACAGGAGGGCTCTGTTCTGTTTCCTCTAAGTCTAGGCTGATGTTATCTTCACTAGGAGTAGTGTTTCGAACCCTGACAGTTTTCCCAACTAAATGTTTCCACCTCTTCAGCATTTCTGCAGTAGAAATTCCATCTATCTCATCTTTAGGTACTCCTGCCTTTTAATAGGTCCACCCACATTTCTTTCCTAGAAACAACTAGCCTGGTTTTCTCTTCACCTCCTGTCTTCTCTACCCCATTCCCTTTCTTCTCTACCCCATTCCCTTTCTTCTCTGTTCTTTTCTGCTTGTATTCTTCCTGTCTGGCCTTGACCTTATCTACTGCCCTGACGAGTTTTGTGTTAGGCTCCTCTAGCTCCCCCAACTGGCTTAAAAGGGTTGTGGCTTCATGAATCTTGCGGTTTAATCCCAGGCCTCCCAACAAGAACAATAATGGATCCCTGAGATTAAATGGCACAGACTTCATCAGCTTAGAGCGCAGAGCAGACGTAAAGGGTTCCATATCTGGACCCACCCATTCTGGAAATGTATTTAATCCGGTTATACAACCCATCTCACGTAACCTGGAAATACCCTCTGCTATTGATCTCCAGGAGTAGGTATTTTCCAGGTCAGTTGGACTAGCGTATACTCTGACTATTCCATCTCTCACGAGGTCGAACGGTGAAAAATTCACGCTAAACTCTCAGGCTTTTCGCATTGCCTGACACAATTGTGGATCATGGGTTAACACTCCCATATGCTCACTGCTTCCTTACCTGACAAAACAACACTGTCCGCCCCTTCATCCCATAAGCGTAGGAGCCAACTCACTAGTGGCTCCCCAGACCTTTGTTTGTATTCTTTTGCCAGCTCATGGAGTTCAGTTTTTGTAAACTCCCGTACTTCTTCTTCAAATCCAACATCTCTGGGGTTGCGATAATGCATCTCCGCATCTGCCATATCCGCTCTATCATGTTGCTGTTTCCTATGCTTAGTAATGAGAGGTCTGGCATACATTTTCTTTCGCACTAGCAGATCATCATGTGAAATATCAAACTCTATCTCCTCATCCTCACTATCATTTGAGAGCACATCCTCACAATCCCAATTTTGGAATGTGACAATGGCACGTACCCTGGCTTTACTAACAGGTTTACTGCCCTTCCTTTTCCTTAAGGCATTAATTGATTTGGTCATGAGGGCTGCACACTGCTCTTGCAAATCATCAACCTGACTAGCAGTTGAACGTACACACTCTGAAGCAACTGCTAGCTGGTCTTTTATTACCTTAACTTCTGCCTCTCGCTTCTATGTGATGCGGTATAAATAGCATGAAGAAAATACCAGCTCACTGTGGGCACTGTCCTCTTCTCTTTTTACGTAAATCCAACACCTTAAGGCTAAAATCTACAAAATGATAGAGACTTTTTCACCCCAAGTCAGCTTCAAGGGAGAAGCACACTTCACAAATTCGTTAGCAAGAGGTTCCCACTCATTGTCTCAAAAAGAGAAGTTTTCCCCCCCAAAAGAGGGAAGTGGGGTTTTTAGGCAGCACGGTGGATAAGGTGAGATAATTGATACGACATGGGTCAAAGATAAAAGAAAAATTATTTTATTTTATTGGCACCACTGTGACAATAGATTTAAAAGACATGAGCCTCATTTCAAGAATGCCATACAACAATCATATAATAAAACGTACAGTATTGCATGGACAAACAGTGCTTTTCACAGTATCATATTTCCTAAGAGCAAAAACAAGGGAAACAAAAAGTAAAACTGACGCGTTTCAACTATTATCTGTATAAGTCTTCTTCAGAGGATTACTTTTTTGGAAAAGACGTCTTTATCTGCTGGAATATAAAGTATAATGGTATAACATGCTTGTAAGCATGGAATAAGTACAGTCATCTCTTAGTAACTATACATGGTAAATACTAACATCAACCATTATAATGAAGCTTTATATATTTACCCACGTCTGTGTGATTGGTATTATGGGCTTCTTTACTTGAGGGTCTTTCTAAAATGATTCTCCTTCTCCATGCGGCTCCAGGGCGCTTCCCCACCAATCGAGGCGAGCCAGGCAATAGATTTCCGGGTGCAGGGCTTACAGGGGGTCACACGGGTTCTGACCAGCGGCAGCCGATTGAGCTGGGTGGGGTTCGGGACGGGGGGGGGGGGGGGAAGGAGGGGGATAGAACCCAATTCCTGCAACAATATTCCAAAAGAGGGAGAGGGTTGAAAGAGTATTGTTCTAATTCTAATGTACAAGTTATTTATCTTTTTTTAAAATGCATCATATGTACGTTATATTCGGATGCCTTATCAGAGGGCTTGTCCCTCTTGCGGATAATATATAGCCTGTTGATATATGACCTATTATGGCATACATAATATGGCCTACCTATCCCATGTGCACCACTTTTTCTTCGCATGTGTATACCTTCCCTTTCCTCTTTCATTATAAATTCTATGTATTAGATGTTATTGTAAACAGACCCATGTGAAAAGTGGGGCGTTCGTGTGAGGGAAGGATAGAGGGGGGAAAGAAGAGGGGACTGGAGGGGAGGGGGAAGGGGGGGAGGGTGGGGGGGACGGGGAAGGGTGGGAAAAAGAAAAGAATAAGGAAACGGGACATGACTGTATGGCGCGCACATACAACCAGGGGAGCGGGAAATGGGAAAAGCATGGGGGGGTTTTTTGGGGTGTGGGAGGTTGGGTTTGGGGGGAAGACGGGAGGAAGAAAAAAGGGAGAGGGAGAGAAATGGGGGAGAGAGGGGGGGAAAAGGAGGAAGAAAAGAGACCGGAGGGAGTGATGGGACGGGGATTAAGGGCAGGGTCAGGGAATAGGGAAAGGGGGAAAAAAGGAAAGGGAAAATGGTGAGGAATTGGTGAGGTATTTGTTAGTGTCGTGAATGGGAAGTGTATAGATGTGGGGTGGGAACCTGAGGTGATGAACTCTGTGCATTGCAAAATGATGTGCAAATAGGAGTGAACTGTGAAAAAATAGTGTAAACTGTACAGTGCCAAATGGACATGGGTCGGAGTGAATGGTCAATGTGAAGAGACTGTGGATAGGACTACATGCTAAAAGGGCCAGGAGGAGGCGAGTGACGGGGGAGGGGGAGGGGAGGGGGAAAAAGTGAAAATAAGAAGGGGAAAATGAAGTGGCATGGTGCAAGAGATAAAATTATGATGGTGTGTCTTGGGTATGTTTCACTAAACACATAATGCAAGTACTTAACCAAACACATAGTATGTATTTGGATACGTATAAAAAAAGACATAGTTAGTATCAATAATTACCTTGTTGGGTCAAATGCCAGAGGCGCCCCCCTTAGTAGTGTTGCTATTGCACAAATCCTAATCCCCACAATGAGGGGAGCCACAGTGCCCTCTTGGGGACCGTGCAGGAAGAAAAGGGGTATATGTCTGCAGCGTTAGATGTGTGTCTGCAGTTTTAAACCACCTGATGGAATGAGAGATACGCAGGGTAAATACTTTGGTCAGTCATCTAAGCCGGATAGTATTGGGAAAGGAAGGGAAGGTGTACTTACTGGTTCGGTGCTGGTTGGATGCGTACCCTCACATGGAGATGAAAGTTACTCTCTCCTGTGGGGTATTTATGGGTATAGGCTAATTGGACTTATGGATGTCAGGTGTGTGGGAGCGGATGGTAGGGGTGGGGAGTGGGCGGGAGGTGGGGAAAATGGGAGAGGGGGGGGGAGGGCCAGGAGGAGGGGGGGGGGAAGAGGGGGGGGGAAACCAGGAAAGGGAAGGGCCCGATACCTGTCACTCCAACGTTCGGCTGCGGCCGTCATGGCGGTCATTAGACCGCCTCGTGTGGCCTCCTCGGCGTTCCCGAAGGCCAGGGCGGTCCCGCAATTGCGTTGTCTCCGTCGCAAGTGCGTGACGTCACGCGCTGTGCGCACGCACGCGGCCTCGCGCATGCGCACTAGCGCTAGACTGGTGTCCGGAAGACAATCGGGGATGCCGCCGGCAAGGGGGGTGTTCCTCGACGCCAATTATCTGGGCCAGCCAGGGCATTGGCCGAGGGAGTATATGGAGGAGACACTGATGGGAAAAGCTCCTCCTCCCCTTGCCGTGAAGCCGTGCACCTCGGTATGACCTGGACACACCTAGACCGATGGGGGCGGATGAGAGCCACCTAGAGGGGACAATCAAGATAAAAAGAATGTTTTTATACATGCAAAAATTACAAGAATTATCCTTGCTTAATGGGCATAGTGATCTAAAAAAAAAAAAAAAATGCCGAGATCGTTCTCCATCAGTACACATATAGTTGCCATCTAATCTTTGACAATACATGTAAAACATAGTACACACTGTATTGAATTTTTAAAGAATGAAGTATCAATTTTAATGTTTAATAGACATGAAAACTTAGGCGCATAGATACATATAAAGGAATACCATGCTAAGGAGTATTGTGAAACCATGTGGTTATGAAGGGAAAGCAGGAGTCCCACCCCGGAATGCTGTTGGTCCAAACATGTCTACCCGTAGGCCCAAAGGGGGAATAAAAAGGCTGATTACTTTTATTGTGTTTTTCCCGAAACAAACCCCTTCAAAAAGGGGGCGAAAGAAATGGACTCGTTGAGTCCGGGTGGTGAGGTGGCATCTAGGTTGAAGATCCATCTCTGCTCACACTGTAAAAGTGTTTTGTTCCAGTCGCCACCTCGATCGGGGATATGTATCCGATCGATGGCAGTGAATGTTATATTGGGCATTCTGTAGTTGTGCTTGACGACCACATGACGACCCAAAGGCAGATAGTGATTGCCTATCTGCATCGAGTAGACATGTTTGGACATCCGGCGGTGGAACTCCTGCTTTGTCTTCCCCACATAGTAGGCCCCACATTCGCAGGACATCAAGTATACTATACCCCTGGTTTGGCAATTGGCATAGTGCCGTGGCTTGAACATAGTCCCATTTGGGAGACAAAAGATTTTTGAACGATTTATATACCGGCAACACGAGCAGTGGCCGCAGGGGAATGAGCCAAAGGTCACACAATGTTTCAATCTCTTTGTCTCGTTCTTATACTCGCTTTGTACAAATTTGTTTTTAAGCGATGTGGCTTTTCTGAATGTAATTGAAGGGCTGTTGGGGATGAAATTACTCACTTTTGGGTCATCTGTCAGGATGCTCCAGTGTTTTTGAATGACGTTTTTGATCTCATTGTGTTGTTTCGAAAATTGAAGAATAATTCGGGTAAAATTATTATCATGATTCTTCCTTACGGTTCTCTTTGTGAGGAGATCGCTGCGAGATTGTGTACAGGTTCTATTATAGGCTTTCCGTAGGCAACAGCGGCTGTAGCCTACGGAAAGCCTATAATAGAACCTGTACACAATCTCGCAGCGATCTCCTCACAAAGAGAACCGTAAGGAAGAATCATGATAATAATTTTACCCGAATTATTCTTCAATTTTCGAAACAACACAATGAGATCAAAAACGTCATTCAAAAACACTGGAGCATCCTGACAGATGACCCAAAAGTGAGTAATTTCATCCCCAACAGCCCTTCAATTACATTCAGAAAAGCCACATCGCTTAAAAACAAATTTGTACAAAGCGAGTATAAGAACGAGACAAAGAGATTGAAACATTGTGTGACCTTTGGCTCATTCCCCTGCGGCCACTGCTCGTGTTGCCGGTATATAAATCGTTCAAAAATCTTTTGTCTCCCAAATGGGACTATGTTCAAGCCACGGCACTATGCCAATTGCCAAACCAGGGGTATAGTATACTTGATGTCCTGCGAATGTGGGGCCTACTATGTGGGGAAGACAAAGCAGGAGTTCCACCGCCGGATGTCCAAACATGTCTACTCGATGCAGATAGGCAATCACTATCTGCCTTTGGGTCGTCATGTGGTCGTCAAGCACAACTACAGAATGCCCAATATAACATTCACTGCCATCGATCGGATACATATCCCCGATCGAGGTGGCGACTGGAACAAAACACTTTTACAGTGTGAGCAGAGATGGATCTTCAACCTAGATGCCACCTCACCACCCGGACTCAACGAGTCCATTTCTTTCGCCCCCTTTTTGAAGGGGTTTGTTTCGGGAAAAACACAATAAAAGTAATCAGCCTTTTTATTCCCCCTTTGGGCCTACGGGTAGACATGTTTGGACCAACAGCATTCCGGGGTGGGACTCCTGCTTTCCCTTCATAACCACATGGTTTCACAATACTCCTTAGCATGGTATTCCTTTATATGTATCTATGCGCCTAAGTTTTCATGTCTATTAAACATTAAAATTGATACTTCATTCTTTAAAAATTCAATACAGTGTGTACTATGTTTTACATGTATTGTCAAAGATTAGATGGCAACTATATGTGTACTGATGGAGAACGATCTCGGCATTTTTTTTAGATCACTATGCCCATTAAGCAAGGATAATTCTTGTAATTTTTGCATGTATAAAAACATTCTTTTTATCTTGATTGTCCCCTCTAGGTGGCTCTCATCCGCCCCCATCGGTCTAGGTGTGTCCAGGTCATACCGAGGTGCACGGCTTCACGGCAAGGGGAGGAGGAGCTTTTCCCATCAGTGTCTCCTCCATATACTCCCTCGGCCAATGCCCTGGCTGGCCCAGATAATTGGCGTCGAGGAACACCCCCCTTGCCGGCGGCATCCCCGATTGTCTTCCGGACACCAGTCTAGCGCTAGTGCGCATGCGCGAGGCCGCGTGCGTGCGCACAGCGCGTGACGTCACGCACTTGCGACGGAGACAACGCAATTGCGGGACCGCCCTGGCCTTCGGGAACGCCGAGGAGGCCACACGAGGCGGTCTAATGACCGCCATGACGGCCGCAGCCGAACGTTGGAGTGACAGGTATCGGGCCCTTCCCTTTCCTGGTTTCCCCCCCCCCCCTCTTCCTTTCCCCCCCCCTCTCCTGGCCCTCCCCCCCCTCTCCTGGCCCTCCCCCCCCCTCTCCCATTTTCCCCACCCCTACCATCCGCTCCCACACACCTGACATCCATAAGTCCAATTAGCCTATACCCATAAATACCCCACAGGAGAGAGTAACTTTCATCTCCATGTGAGGGTACGCATCCAACCAGCACCGAACCAGTAAGTACACCTTCCCTTCCTTTCCCAATACTATCCGGCTTAGATGACTGACCAAAGTATTTACCCTGCGTATCTCTCATTCCATCAGGTGGTTTAAAACTGCAGACACACATCTAACGCTGCAGACATATACCCCTTTTCTTCCTGCACGGTCCCCCAAGAGGGCACTGTGGCTCCCCTCATTGTGGGGATTAGGATTTGTGCAATAGCAACACTACTAAGGGGGGCGCCTCTGGCATTTGACCCAACAAGGTAATTATTGATACTAACTATGTCTTTTTTTATACGTATCCAAATACATACTATGTGTTTGGTTAAGTACTTGCATTATGTGTTTAGTGAAACATACCCAAGACACACCATCATAATTTTATCTCTTGCACCATGCCACTTCATTTTCCCCTTCTTATTTTCACTTTTTCCCCCTCCCCTCCCCCTCCCCCGTCACTCGCCTCCTCCTGGCCCTTTTAGCATGTAGTCCTATCCACAGTCTCTTCACATTGACCATTCACTCCGACCCATGTCCATTTGGCACTGTACAGTTTACACTATTTTTTCACAGTTCACTCCTATTTGCACATCATTTTGCAATGCACAGAGTTCATCACCTCAGGTTCCCACCCCACATCTATACACTTCCCATTCACGACACTAACAAATACCTCACCAATTCCTCACCATTTTCCCTTTCCTTTTTTCCCCCTTTCCCTATTCCCTGACCCTGCCCTTAATCCCCGTCCCATCACTCCCTCCGGTCTCTTTTCTTCCTCCTTTTCCCCCCTCTCTCTCCCCATTTCTCTCCCTCTCCCTTTTTTCTTCCTCCCGTCTTCCCCCCAAACCCAACCTCCCACACCCCAAAAAACCCCCCCATGCTTTTCCCATTTCCCGCTCCCCTGGTTGTATGTGCGCGCCATACAGTCATGTCCCGTTTCCTTATTCTTTTCTTTTTCCCACCCTTCCCCGTCCCCCCCACCCTCCCCCCCTTCCCCCTCCCCTCCAGTCCCCTCTTCTTTCCCCCCTCTATCCTTCCCTCACACGAACGCCCCACTTTTCACATGGGTCTGTTTACAATAACATCTAATACATAGAATTTATAATGAAAGAGGAAAGGGAAGGTATACACATGCGAAGAAAAAGTGGTGCACATGGGATAGGTAGGCCATATTATGTATGCCATAATAGGTCATATATCAACAGGCTATATATTATCCGCAAGAGGGACAAGCCCTCTGATAAGGCATCCGAATATAACGTACATATGATGCATTTTAAAAAAAGATAAATAACTTGTACATTAGAATTAGAACAATACTCTTTCAACCCTCTCCCTCTTTTGGAATATTGATGCAGGAATTGGGTTCTATCCCCCTCCTTCCCCCCCCCCCGTCCCGAACCCCACCCAGCTCAATCGGCTGCCGCTGGTCAGAACCCGTGTGACCCCCTGTAAGCCCTGCACCCGGAAATCTATTGCCTGGCTCGCCTCGATCGGTGGGGAAGCGCCCTGGAGCCGCATGGAGAAGGAGAATCATTTTAGAAAGACCCTCAAGTAAAGAAGCCCATAATACCAATCACACAGACGTGGGTAAATATATAAAGCTTCATTATAATGGTTGATGTTAGTATTTACCATGTATAGTTACTAAGAGATGACTGTACTTATTCCATGCTTACAAGCATGTTATACCATTATACTTTATATTCCAGCAGATAAAGACGTCTTTTCCAAAAAAGTAATCCTCTGAAGAAGACTTATACAGATAATAGTTGAAACGCGTCAGGTTTTACTTTTTGTTTCCCTTGTTTTTGCTCTTAGGAAATATGATACTGTGAAAAGCACTGTTTGTCCATGCAATACTGTACGTTTTATTATATGATTGTTGTATGGCATTCTTGAAATGAGGCTCATGTCTTTTAAATCTATTGTCACAGTGGTGCCACTCATTGTCTCTGGCCCAGATAGGTAAGCTGCACACTTCCTTCTGGCCACCAGAACCCTCTGCAGCCTTGCTTTTCCTAAACCACTTACGCAGCATTTTACCTAGCACAAGCTACACAACACACTACAGAAAAACAGGTCTGCTTCAATTGAATTATAGCACAGATCCCGGACGAGACCCCAAATGTTTTGCTTGCGTCTATCTAGCAAGGTTACTCTGTGGTATAAGCAAGGAAGCTGAGACTTCTGCAGTGTATAAATGTGCTTTTACTATACAAAGATGCTGTTCATACAAAACTATTACAATATTAGGAATACAACACAAGACTGACAGATATCTATAACAAGCAAAATTGCCTAGCAAATGAACAGCCTATGGTCTATATCAGTACAAATACACTTTAAAGTTACTTATCTTCTGTTACTGTATGTTTGTGATCTCCATTGGCAACTATTCTTCTGGAGGATCAGGCAGCTTTCTTCTATCATCAGTGGCTTCTGATGTTACAGCATGATGATGTGTGTGTCTCGCTTATGCCTGAATGTGTCAGGCTGTTTACTATAGTTACCAAACAGAAAACATACATGTTTATTGTAGCTGTAGAAACAATGGACTGTTAAACGGTCAATTGAATACAACAATGGTATCTACCCATTGTCTACTCAAGCCAAGACCTGACGGTAATCTAACAGTCATTCTTTCAGTTTGAGAGCTGAAAGAATCTCAAACAAGTAATGTCTTACTTGTTTATAGCCTGTTGAAAACTGTCAATTTAATACAACAATGGGATTTACATACCTATTGTATGAAACCGCATTTGTTTCGGAAATCTACTCAAGACAAAGAAACTGACAGTAAACTGACCAACTCACTATTGTAATATTGTCCCATGTATCTTATGTCTGATATAAAAAAAATCTTATTTTTAACAAACGCAACACAGGTACAGTGTAGCATGTCCGCGCAATTGTCATTTAAAGAGTGACAGCGCTGAAAGGTGAAAATTGGCCTGGCAGGAAGGTGTGAAAGTGCCCTGTTTCGAATTGGTTAAAATGCAGCTGAAGGCCCCCCCTAGGACCACCAGCTGAAGGGCTGCATTTTAATGATACAATGTACAGCTTTTGTTTTTAAATGATGCTGCTGATGTATATTATGACATGTAAGGATTTTTTTTTTTATGCAGACTTGCAAAGCTACTGAAAGCTCCACTTTAAAAGCAGGCAGTTGGGGCTACACTGCCTTGCAAAATTATTCACCCCCTTGGCTTTTTACCTATTTTGTTACATTACAGCCTTTAGTTCAATTTTTTTATCTGAATTATATGTGATGGATCAGAACACAATAGTCTAAGTTATTGAAGTAAAATTAGAAAAATATATACAAAAAAATATTTTTCAGAAATAAAAAAAATAATTGGCATGTGCGTATGTATTCACCCCCTTTGTTGTGAAGCCCATAAAAAGCTCTGGTGCAACCAATTAGTGTGCAATCTAAGTGTCACGTGATCTGTCATTACATATACACACCTTTTTGAAAGGCCCCAGAGGCTGCAACACCTAAGCAAGAGGCACCACTAACCAAACACTGCCACGAATACCAAGGAACTCTCCAAACAAGTAAGGGACAATGTTGTTGAGAAGTACAAGTCAGGATTAGGTTATAAAAAATAAAAAAAAATCCAAATCTTTGATCCCTAGGAGCACCATTAAATCTATCATAACCAAATGAAAAGAACATGGCACAACAGCAAACCTGCCAAGAGACGGCCCCACACCATAACTCATGGACTGGGCAAGGAGGGCATTAATCAGTAAGGCAGCACAGAGACCTAAGGTAACCCTGGAGGAGCAGCAGAGTTCCACAGCAGAGACTGGAGTATCTGTACATAGGATGAAAATAAGCTGTATGCTCCATAGAGTTGGGCTTTATGGCAGAGTGGCCAGAAGAAGGCCATTACTTTCAGAAAAAAACAAAATAGCACGTTTTGAGTTTGCAAAAAGGCAGACTCCTAAAATCTAGGGAGGAAGGTGCTCTGGTCTGATGAGACTAAAATTGAACTGTTTGCCCATCAAAGAAAACGCTATGTCTGGCGCAAGCCCATCACCCAAAGAACACCATGTTTTTAGCAGTCAGGACTGGGAAACCGGTCAGAGTTGAGGGAAAGATGGATGGTGCTAAATACAGAGATATTCTTGAGCAAAACCTGTACCACTCAGTGTGTGATTTGAGGCTAGGATGGAGGTTCACCTTCCAGCAGGACAATGACCCCAAACACACTGCTAAAGCAACACTTGAGTGGTTTAAGGGGAAACATTTAAATGTGTTGGAATGGCCTAGTCAAAGCCCAGACCTCAATCCAATAGAAAATCTGTGGTCAAACTTAAAGATTGCTGTTCACAAGCGCAAACCATCCAACTTTAAGGGGCTGAAGCAGTTTTGCAAGGAGTAAGATGTGGCAAGCTCATAGAGACTTATCCAAAGCGACTTGGAGCTGTGATAGCTGCAAAAGGTGGCTCTACAAAGTATTGACTTTAGGGGGTGAATAGTTATACACATTGACTTTCTGTTATTTTGTCCTATTTGTTGCTTGTTTTATATAAAAAAAAAAATCATCTTCAAAGGTGTGGGCATGATCTGTAAATTAAATGATGCAAATTGTCAAACAATCCGTGTTAATTCCAGGTTGTGAGGCAACAAAACGCGAAAAATGTCAAGGGGGGTAAATACTTTTGCAAGGCACTGTATGTATGTGTGTGTATATGTACAGGTGTGCTCAAAAGTTTGCTTACCCTGGCAGAAATTGTGAAATTTTGGCATTAATATTAAAACTATGACTGATCATGCCAAAAAAAATTATTTTATTAAACCACTTGCTTACTTGCTAAAAAATAATTTTGTCATAAAATTTTGCAAACAGGTAATTTTTCTCCTTCATTGATGTACACTGATGAGGCTGCAGTGATGGGCAGCGATAGGTGGCAGTGATGGGCACTGATTGCTTACACTGATAGGTGACACTGATTGGCACCACTGGTGAGCATTGATAGGTGGGCATTGATGGGTGGCACTTGTGGGCACTGGCAGGGGGTACTGACTGGCATAGATGAGGTGCCTGTGTTCCTTCCTCTCCGGGACCGATGTCCCTTTACCATAAGCCGGTGGTTGGCTTTTTTTTTTTCCTTGCGCTGTCAGCGTGAGGTAAAAAAAAAAAACAATTACCAAGCTTTTGTTTACATCATGTGATCAGCTGCCATTGGCTGACAGCTGATCACATGGTAAGGGTCCGGGATCAGCTGTCATTGGCTGACAGCTGATCACATGGTAAGGGTCCGGGATCACATAGATCGGTTATCACCTGAGTCTCAGTGACTCGGTGATCACAGCGCGCTCCCCAGTAAATGTGCACAGGGGAATACGTCCCATGACGGCCTCCCGGAAATTGAGGTCTGCGCTGTAGCCGCCATTCGGCTATGGCCCAGACCTCAAGTGGTTAAGGATAGCAATTACATGAAGCCATTTATTTTTTTGGGGAAAATTATTTTTATTCACATTTTTTTAAAACAGCAACAAACAACAATAACAGAAACCCACATAAATCCCCCCTCCCCATTGTGCAATGTCCCAAGTATAACAGGCAGGTAAACACAGTCACAAGTCATTTACAGTACATGCTCAGATAAAACAATAATCACAATCACCTAGTAGCTATACCGCCAGTCTCGTCTTTTCAAGCAGTGCATGTTTCTTTCATATAAGATTAACCCATCACTCATGCAGTAACACAAACAGTACCATCCGAAGAGAGCCAGCACTGCCATACCTTCTCAAATTTTTTGGGACACCCCCTACTTAAGTACGTGGCTTTATATAAGGGTAGTGCTTTATTCACTATGCCTTTCCAGAAGGCCAAGGATGGAGCCTCAGGTTTTTTCCAGCATAAAAGGATGGCTTTGCGTGCATAAAATAAGGTGAGGGAGATCATAGTTCTTTGTGCCCTAAGTGGTGCTACCTCCTCCACCAGGCCCAACATACATACTGATATCGTCATGGGGACAGGTAGCAGGATCAGCTCCTGGATGGTCTTTGTGACCCCTGACCAAAATACCTGTATGGACGGACACTGCCAGAATACATGTTTTAAGTCCGCCCCTGCCACGTTACAACGCCAGCAGGTGGCGCCATTTAAACCATAGATGCTGGCTAGTCTCGCTGGGGTATAATATACCCTGTGAAGTATCTTGAATTGGATGTACCTGTCACGGGCCGATACTAGGACCTTAAAAGGGTGGTCCCACATATCGTCCCAGTCGTCTCCTTGGAAATTGGGGACTAGTGAGCTCCATTTCTCTCTACATTTACTGAGTGCCGCGGGCCTTTCTGCAAATAGCTCTTTATACGTTTCTGACAGCGTCTTCCACACAGACTCATCACAGAGCAACTGCTCTAAAGGTGAGGATTGCAGTAACACTGCTCCTGTGCCAAACTGTGCAAAAAATGCATGCCTCAGCTGCAGATAACAGAAAAAGTACCAGTTTGGGAGATCAGGTTTGTCTTTTAATTGGTTAAAGGAAAGCAGCTTCGCCCCCCTACTATGTTTTTTTAATTGTTTGATGCTGACTCTGGCCCATATTACTGGATCTGGGATATCCCTAAAATGGGATAACGTGCGGTTGAGCCACAATGGTGTGTCCGGTGACCAGGCCTCTGTGTCTGTGTGCATTAGTACCTTTGCCCTGTCCCACACGCGAATAGTAACACGCATGGAGCCAGTCAAAAGCGCCACTGCCTGTGGCCCTCTAAACACTAAATAGTAAAGACTCTCATAGGATCCCACTAGGGCAGCCTCCAGTACTGTCGCTGCATTACCGTCATCTCTTGTTAACCACCGGCTGGCAAATACCATCTGTCCTGCAATAAAATACTTGAACAAGTCAGGAAGGGCCAGTCCTCCCTGTCCATAGTGTTATTTTAATGTACGGAGGCTCACTCTGGGGTGTCCAGAGCTCCACAGAAACTAGCTAAATAGGCTGTTTACGCGCCGAAAGAAGTAGCAGGGGACCCACATGGGAGTGTTGCGCAGAAAATAGAGGAACACTGGCAGTATCTTCATTTTAAGGAGATTCACCCTACCAATTAAGGAGAGTGGAAGATGCTTCCAAGCCTCTAATTGTATTTTAACCTTTTGTGAGCAGTGGCATTAGGTTAAGTATCAAGTAGTCTGTGACTTGGGGGGATATACGTATACCCAAATATTTTAACTCCGTAACCAGGCAATGGGCACCAAAGGTGATGCCCGTGCCTGAGCCCCATCATCAATGGCTATGATATTGGACTTTTCCCAATTCACCCGCAGCCCTGAGAAATTTGTGAATGTGCTTAAGATCTCAAATACTGCCTCCAAGGATGGACCCGGGTCTTCTAAAAAGAGGAGCATATCCTCAGCATATAGGGCCGTGCATTCTCGAATGCTGCCCACCTGAAGGGCTTTAACTTCTGTGGATGCTCTTGGAGCAATGGCTATAGGCTCTATGGCCAGAGCAAATAAAGATGGAGAGAGGGGGCAGCCTTGCCGCATTCCCCTCCCCACCGAAAACTGTGCGGAGACTTGAGTGCCTATCTTTATTGCTGCCTTGGGTGAGCTGCATAGAAGGGATATCCAAGTAAGGAACACCTTTCCAAACCCCATATGCCGTAATACAATGGACATGTAATGCCAGTCCACCGAATCAAAGGCTTTAGCCATATCTAAGGACACAATCACCCTGGCTCCGGGGTTAGCATGGTCGATCTGTAGGTGCGCAAACAGCCTGCAGAGATTTGTATCAGTGGACTTCTGGGGTATGAACCCGGTTTGGTCTATGTCTACCAGTGTGGTTATTACCTTTGACAATCTTGTGGCCAGTATTTTAGTGAGAATTTTAAGGTCCTGGTTAAGGAGAGCTATAGGTCTGTACGAGGAGCAAGTCAAGGGATCATTGCCCGGTTTCGGCAATAAGACCACCTGAGCCTCCATAAGAGAATCCGGTAGTGTCTTGTGTTCCAAGCAAAATTGAAACAGTTTCTTGAGTCTTGGCACAAGAGTCTCCAAGTGCAACCTGTATCATTCAATACAAAAACCATCCGGCCCTGGTGATTTGTGTGGAGGAAAGCATCTGAAGGCTTTTTCTATTTCCTTTTCAGTGATCTCCCCTTCTAGACTATGTTGATCTGACTGACAGTTTTGGTATACATAGGGAATCAAGCAGGGATTCAAGATCCTGTTTGCTATATGTCGGTATAGGCATGTAAAGAGTGCTGTAATAATCTACAAAGGTATCAAGGATGTCACTTGGGTCTGTCAATAGGGTACCCTGGGAGTAAGTGATACAAGGTATACTAGTCTGAACTCGCTGCTCTGCAACCAACATAGCCAAAAGCCTACCATTTTTATCTCCCTGTTCAAAGAGGGACTCTGCCCTCCTCGCCCAGGAAGTGTGGGTCAATTCAGTAAAGTGCAACGTCATAAGACGGCGCACCTCAAGCGATTCACTGTAGGTAACATCTGACTGGTCAGCCGCATGGGCCGCCTCACATGCTCTCTCTTTATCTTGTAGTTCTTGTGATTGGTGATTAAATTGTTTACGTGCTTGTTTGATTGCTGAGATGTATTGACTTCTCATACACACCTTAAAGGCGTCCCATACTATCGGCAGTGGGGCTGACTGTAGAGGTTATCTTCCCAGTAACCTGTAAAAGTTGGCGCCACTTGAGAAGAAACTGAGTCTACCTCCAACTAACCCGGGCTTAATAGCCACGCGCCCCCTCTAACCTGCGAAGGTATACCAATATGAACCTGTAGGGGGGTATGGTCTGACAGGCCCCCGGCAATGTATCTAGCTCCCCTCACCAGCTGCAACGTGGGGCATTAGCAAACGCTAGATCAATCCTGGATGAGGACTTGTGTGTTTTGGATAGGTGTGAGTAACTTTTGGTGGTGGGATTTTTCCATCTCCACAACTCCGTGAGAGTAGCCGTCGCCGCCCACGCTGCCAGCTCTACAGACGCCCCTCTCCTAGAATTAGAAGAGTCTAGGGCAGTATTCAAAATGGCATTAAAATCCCCTGCTACAATAAGAGGCAGATGCATGAGGAGAGCCAATCTACCCAGCAAAGCATATAGTACCTGAATGTGGAACGGTGGGGGAACATATACCTTAACTAGCACCATCCTATGCCCATGAATGTCTGCCACAACAATTGCATAGCGGCCCCCTGGATCCGTAAACAACTTGGTGAACGGTACAAGGGACTGCCCTGCTGATCAGCACCGCCACACCTCTGGCGTATGTAGAATACGTAGCATGTATTGCACGTTGAATCCAGGAGCGTCTCATAGTGAGAATCCTATTGCCATCTAAGTGCGTTTCTTGTAGGAAGATGTGTGGTTTAAGCGGTTTCAAGTATTGGAACATTAGGGCACACCGGAATTTAGCGTTTAGGCCTCTAACGTTCCAAGACAGTATATCAAATACAATTCCTGCCATCAAAATATGTTAAAGAGTACAGCAATAAATGGCACAACCTTGTTACAATTGCTACCGACCCATGAGCATTAAAGTTCTGGTTCATAACACAAGTCTTACATAGCCCTGGGCAGATTCTGGAACATTGCACATAGAACAACCCCCCCCCCCCCAAAGAAACTTGTAACTCCCGCTGCTATGCAAACCATTTACTGATACACGCAGCATATTCCCAAAACTAATGAGCACACTTATACTTAAACTGAGCCTGTAGGGTGAGTGAACAACCCTATACAGGACAAAAAAAACTTCCTGCCATGCAGCCTATTCCCCAACATAACTTGGCTTGTAGCTTGATCCCAAAAAAAACTTTGAAAACAAGTCAGTGAATTAATAGTAGCCAAGGGGCATAAACCTGAGTGGATCACACCCCTGGAGTGCAGTCACAGCGCTCCCTGAACTTGTGCAGTTTGTGGCTTAAGTTTGTAGGGTAGCCACTACCGTTGGCATGCGTCCAAGACAAGCCAAGTGGGGGAAGTAACAAACTTGTCTTGTAGAGTTCCGTGTGAATAGCTTGCGTAACGTAGGATCTCTCAAACATGTAAGGTTGATAGACCAATACTTAGGCCTGGAATAACATGGGAGTCTAGTTTTGTTTCTTGTTTTCTTCCCCCCATGAGCCCCAGCTGCCCCTGGGGCCCATACAGTGGAGTAGTACACGTGTTTTCGATGCAGCCCATTAAGCCAGGCATCAGCCCCAGCCGGTGAGTCAAAAAATTTGACAGTACCCTCATGCTGAACTCGCAGGCGACTAGGATAGAGCATTCCATATTTAATGTTACGGTCTCGTAGTCTGCGCCGAACATCAGTAAAGGTCTGACGTTTCCGTTGAAGTTCCGGAGAGAAATCGGGGAACAACATGATATGTGCATTACTGAATTTCATATTCGGGTGTTTCCTGGCCTCAGAGTATACGACCCCGGTAGTTTAGGAAACGTACCAGGAAGGGACGCGGGGGTGCACCCGGGATATATCGACCCATTGGAACACGATGAGCGCGTTCTGCCACGTATGTAGGGGGGACATCAGCCAGTCCCAGTAAATCTTTGAAGAAGGCTTCCGTGAAGTCCACCGGGTGGTCTCACTCCAAGCTCTCGGGGAGGCCCAGCACTCTGACATTGTTAAGTCTCATTCGATTTTCGGCATCATCAGACTTTGCCACTAGAGCTTTGATTGTGTTTTGCATATCAGTGAGCTGGTCGGTATGTTGTCCCGTTCGATCCTCCACCTCCGAGATCCGGTTTTCGGATTCAGAGAGGCGCCCCCCGCATTTTGTCCAGATCATTGCGGATAAGATTGCACTCCTCTGCCAGATGATCGATCCGTACCAGAAGAGATGTCCTGCTGCTTTCAATTGCTGCTAAGATCATGTTAGTGTCACCTGTGGGGGTCTGAGGTGAAGGTGAGGGGGATGCAGGGACGTCAGCAGGGGAACTGTTCTCCATGTCCACCAACAAGGCCTGTAGTTTCTGGAGTAAGTTGGGGTCCCCACCTAGGCTGTTGCTTAGTTTTGGGTTGCTTCTTTGAAGGCATCAGGTGGCTCCTTGTCCGGTAGATATCTCTGGATCTGGGATAAAAGCAAGAGTCAAGGACCACGGAAACAGGGGGCCAGGAGTGAGTGTAGCAAGATGGTCGCTAAGCGTAATGCTGGTGTTGTGGATAGTCTTTTAGGTGGCTACAAAAAAAAAAGTAGTGCTGATATGGAGGCTGTAAGTGGCAGTCTGGCCGAGGGGGGCAGCTCTGGTGGCAATGAGCTAGGTGTAAAGGAGTCAGGGGGACGAAGATTGGTGTGTACCCTGTTGCTGGGTGAAGCAAGATGGCCGCTACACATGGCACTGGAGCCAGAGGTTAGGGTAGCAGCTTATTTGCAGGTAAAGATGGTCGCCTTGCACTGTGGACAGGCCAAAGCTTTGTTAGCAGGGTCTTGGAGCAGGTGCAAAGGAGATGGGAGGACCAGGTGATCGCCCGGGTGTAGCAAGATGGTCACCACTCACCAGGCCCGATCTTCAAACTTGTCCTGGGGAAACTGTGCAGGAGAGCCACAGTGTGGGCTGCAGGTAGCGATCAGCCAGTGGATGGGTCAGGACACCCAACAAGGAGGAAGATCGGGTCCAGGGCAATCAGGAGGGCTGAGAGTGAGCACTAGGGCTTCAGCCGGATGCACCAAGATGGCCGCCGCTCCGGGAGCAGGGCCGGAGCCTTGGTCTGTCTTTTTGAGAGGTTTTACAGGAGGATGTAAGGCTAGGAGGGCTGGTAGGGCGGCCAAGGGCGACAGCTTCTGCGGTCCCGAGTCTGGGCCAGCCGCGGCGCTCGTCCGCCGGCCGGCTGCGTAGGAAGGTGCGGTGGGCTGAAGGCTTCACTAGGCCGCACTAGGCGTGGCCTTGACGAGTGGCATCAGCGGCCACGCGGACCACCGGGCCTCACCAGAAGCATGAAGGGGCAGACAGGTCGATGAGATGGGCCCCCTACCTCGATAGTCCAGGAGAGGCTTGGTTCGGCAGGGCACAGGCCAGGAAAATGGCGGCGGTCACAGGCGTGTTGGATTGATGGTTCCCCAGCTAATAGGTAAGCTCTGTATTTTTTTTTTTGCTATGGTAGGCAAGGATGGCTAAGGATTGCTCCTAGGATTCTTGGAGCTATGCACAGAGACTTCTGCCACCATTCACATCCAGACACGTCCCATGAAGCCATTTATTATCATAGTTTTTTGGATCCTTTTTAAATCATAACAGAAATCACCCAAATGGCCCTGATAAAGTTTACATACCCTGGAATGTTTGGCCTTGGTACAGACACAGAAGGTGGTACACACAGGTTATTATGGCAATTAAAGGTAATTTCCCACAGTTGTGGCTGTTTAAATCACAATTCGTGTCTGTGTATAAATAGTCAATGAGTTTGTTAGCTCTCACATGGATGCACTAAGCAGGCTAGACACTGAACCATGAGGAGGTAGAAAAGAACAGTCAAAAGACCTGCGTAACAAGGCAATGAAACTTTCAAAAGATGGAAAAGGGTATAAAAAGATATCAAAAGCCTTGACTATGCCAGTCAGTACTGTTCAATCACTTAAGAAGTGGAAAATGTGGGGATCTTTTGCCAGGGTATGCAAACATTTGAGCACAACTGTGTGTGTGTGTGTGCATATATTAAGGAAAATTGTTGCCCATATTTACCGTAATTTTCCTTTCCTGGATCCTCCCCATGTCAGCCTACTATGGGTCAGCTCCGCCCCCTCTGACCCCTCCAGGACCACCTTTTTCCTAGCCCATAAAGGGTGGCTGTCAGACCAGCTCGACGTTCTAACACCCTTCCTCGCGACGGAAGATAGGGTGGGAATCCCCGGCTGACCTGGGGAGGATCCAGGAAAGGAAAAATGACGGTAAGTATGGGCAACAATTTTCCTTATTCCTGGACCTCCCCATGTCAGCCTACTATGGGATGTACCAAGCAACCTTCAATAAGGGAGGGAAAGAATAAAACAAAGAACTGCTGCTAAACAATTTTAATGGCCGACAGCCGAAGAAATAACAGAATAACCAAACATTTCCGTAGGGGAGAAGGCTACATTTAGCCTATAATGCTGGATGAAGGTGTTGGGTGTGCTCCAACTTGCTGCCCTGCACACTGCCTCGGGTGCCAACTTGGCATAAGCTGCCCATGATGCTGCCATACCCCTAGTTGAATGCGTCTTGATCTCCGACGGAGAGGGAAGGCCCAAGGATTTGTAAGCGATCTGGATGTTCTAGGGGGGGCGCCATGCCCTTTTTAGACCCCATAGGAAAGACGAACAGCTGATCTTGCTTAAGAAACGTATTAGTTCGCTCCAAGTAAACCAAAATAGGGGAGACCAAGTCCAGTTTCTTCCAGTCCTCCTGAGACTGATCGTCGGTAAAGGCTGGGAAGACAAAAAGCCCATTCGCCGGGATCCAAAAAGCTCAGACTCAGATGGTCTGCTAAGGTATTCTCGGGCCCCAGAAGATAGGCTGCCGTTAGGGAGATACGATTCTTCTTGGCCCACTGGAATATCCGGCATGCGACTTGGAGCAGGACTTGGCTCCTGGTGCCCCTCTGGCGGGACACGTATGCGACAGCGGTCTTGTTGTCGGACAATATTTTGACAGCTTGACCTTCCAAGAGCGGCCGGATGGCCTCCAACTCCAGAAAATTGGATGTTTGCAGGACGTTGGGCGGCCTCCGACCTTGAGCAGGCTGACCCAGGCAGTGGGCTCCCCATCCCAGGAGACTGGCATCGGTAGTAAGGACTACCGGTTCCGGAGGTCGAAGGGATAACCCCCCCTGGGCAAGGTTGCGTGACACTGTCCACCAAAGCAGTGAATGACTTATTGACCTTGGAATGCGTATCCTTTGTATTAGGGAATGCCGATCCCATTGGAGAAGGAAATTGCATTGAAAAGTCCTTCTCCATCTGGCCCATGGGACTACCGGGATCGTGGCCGATAACACTCCGAGATAGCGCATGCATTCTCTCGCTGCAAGAGATGAACAGGTCATTACTCTCCTGGTTTGAGTCTGAATGTCCCGAATTCTCCTCTGAGGAAGAAAGACTCGACCCTGTCTTGTGTCGAACTTTACCCCTTAGGTATTGTAAAACCTGAGTTGGTTGCAATTGGCTCTTTCGAAGGTTGACTAGCCACCCGAACCGAGCCAGCGTTTCACAGGTGAGATACACGTGGTGAAGAAGAAGATGTTCTGAAGAGGCTAGTAGCAACAGATCGTCCAGGTAATGAAAAACTTTAACGTCCCTGACTCTGAGGGTCGCGATGAAGGCTGAGAGCACTTTCGAAAATGTTCTGGGTGCTGTGCAAAGGCCAAACAGGAGGCACCGAAACTGGTATTGAGAGCCTTCCACCGCGAACCTGAGGAGACGGTGATGAGTCGGATGGATGGAAACATGTAAATAGGCATCCGCCAAATCAATGGAGGCCATCCAGTCTCCTTCTTTCAACACGGATATGATTGTCTCCAGCGATTCCATCTTGAAGGGTGGGACCCTCATATACGAATTTAGGGCCTTCAAATCTAAGACTGGTCTGAAACCTCCTGAGGCTTTCGTCACCAGGAACAATGGGGAATAGACACCCACACCTCGTCCTCGTCTTGGCACCGGAATGATGGCCCCTGCTGTCAGCAAACTGCCTATATAAGCTTGTAAACACTGCCTCTTCTCCGAAGAGGCTGGAACTTTGGTTTCCATAAACAGGGACTGTGGAGGTCTTGTCCCAAACTCGAGACGATAGCCGTCTCGAATTATGGACAACACCCATGCGTCCTGAATTTCGTCCGCCCAAACCCTCTTGAACTGAGCGAGCCTTGCGCCCACCTGAGGGTTCTGGGCGGAGAAACCATCAAAAGGTCTTATCGGAGGACTTGGGAGCTTGGCCCTGCTTGGACCTGGAGGCCTTCGGAAAGGAAGAACTGGCTGACCTCCATTGCCTGGAGAATGGTCTGCCAGGCTCGTAGGAACTTGCCTCCTTTGAAACTTTTCCTGGACCTTCTTGCCAGGCGAAAGGCCTGCCGCTGCCTCCTCCTTTCTTGTGGGATTAACTCTGATTTGCCACCAGACACACGTTGGATTGCTGACTCCAAGGGTTTTTCGAAAAGTAATTTACCATTGAACGGCACCGAACATAGGCTCTGTTTTGAGGAGTTATCTGCCGCCCAGTGCCTTAACCACAACGCTCTTCGGGCTGTCACGGAGTGGGCCATGATTTTTGCCATCATTCTGACCTGGTCAATGGCTGCTCCCGCCAGCAATTGGACCGCTGTTTTGACGAATTGAAGAGGCGAGTGACCGCCAGCTCCAAGCTCCTCCCCAGAACAACCATCCAACTCCGAGACCCAAATTTTGAGCGCTGCTGCCACAGAGGTGAGGGCCAACGCCGGCCTGCACGCTGCCCCCGCCACTGAGTATAATCTTTTCAGATCCGTATCCGCTCTCCGATATATGGGATCTCTGAAAGACTGAATCTTCTAGTGGAACCGTAATATGGCGAGCCAAACGTTGCAGGGAGGCATCCACCCTGGGAGCAGTGTCCCATAATTCTGCATCCTTTAAATCGAATGGGTACAACTTTGAATATCTGTTGTTAACGTTAAACCTCCTTTCTGGCCTGGCCCATTAATCTTCCAGTATTTCCCGGATTTCAAAAATAAGTGGAAAAGACGGCAAGGAATTCTTCAATTCTGGATAGTATTTCCGTTGCTTCCTTGGAGGAGGAGTCTCTTCCTGCCATTGCAACGCGTCCTTCACCGCCTCTGCCAAGACGGGGACTAAAGCAAAATCAAAGGTGCGTGATTCCGGGGTGACCTCAGCTTCTGAGGAATTGGAGTCGGACTCCCCGCCTGTCTCCAGATATGGATCTGCTGAAGAAGCTGGAAGTTCGATTTCTCTTAGATGCTCCTCTTAGCCCTTCCCTGACTGCGGACCTAATACATGATTTCACCCGACGGGCTTCAGATGCGTTATCCCGCGCAGCCTCTTTAAGACAGGAAGCGCACAGTAATTTTCCTGGAAGGGCTTCATCCGCACAGGCCCAACAGCCTGCCTCTTCCGATTGACTTGGAGTAGAGGACCTGGATGAGAAGGCGACCTGCCCCCTGTGCTTGCGACTAGATCTGGACTTCCTAGATGTTCTTCGATGGCTTGAAGTTTGCTGGCTCTGGTACGAGCGACTGCAATGAGGCTCCGACGAGGGAGATCTGGAGTACCGGGACCATTGAGGAAACCGTTGCTGCATGTGACTCTGCGACTTGACATGTCGCGACTTCCTCGTGCTTTTACGAGGCAGCATAGCAGACTCCGACAGAGCCCAGCAGAGCACTAGCCACCAGGGAAAGTTGAAAAATGTATTTTTCCAGAGTGTCCATAAGCCACAAGCCTGCCTGTTTCTTCTCATCTGCCATTAAACCGTTATTTAAACTGAAATCATATGTCCCTGCACCAGGAGATTTACAGCCCATCTGGGGGGGGGGGGTCTTCTGTGCCGGGAGAGGCTTAACCCGGACAGGACATCCATTCGACGTAGGATCTTCACTCCAAAAAAAGTTTTCTATATACTTTTTTTTTTTTTAAGGCGTCCGGAGCGAGGACGAAAAAAGAACGTCGAGCTGGTCCGACGGTGGATCTGGAGGGGTCAGAGAGGGCGGAGCTGACCCATAGTAGGCTGACATGTGGAGGTCCAGGAAATATAATATATATAATGTGTGTGTGTGTGTATAAGAAAGACGGCTACAGCGCAGACCTACTTTGCCGGGAGAGCGTCCATAGACGTCCTCCCATGCTCGAGCGGCCTGCCCGCCCCCTGCAGGTCGCGCATGTTGTGTGATCAGCGAGTCTGAGACTCGGCTGATTACAGATCGGAGAAAGGAGTCGATCCCGACCACTTACCACGTGATCAGTTGTCAGCCAATGACAGCTGGCCATGTGATGTAAACAGAGACAGTAATCAGCTATTTTCTTCTCGCGCTGGTAGCGTGAGGAGAAAAAAGTCAATCCCCGGCGGCTGTGAGAGGGACATCAGTCCAGATCATAGAGAGCCTCTGCAGAGGCTTCTGTGCCACCTACCAGTGCCCACCAGCACCACCCATCAGTGCCCACATATATATATTTAGCAGAGAATCTTGTCCCCCCCCCCCCCGCTTTTCCTGCAGCCTGCTAGTTTGTGTGCTCTCGGATAAGGGTCTGGTATGGATTTTGAGGGGGTCCCCACGCATTTTTATTTATTTTTTATTTTGATTTGGGGTTCCCCTGTGGGGAAATCCCCATGCCGTTTTTATCAATTAACTGTTATGTGTATTGTCGGACCCCGCCAATTCATTGTAGCCGCGAGTAGTTTTAAAATTATATTTTTTTTTTACAAATTTCATTTTGCTGTCAGACAGTTCTAAACACAAGAAACATGCGCACCTTTACAGGAATACTATAGACACCACCCAGGTACGAAATTTAAAGGAATATTACACTTTTATTGTTTCACTTTAAGCATTATTAAAATCACTGCTCCTGAAAAAACTGCCATTTTTAAAACTTTTTTTGTTGCATTGATACATGTCCCCTGGGGCAGGACTCAGGTCCCCAAACACGAGCCTTAATGACCATGCCATTTTTTACTATACGGCACTGCGCCGCTTTAACTGACAATTGCGCGGCCGTGCGACTTTGTACTCAAACACAATTGACGTCCTTTTTTTCCCACAGATAGAACTTTCTTTTGCTGGTATTGAACTGTATAAATGTCATTGGCAGGGAATGGGTAAAAACTAGGGGGCGATCAAGGGGTTAAACGTGTGTCCTAGGGGGTGATTCTAACTGGGGGGGGGGGATGGGACTGCCTGGAGGAGGATACTGATCGTTGTTCATACTCAGTATGAATAACAGATCTCTCTCCTCTCCCCTAAAAGAACGGAGATCTGTCTATCTACATTGACAGATCTACGTTATGTCTCTCTCGGGAGCGATCGCGAGTGCCCGGCGAACATCACTGCCGCTGGGCAGGCGCATGGGCTCTTTTGCCGTACCGCGGATGCCCCCTAGTGGTCTTAAAGCAGCCAACATATTGCTACGGCCAGTTGCCCAGGGGAGCCACCTGCCGCAGTATTACTGCAGCAGCTGGTCTTCTAGTGGTTAAAGCACCCCTGTCCCTGCGAGCTCGCGAAGCAAATAAACCGCATGCGTTAGTCGCGCCTGCATATGTAAATGATGTTCAAATCACACGTGAGGTATCAATGCGATTGTTGGAGCGAGAGAAATTGTAATAGAAAAAGACCTCCTCTGTAACACTAACCTGGTAACCATTAAATCTTTTTAAAGCATCGCCTATGGAGATTTTTAGGTACCGTAGTTTGTCGCCATTTCACAAGTGTGCGCAATTTTAAAGCATGACATGTTGGGTATCTCTTTACTCAGCCTAACATCATCTTTCACATTATCCAAAAAAATTGGGCTAACTATACTGTTTAGTTTTTTTTTTTTAATTCATGATTCATTTTTTCCAAACAAGTGCGTTTGAATGTGCCATTGGCTGAGAGTGCTGATTGGGAGATGTTTGGCTGCTGTTTTTTTAGTATGCTTGTCCGACAGAAGCCGGCCTGCTTCTGTCAGACCAGCTGACATACACACGGCCCCTGAGTACTAGGCATTAATCTCACCACACAGAAGTTGCTGATCCTCAGCCTGACATGCCCGGAAATCTGGTTCCAGGGTGGAGCATCCTCCCTAAGCAGCCTGGGAGTTTTATAAAGCCCAGAGTACTTAACCTGCTTCAGCTGAGCTCGTTAACCCCTCAGTGACCCAAACAGACTAACTACACAGCACAAGAAGGAAAACATTTTGTATATAGCATAAATTTGGGACAAATATATCTCCGATCATGGACACAACCCATAGTTTTTCCTGGCTTCCTGTCACATACCCCCTCTCTAGGGTTGGAACACAAGTTGCCAGGCATGCATGGACTTGCGCCAAGGCATCTGCATTCCCCATCATAACACCTGGGCAGTGTTTCAATGTAAAGCTAAATTCTTAAAGGGCGAAGAACAACCTATTCACCCTTCTATTGGTCTCCTTGTTTTGTGCCATCCACTTTAGTGGAGCTTGATCTGTTACCGGCTCAAAATGTCTACCCAAGAGATGGTATCGAAGAGAATCTAAAGTACATTTTATGGCTAAACATTCTTTTTCAGTGGTGCATAATTTACTTCATGGGGTTTCAATTTCTGGCTGAGGTAAATGATTTGGTGTTCTTCCCCCTTTAAACCTGGCTGAATACATAAGACCTGTTTTAAGGTCTCAAAAGCTGCTTCTGCTTCAGGGGTCAATTTGATCATGACACTCCTTCCCTTTTGTCAAATTGGTAAGGGGAGCAGCCTGTGAGGCAAAATGGGGAACAAAGCGCTGATAATAGCGATTTCTAAAAATACTCAAACCTGCTTTTTGTTGGGTGTGGCCAACTTCGAATTGCCTCAACTTTGTTTACCTGGGGCTTTATTATACCTCTTCCACCCGAATACTTGGCCTCCTCTAGGCCAATAGTACATTATGTTGGATTCACTGTAAACCCGGCTTTCCAGATAGAATCTAATATGGCCTGAAGCTTTGGTAAACGTAAGTCCCAATCCTCACTATGGGTGATCACGTCATATGCAGCATAGGCTTGATGGGGCCAAAGGGTCTTATTCATCGCCTGTTGAAATGTGGCCAGAGCATTCTGCAACCCAAAGGGCATCCTCCAATGCTGGAAAGACTAAACACCTTACTGTGAACAGAAAAAATGTTGTGAAATTACCTAAACAAAGTGAAAAAGCAAAACAAGGCTGTCCAAGCCCTATAATATATAATAGTCACTGTGTGAATACTTCAGAATCCAAAATTATATAAGTAAACACCTGACCGAGCACAAAGGCCCAATCTGCGATATAAAGTGCAGAAAATATACAAACAAATAATGACCGATAATTTGCTCTATCGGCCGTGAATAGTGCCCCACAAACGTTCAGTGCATTACACTTTAGAAACCAAAAAAATCCTTGGTAGAAAAATATTTGTGACCTAAAATGGATATTTAGTGACACCAAACAAAGCAGAGTTCATATAGTAGTCCTTGCTGAAAAAGGCGTATTTACTCCTGTAGATATCACTTGTGCACCATCACCAGAAACAAGTTCTTGATCCACCCAAAGTGAGAACCAGAAATAGTAGATGGCCTCTTACCGAATGGAGTTGATTACTTTGTTTAGAAGTAATCAAGTGCGCTTTAACAGGATTGTGCCTGTTCACTGAGTGATATACCCCCACTCAAGGACGCTTTTCCTTCTCCTAGATCAGCTCAGATGCATTGGAATGGAATGGATGACATAGGTGGGAAATATAAAAAGAGGCGCACCTCATAGCGTAATAACGTCTTTAATATAAAATTGCATAAAAAATACAGCAGCCAAATGCTCACTTACATGATCCGGTGCCAACCCGGCACTGAGGCTGCATGCGATCAATTAAAATGTGGATGGAGCAAACGGATCCTTCCCTTGTAGTTCCCTCTCAGTATTTCCGGCGTGCGTTCCACTCGCCAATACCCTGAACCAGTATGACAGGAAGTCCGGAAGCAGTACGTCCAAAGGATAGAAGTGATCAGGTACCGCCTACCGACGTACGTTTCGTGTTTGTCACGTCTTCACCCTGACACCTAACCTGACAATTCTTAAAATTTCTCCTAATCGCAGAGCGCAAATTCTCTAGCTTCCTGTTGCTGTTATGGGCAAAGTCTCCGCTATCCCGACTTCATGGATTACCAAGTTAGGCGGAGCGGCAAGTGGGGTGGGCTCAGCGAACCAAGGTTTCACTATTGTCAGAGAAGACACATGCATGTGTGCAGGCACATCGTCCCTGTGAGCCCTATTCGTAGCCAATTAGTGGGTGCAAAATTGCGCACACAGGTTCGTTCACGTCCACCCTCTAATTGGCCACGAACAGGGCTTACAGGGACCATGTGCCTGCCCATGTGCCTGCCCACAGGCATGTGTCTTCCCTGACACGCATCTTTCCATGGTTTGTCACATAATATACCTGCTCAGGTTTCTGTCTTCCTGGTTGACTAATTTTATAATTCACATCACCCATTTTTTTCCAACACCTCATAGGGACCCTACCATTTTGCCTCGGAATTTACTTTTGAGCGCGTAGACCAACACCTTGTCACCGAGTGGAAAAAAAAAAGGACCTGGGCCCCATTGTAAATCTTCTGCTAAACCAAATGGGCTTGAGCCAAATGTTCCTTCACAATAGGCATTACTTGTGCAATTTGGTTTTGCATTTGTGCTACATGTTCAATCAGACTTTTATACATGGAACACTCACTCTCCCATGATTCCCTGGCAATGTCCAATAACTCCCATGGGTGCCTCCCCTACAGTAGCTCAAAAGGAAAGAACCCTGTGGATGATTGGGGAACCTCTCTGATTGCAAACACTAAAGTCTAACTAAAGGCAAACCTTTTTTTATTTTAGTTTTGGATGGAATGAAGCTGTATTAGAACCCCTGTCAGTTTTTATCGCTGTATATGCCCCCCCCCCCCCTGTTAAGGAGATCCACCCTCTCTATTTGTCATTATCATTGAAAGTAAAAGAAAATCCCAAATTTTGTGTTGTCCCCAGAAAAGTAACAGGGAAAATCTTCCAATGGGGACACTAGTCCTGGTGACCTGGGGTTCCCTAGAAATTCCCTTAATTTGCAGGGATTTCCTCTCACTTCCTGTTTGGCTATGAGACAGAAAGTGAAGGCAAATCTCCGCAATGGGACACAGATGGCAAAAATAAACCTTAGAGGTTTTAACCCTCCCTTACTCTATCGAAAATGAAAAAAAGTTTTCCTATAGTTCTACTTAAACTACTTCCCACCCGGCCACTGTATATATATACGGCCGGGTGGGAGCCGTCTACTTCTGATCGGACGTTCCTGAACGTCCAACAGAAGTAGCGGGATCGCGCGTGCCCGCGCAGCCCCAATGCGCTCGTGTCACCCGAGCACGGCGCATCTCGGATCGGCAGGAGGGCTCTGTGATTGGCCCTCCTGATCACATGACGGCCGTGTCCAATCACAGCCGTCATGTAATGTAAGCAAACAGCCGGTTGCTAGGCAATCGGCTCTCCTCCCCTCACACGGATGTCGTCGGTGAGGAGAGGAGAGCGGATCGCTGCAACCGGCTGGTGATCAGTGAGTATTGGCTGTTTTTTTTACAGCTTTTTACTCACTGATCACCAGTCTAGTGACCCCACAGTGTAAACATACATGTCCCCAAAACATACATGTCCCCAAAACACACATGTCCCCAAAAAATAAAAACACATGTCCCCAAATAATAAAAACGCATGTCCCTCACATATGTCCCAGTAAAATAACATGTGCCAATGATTATCTGCACACATATGTCCGTGATCCCCTGCACACATCTGTACATGATTATTTGCGTACATATGTCCGTGATCACGCGAAACAATTATTATACACTTAACAAATTTTTTTTACTAAAAACATGTAGCAGAGAATACATTTTGGCTTAAATTTATGACAAAATTTGATTTTATTTGATTTCTTTTAAAAAAGAAAGGAGAAAATATTGTTTTTTTTTCAAAATTTCCGCTATTTTTTCGCTTATATCGCAAACAATAAAAAACGGAGTCGTGAATAAATACCACCAAACTAAAGCTCTATTTGTGCAAACAAAATGATAAAAATTTCATTTGGGTACAGCATTGCATGACTGCGCAATTGTCATTGAAAGTGCGAGAGCGCTGAAAGCTGAAAATTGGGCTGGGAAGGAAGGGGGCAAAAGTGCCATGTATTGTAGTGGTTAAAGAGGAGGTAAACTCTGCTTTATTTTTCTTTTTTTTTTTAGAATATCATCATAGAACAAAGTATTAACATGCACATTATAATCTTAGTAAAAGCAGCATTGCAATTACCTTTTTGAAGTTTTATAAATGATATCCTCTTCCGGGTATCGGCTGCGCAATCTTGGGTATGGATTCCTGTCTCTGCTGTGGACGTAATTTCTGCCCTTCCTCTCAGTAGAACAACAGGTTCACTGCCCCTGTGTGCCCGTGACATCGTAAAAGATTTCAGGATGTATTGTCACAAGATTATACAAGTACCGTATATACTCGAGTATAAGCCGAGGCACCTAATCTTACCACAAAAAAATGGAAAAACGTATTGACTCGAGTATAAGCCTAGGGTGAGAAATGCGCAGCTACTGCAAGTGGAAAAGGGGGTCAACAATGTCCATTGCAGCCTCACTGTGCCCATTTGCATGCCTCACTGTGCCCATTTGTAGCCATAGGTCCCCCGAACTTCAAACACAGTAGTTAAGGGTTCCTAGATAATCCACTTGCTGCAGATGGACACAGTTGACTGATTTTGGGGCCCCGTATCTCGGGGCCATTTAATGCTGGGAACCCCAAATTTGGTGTGCAGTGGAACTAGCAATACAACATATCCAAAGATGGGGTTAATAGGTCCAAGTGGCCCGAGATACAGGGCTCCAAAATCGGTTCGAAAAATGTCAAGCACTTTTCTGCAGCAGAGAATGACATTTTCTGAACCGAATTTTGGGCCCCGTATCTCGGGGCCACTTGGTGCTAGGATATGTTATAGTGCTAGTGCCACTGGGTTTGCACACCACATTTGGGGTTCCTAGCACCAATGACCCCGAGATATATATTCTCTGCTTCAGAAAAGTGCTTGACTCAAGTATAAGCCGAGAGGGGCATTTTCAGCACAAAAAAATGTGCTGAAAAACCTTATTGCCCTGACAGTGAAGAACCCCATACGCAATTTAACCACTTCAATACAGGGCACTTAAACACCTTCCCTCACAGACCAATTTTCAGCTTTCAGCGCTCACACTTTGAGTGACAATTTCTCTGTCATGCTACACTGTATCCAAACAAAATTTTTATAATTTTTTTCTCAATTAGAGCTTTCTTTTGGTGGTATTTAATCACTGCTGTTTTTTTTTATTTTTTGTGATGCAAGTGGAAAAAGAGTGAAAATTTAAAAAAATACATTTTGCAAATAAGTCATTTTTCTTCATAAATTTGGGCCAAAATTTATACTGCTACATATCTTTGGTAAAAATATCCCAAATTAGTGGATATTATTTAGTCTGTGTGAAAGTTATAGAGTCTACAATTTAGGGTGCAAATCACTTAAAATGTATCACATCTGATCACACCTGATGTACTGAAGGCCTATCTCATTTCTTGAGAAACTAACAATCAAGTTACCCAAGTTACCCAATCAAGTTGTAATTTTTTTTCCACAATTCTTGGGAAAATTAAGAAATTTGTTTGTTTTTTTTATTTTATTTTTTTACACAAACTTATATTGACGGGTTATTTCTCGAACACAGCATGCACATACTTGCAACTACACCCAAAAATAAGGTAGGGGGTAGTGGTGCGCTGTATAGAATAAAAGTGCACTAGTGCTATGGAGAAAGCGACTAGGTAGACAACCAAGAGGCAGGTAATAATGATAGCGAAGCCTTTAAGGGCAAAGTGCAGGCTGCAAATGAGAGCTATATCCTAATCCAGTGCAAATGACGCAAAGTGCAATAGAGGGTAAAAACACCAATGGGCCTGGTGATTAAAACGTATATCCTAGTACAGTGCAAATTGCAATAGGGAGGTGTAAAATACCAATAAATGAATGAAGCAGGTGTCCTGGTACAGTAAAAACACACAAATGAATGAATACAACAGTAAAAAAACAGTATATGACAGTGTCAGAAACTAGATAAAAAAATGGATAAACTGATAAAGTGCAAGGTGCTGGAGAGTGAATGGATAATCATAGGCACAATTTCCAACTGAGACGAATGCGCAGAACAGTGCATAGGTGCCAAAGGTGACACCTAGAGAAGCTGGTGATAGGTGATCCTCAATAATAAGTGACAATAATAATAAAAATGAACAAGTAATGCACAATATAGTATAAGACGTGGACTGGTAAGGGAAAATGCAAGTGAACAAAGGTGCATAAAATGGCGTGTTATTGACTCCAATAGAAGAACGCAAAAATAAATAAAACAAAAAATGTAACTGTATGTCTATAGCACGCACCGTACTCGGACGGTTGACACACAGGAAAAGTCCATTAAAGTTCTTTCTGCAAAGATTTAAAATATGAGTGCAATGTTGCATGAACTGAATCCAAAAAATTAAGTGCAAGTGCTAGTAAACACAAATCGGTGGAGTGCTATATTAAGTGGTGAATGAACCCGCGCTGCCCTGGGTTCACACTAGGAACGACCACCAAGGACCCCAAAAAAGACCACCACTATATGCTGTTACCTTACAGCTGTAAGGTAAGGGGACACCCATTCACCTAAATCAGCACGGAGAAAAACGCACGGATAATCCACCACTTAATATAGCACTCCACCGATTTGTGTTTACTAGCACTTGCACTTAATTTTTTGGATTCAGTTCATGCAACATTGCACTCATATTTTAAATCTTTGCAGAAAGAACTTTAATGGACTTTTCCTGTGTGTCAACCGTCCGAGTACGGTGCGCGCTATAGACATACAGTTACATTTTTTGTTTTATTTATTTTTGCGTTCTCCTATTGGAGTCAATAACGCCATTTTATGCACCTTTGTTCACTTGCTTTTTCACTTACCAGTCCAGGTCTTATACTATACACGTCTTATACTATATTGTGCATTACTTGTTCATTTTTATTATTATTGTCACTTATTATTGAGGATCACCTATCACCAGCTTCTCTAGGTGTCACCTTTGGCACCTATGCACTGTTCTGCGCATTCGTCTCAGTTGGAAATTGTGCCTATGATTATCCATTCACTCTCCAGCACCTTGCACTTTATCAGTTTATCCATTTTTTTATCTAGTTTCTGACACTGTCATATATTGTTTTTTACTGTTATATTCATTAATTTGTGTGTTTTTACTGTACCAGGACACCTGCTTCATTCATTTATTGGTATTATACACCTCCCTATTGCAATTTGCACTGTACTAGGATATCCGTTTTAACCACCAGGCCCATTGGTGTTTTTACCCTCTATTGCACTTTGCGTCATTTGCACTGGATTAGGATATAGCTCTCATTTGCAGCCTGCACTTTGCCCTTATAGGCTTCGCTATCATTATTACCTGCCTCTTGGTTGTTTACCTAGTCGCTTTCTCCATAGCACTAGTGCACTTTTTTTGTTCTATACAGCGCACCACTACCCCCTACCTTACTTATCTTTCGGCTTTAGACATTTGCCTCAGTGTGTGCAGCAGTTACCATATTGTATTCATCTGAGTTGGCGCAGGGATACCTCTATATATCTACACCCAAAAATACATTCTGCTACTCCTCCTAAGTATGGCAATACCACATGTGTGAGACTTTTTACACAGCCTGGCCACATACAGAGGCCTAACATTCAAGTAGCACCTCCAAGCATTCTAGGAGCAAAATTACACACGTAATTTCATGACGACCTATCTCACTTTTGAGGGCTCTGGAGCACCAGGACAACGGAAATGCAGACAAAATTACCCCATTTTGGAAAGCAAACACCCAAACGTATATTCTATGAGACATAATGAGTCTTTTGAATGGTTCATTTTTTTCCAGAAGTTTACGGAAAACGTGGGAAACAACTGAAAACGCATTTTTTTTTTTTTACACAGTTTTCCCTTTTTATATGATATTTTCAACACATAGCATGTACATAGCGAGACCTACGCCCCAAAATACATTCTGCTACTCCTCCTGAGTTTAACGATACCACATGTGTGACACTTTTACACAGCCTGGCCACATACAGAGGCCCAACATCCAAATAGCACCTCCAGTCGTTCTAGGAGCATAAATTACACATATTTTCTGACTACTGATCAAATTTTTGAAGGCCCTTCATATTTCTAACACATAACATGTACATACCAAATAACAAAAGATTACCTGTGGTTTTAGTAGTGCGGTGGTCCACCAAGGAGAGCATCGGTCCAGGAAGCAGGCAGGGATGTGGTCAGCGACAGCAAAAACAATCATCCAGGCAGCAGGCGGGAATACTATCCATAGATAGTACAGGCAGAGATACTGTCAGCACAGCCAAAGCATTGGTGCAGGTAGCAGGCAGAGATGTCCAGGCAGAAATACTGTCCATAGTCAGTAGAGGCAGCAGGCCGAGATATGGTCAACACAGCCAAAGTATTGGTCCAGGCAGCAGAAAGAAACACAGCCCATAAAGTCCTGGGTCATTACAGGCAGCCATATGGTCAGCACAGCCAAAGTATTGGTCCAGGCAGCAGGAAGAACCATCAAGCTTGGGGCCAGGGGGACAGGGTTAGAGGCTTCTCCACCCAAATCTCTTTGAAGCCTCCGGGCAACCAGACCCTGTTCTGGGAACACAGAAAACCAAAAACAGATTTTCTCTACTCAGAACGCTATTCTGAAGCCCGTCACATATGTGAGACGACTGTGTACTTAAGTAGAAGGGCAAAAGATCAGTCCAAGTGGCAGGCAAAAACATGGTTGATTTAACAGGCCGAGGTAGGTGCACATGGAAGTTAGAAACATGGTTAAAACAGCAGGCAAAGGTATCGTCGGTAAACAGGCTGAGGTTGGTGCACGTTGAAGTCAGAAACGTGGTTAAGACTTTTTTGGCAGAGAGGATGACGTGAGAACGCCGTCCGTCATGGTGGGAGGAGCCGGCATGTGACGCTCGCGGCGGGAGTTTGAGAACGGGACGCCGTGTGAAGGAGAGTGAGAGCTCCGGACCGGCGTGGAACATCTCCCGACCCTGCCGCGGCCTCTGTCCCCTGACACCCTGCAGTGGATGGGACGGCTGGAGACGCCGTCAAGGAGCGCACCGCTGTGTGCGGCGCTTTTTCTTTTCTTTCTTCTGCGGCCCGGCTAACTAGTGGGCGCGTTTCCCGCCGTCCCCGCTCCCCCCCTTTTTTTTCCCACCTGAGGCGCCTGTACCACTCACAGCGCAACCCGGGCTCACGTGAGCTCCAGTATCCCTGTAGCTACCCCCTCACCTCCTGCTGCAACAGAGGGAGTCACAGAACAGCGGACCCGGAACCGGAGTGGAGGATAACCCCTGCAGACCGCCAAACACCCTGAAAGAACATGCTGGAAACCAAGAGAGGGGCAGAACACAGAGGTACAATGTAAATATTTCATGTTGAAAAATCTATGCTCTGGACGGTGCGTATATAAGAAGCTGGAACCAAAGGTGGACCAACAGGGTGAGAACTGAGAAAAAACTTATAATGGTATCATTTTAAAAGAAAGAAGGGAAAATGTCTCTGTTCTTTTTTTCCTCTGGGACAATTATGCAACATTTAGGGGCTCTGTGATCGATGGGCAGTAATTATTTGTACTTGTTTGATATTTTTCCCTTATAATAAGTTTTGACTTGAGCAGTGGAAATAAAAGCTAAGTAACCATCTATACCCCAAATAGAGAGTGAAGGAAAGGACACCATAACTCTTGCAAAATTAAAAGGCTGTATTAACTTTTTACCACTCCCTCCTCTTACCCTGGGCCCTGGTTCCTAACCTCTCCCCGCCTTTCTGTTCTGAGGACGGCCCATGAAATAGTACTGTAGTGTACAGGATTAAGAGGAGAAACCGGGGCTCAAGGAGAAATCTAGGGAGGTATTTCCCCCCCCCCCCCCTCTCCCTGGTGGAGTTTCAACTCGCCGGCTATACGATAAATTTACCTCTTTAAATACCGGTGACACGGCTCTGTACAGCAGAGATACCTGAGCTCGAAAACTCCTAGGAAAAGCTGCCATCGGTCTAAGCAGGGGTTACCTAGTGGAGCAGTGATATCCCAAGAGACCCCTATCCTTCAGGTCAGGCCTGGAGAGGCAGGTTCAAGAACAATCCAGACGCCTAATCAATTAACCAGGAATCTGCTGTAGGACAGAAACTGGGGTGACCCTAAACAGAAGTAGAAGTGGAATACGAAAAAGACACTTTACATACGTAGATAAGAGAAGACTTGCGATAGAAAGCTGGGGAAATGAATAAGAAAACCAAAAGAGGGCAATATGAGCAAAACAACAAAAGGGGGGGCCTCCTAAAATCCCAAAAGAGAAGATCTCGGATAGCTCAATCAAGCAATATATGACACAGGGCGCAAGCCCGAAGAATGCGGAGGGGACAAGTCAACACCACCCTAAAATTACAAAAAAAAAGGGATTAGACAAAAAATCAAAAGAGAGCTCCGATTTGTCCAGAGAAGATTTTACTACTGAAAGCGAACTGGAGATTAGCAAGATGGAGGACCCCAGAGTAGAAGATCATTTACCTTCCAAATGAGAAATGACAGGGATGTTAGAGCGACTAGAAAACGCGATAAAAGCAGACATTGGCCTGCTAAGGACAGACTTGGGACATCTACTAGGTAGAGTGGAAGCGGTGGAGGAAAAGATTGAAAAATTGGCCCAAGAAGTTGACCAACTTAAGGAACAGATTAAACACATTCATTTCACTCAGCGGGGTCTGCAATACAAAATAGACCAGGAAAACCGTAACAGAAGACAGAATTTAAGAATTAGATCAGTGCCCGAAACTAGAGAAGACCTTAAAAGTAACATCAAAAAAATATTTGGCCCCCTGCTGGGAAAAGGGGAAGACAACTTCCCCAGAATAGATAGAGTCCACAGGATAGGTAAAACTAACGAAACAAATGCAGAACGACCCAGGGACATAATTGTGCGATTCAGCCGCTACGAAGATAAAGCGGAGATATGGGCAAAAATAAAGGGGCCAATACCATTACAATACGAGGGGAGCGATTTGCAAGTGTTTATGGACCTCGCCCCAGAGACCCTTAGCAGAAGACGACTGCTGAAACCGTTACTGGAGAGCTTGAAAAACAAAAATATACGATACAATTGGAGATTCCCCGCTTGTTTGGTGGGCTTTGGAGATGGGTTTTCTGCAAGACTGACATTCCCTGAGGACTTGGAAGATTTTTGTAAAAAATTAGATATACATATTCCAGAGCTTCTGGGTTGGTCAGATAGTGGTGGATGGGGGGTCCGGGGGGTTGGGGGGAGGGGTGGGCCCCATCCCTGCCCCCCCCCCTTTTTCTTTGGGGCCCAGTTTGGGACCCGGGGAGGAGGAGGGGACCACATGGGCTTTCCTCGAAGATGCGACTCGGAGATGGTCAAGGATTTCGGGACCACCCACGAGTCGAAGGCCGAGATAGGGCCAGAGGGGGGGGTGGGAGGGAGGGGGGGGGAGGTGGAGGGAGATGGAAGAGGGGGGGAGGGAGAGGTTCAGGGTGGGTGGAGATACAGGAGGGAAGGGAGGGTTCACAGGGCTTGACCAAACAGTAGACTTTCCTGGGACTAGACCACTGATATGTCCAGCAAAATAAAAGGATTATGACAATAAGTCTTAACTTTATGACATATAATGTTAAGGGGCTGAACACACCCAACAAAAGACACAAAATTATGAAAGAACTTAAACAATATAAAGCAGAAGTCGTTTTTCTTCAGGAGACTCACATTTCACTTGACTCCAATATAAAATTATATTCAAAGAACTTCCCAGACTGGTATTATGGAGACACCATTACAAAAAGAGCTAGGGGAGTAGCAATTGGATTCGCTAAAACAATGCGATTTAAATTAGTAGATAGAGCAACTGATCCCGAGGGGAGATATCTCTTCCTGAAAGGAAAACTTGGTGACATGGAATGTACCCTGGCAAACATTTACTCTCCTAATAATAATCCTGGGACTTACTTGGCAAAGATACTGGGAAAACTGATGGACTTTAAAAGTGGAATCTTGAGATTGATGGGAGACATGAATCTCTGCATTGACCCTCTGAACGATAGTACGTCCCGTGTGAAGGGGATTAGTAATGTACAATTAAAAATAAAACAGAAATTGCATGCATGCCAACTGACAGACGTCTGGAGATGCCAACATCCAAAAGATAAAGATTACTCATTCTTCTCCCCTGTACACGGGACGTATTCTAGGATAGACTATATTTTCTTAGAACATAGTGCTTTAGACAGAGTAGTGGATACCAGCATAGGAATAATCTCACTTTCAGATCATGCCCCTGTAATGATGAAAATACAGTCCTCGGGAGTCCAAATGAAATCCCCACGATGGCGACTAAATGAAGACATAATTTATGAGGCAGAAGGAGAAAACAAAATAAGGGAGGAACTTGAACAATATTTCCTAAGAAATGATACAGAGGGAATCTCGAGACAGACCTTGTGGGAGGCCCATAAGGCTTACATAAGGGGGGTTCTTATTTCCGTAGTAGCGGGGGGAAAAAAGAGATCCCAAAAAATTTAAGACATAATTGAGGAAATATTTCGACTGGAACAACTACATAAAAAAGACCCAACCCAGGACAAAAGGTTGCCCCAAGATTTAATAATAAAAAGAGATGAGCTTAAATTGCTAATGGAACATGATACCAATAGGACTTTTTATCTTCTAGCTAGAGAGAAATATTATGGTAGTAATAAATCTCCCAAATATCTGGCTAAAATTTTGCAGAAAAAGAAAGCTCAAAAATATATAGAGTAAATCCAGACAAGTAAAGGAGATATAGAATATACCACAAAGGGGATAGCACAAACGTTTAAAAATTTCCACGCTGATATATATTCAGTTGAACAAAAGAAGGGGAACGAGGAATTGACAAAAAACAGGAAAACGGACAACTTTTTAAGCAGGGCTGGCCTAACCAGAATTACAGACAGTGAATGCGAATTCCTAGAAGGGAAGATAACAGAAGAAGAGACAATTAGAGCCCTAAACGGAACTAAATCGGGGAAAAGCCCGGGGCCAGACGGATTCACAATATAGTATTATAAAAAATTTAAAAATATTCTGATCCCCAGGCTTTGTACATATCTAAACGGTCTCGGGACAAACTTTGAAATGAGTAAAGAGGCTTTAACGGCCTCTATAACCGTAATTAAGAAAGAGGACAAAGATGGGACGAAGTGCGACAACTATAGACCAATCTCGCTTCTGAATGCAGATACTAAGCTTTACGCCAAGATACTTGCAGACAGACTGAAAACCCTTATGAATAAACTGGTGCACCCCGACCAGGCCCGTTTTGTCCCCGGCAGAGAAAATGGAGACAACGGGGTAAGAACCCTGCTGCTGTTGAAAAAAAGAAGAAAGGCCCAAGTCTGCTCTTGTCGACAGATGCCCAGAAGGCATTTGACCGAGTTGACTGGAACTTCATGTTTTGGACTCTAGAAGAAATGGGCTTTGGCCCCAAAATGCTTCAGCGCATTAGAACGCTGTACCATCACCCATTAGCTATAGTAAAAATTAATGGATCTGAGTCCCCATATTTTGAAATGAAAAATGGAACTAGACAGGGATGCCCTCTTTCCCCCCTTCTGTTTATCCTATCTTTAGAACCGCTACTTTCTATGATTCGAAGAGACCCCGTTATCGAGGGATTTAAGGTAGGAGATGAAACACATAAACTATCTGCGTATGCGGACGACGTCCTGTTTTACATAAACAAACCTGACGTCTCCCTCCCTCGACTTATGAATACATTAAAAGACTACGGGGAACTGTTCAACTTTAAAATAAATCAAGAAAAGTCGGAAGTCCTAAATATTAATACCAGCGCCACTCTAAAACATGAGCTCCAAAAAATGTACAAATTCCCTTGACGTAAAGATTTAAAGTACTTGGGTATCAAACTGGCACCCTCAATTAAAAAAATATTTAACTTGAACTACATCCCATTGCTAAATGAAATTAAAACGGAGAGCAGGAGATTGACACATAGATCATTATCATGGTTTGGAAGAATCCACGCACTTAAAATGTTCATCTTACCCAAAATCCTCTATAAATTCCAAATGATGCCGATAGCTTTGCCAAAGTTTTATTTAGCTAAACTTAAAGCCCTGGTAACGACCTTTATCTGGAACAACAAAAAACCTAGGATAGCATACTCCACGCTTAAACAGGAGAAAAATCGCGGAGGATTGGCAGCCCCAGACATCCATTACTATTATAAAGCTTCTGTACTGTCAAGAATTGTAGGATGGACAAAAGAAAACAAAAAAGAGAAAAGATGGGTGAACCTAGAATATATTCTTAGTAAAAGCACAATTAAGTAAAATGATATGGAACCCCCCGAATTATAGGAATTTAGATAGGGATAGTAGTGAACTCACTTTAAATACACTTAGGATTTGGGACGGAATATATAAGAAAATAAACGGTCACTATAATTCGCCACTCATTTCTTTAAAAGAGAATGTTTTTTTCGCACCGGGATTAAAAATTCACGGGGGGAACTGGTTGAAACTAGAAAGAGCACAGGTGAGAGACATTATAAAAAATGGTAAGATTAGGTCACTACAAGAATTAAAGACAAAAGAGGGATTTGAAGGAATCGATGTGAGGAGACAACGCCAGCTCTCTCACTTCATTGAGAGCCTGCCCCACCCACTCAGGGAACCAACCGATCTAACGCCTTTAGAGCGAATATGTACAATTAATGACAGCAAAGGCTCTATTACTAAGTGGTACAGGCTCTTACTGGACGGGGAGGGACTGGCGGTCCCCTCATATATTCACAAATGGGAAAGGGAATTAGGGACACAATGTGAGAATGACACAGTTAAAAAAAAAAAAATGTAAGTTGACCCATAGTTCTTCTAATGACAATAAGTCAGCCAAAATCAATTATAAAATCTTATCTAGATGGTACGCTACCCCGGATAAAATTAGCAAATTCCAACAGGACAAATCAGGAGAATGCTGGAGAGGATGTAAGGAACTAGGAACCATGACACATCTATGGTGGAGTTGCCCAAAAATTAAAGTCTTCTGGGGAAAAGTCAGGTTATATATAAAAGAAATAACAAACCTAGAGGTGGCAGATGACCCATGCATCTTTCTGTTACATGGTACAAAAGAAGATATTAAAAAATACCAGGGGTCACTACTACCTCTCCTCTTGAACGCCGCAAAGAAAGTGATCCCTAAGAAATGGCAGGAGACGGAAGCCCCCTTAATCTGGGAATGGATAGACGAGATAGAGGGTATACATAAGATGAAAAGGTCAAGAGGGAAAAATTGTAACAAGGAGAAAGACAAAACCAGATAAGTGGCGAGAGTGGAAGAATTTCAAAAAAACATGGAGCTATGCAGAACTAAAGATTTAAGAAACTTTGGAAAAGATATAGGTGCGTTTGGTCAAGCCCTGGGAGTGGGAGGAGGGTGGGGGGGGAAGAGGCTGGGGTGAAATTGATAAAGTAAAAAGTAAAGTAAAAACGTGGTTAAAACAGCAGGCAAAGACATTTGTCTGTAAACAGGCCAGGGTCAGTTAACATGGAAGGTAGAAACATGGTGGCAGGCAAATGATCCACACAGGTAATTGAAATGGGGAAATGCCAGCCGTTTACTAATAAGGGGAACTAATATCTGATGGATGTGTGATAATTTTTGAAGCGATCACCAATACACAGGCCAGGTTGAGAGGGACATTCGGGACAATAATAACTTGTATCTCTTCTAGCTCCTCCACTTGAGCATACACAACATTCCTTTTGTCTTCTTCCGGATTCTGCGGGGGTAATGTTATAGGGAAAATGTTGCTCATGAGGTTGACTCACACTATCAGAGCGAATGCTTCCTGGGGCGGGTCCTTGCTGGTAAATAAGGGCAGTGACAATGTTTTCAATATATTTGAGGTAGGTGATGGGTTGGTTTTCAGGTGATTTTTGGTAGCAGACAAATTAATTGAACATGACCATATGAAACAGATGAAATGCAACTTTTTTTATACCAATAATTGGACTTGCGGGTTGACGAATATGGTTGTAGCATCTGATCATTTAAATACACCCTCCCCCATATACAGATTGTAGTTATGGACACATTCAGGCTTTACTACGGGGCCACGTCTTCTCTGAACCTCTACCAAGTGTTTTATTGTGAATGGTAATCATCATGTGAACATCCTTCTTGTCCCGCCACTTCAGTTTAACACCTCCTCATTCCTCATGAATGAGGCTTCCCCCTTTTGTAGCCGTTTTGATAGTAAATTCTGTAGGAAGCCCTTCCTATTTTTTTGGAAGGTACCGCAAGCCAGGGTTTTTTCACAATACAGGTGACGGAAAAAAGGGACACGCTGCTGTAGTAATTATCTACATCTAAGTGGTAACCTTTTTTGAACAGGGGGTATGCAAGGTCCCACACAATTTTACCACTGGTTCCTATATATGTGGGGCACTCACGGTGATGGAGCTGGGAGTCTTTGCCCCCATAAATACGAAATGAGTACACGTATCCAGTGGCTTGATCACATAATTTATTAAACTTCAACCCGTACCTGGCTCTCTTACTTTGGATATATTGCTTGAACTGCAGCCGGCCAGTAAAGTGGATAAGGGATTCGTCTGCACAAATACTTTGGTTGGTGATAAACACTTCAGAAAATCGTTTGGTAAAAGAATTTATTGGGGGGCAAAGCTTATATCATTTGTCATGGTTGGGATGATCTTGGGGAGGGCACTGCGAATTGTCATTGAAATGTAGGAAACCCATAATCATATCGTACCGTGTCCTGGGCATGACAGAAAAATATATGGGCATGGGGTGGGTAGACTAATAGGCATGCAGTTTGTTTTTTTCTTTGTAAGCCCCATATTAAAAGTAAGGCCCAAAAACAATTTTAATTTGTCTAGTGTGAGACGTCGCCAGATTTGTTTGGTCCACTGTGTACTGCAACATATCTTCGGGGAAAAACAAATAGAAATAGTCCAATTGTAAAAAAATTTAAGTGTTGGTCTGCACACCTGGCTGTGCAGTGAAAGGAGTGATTGTAGCGTACCTGAGTTGGCAGGCAACCATAAGGGGTTTGCCAGGGCATCGGGAAGGTAGGACTGGACTTGGATTCTTTGGGCTGGATGTGCAATTCCAGTACTTGTACTGGGCTCCTCTTCCTGGGGTCTGGCGCTGCTGGTGGTAGGCAAGTGTTCTGATCTTGGTCCTGATCTAGGTCCTGATCTCCTTACTCTTTTAGGAGGGGCGGTTTCCTCCGCTGACTCAGACTCTGATACACTACCCTCCACTGGCTCGTATTCCAAACCAGTATCGCTTAATGAGAGCTCCCCGCTGCTCTCATCATCCGACATGGTAAGGATGTTATATGCCTCCTCAGCTGTATAAACTCTTTGGGATATGATGGCGGTACTTTTGGCGGGCCTGTGTGACGCAACTGGTGGTGCTACTGACAACTCACTGATGGTGGGCCTGTGTGACGGGAATTGACAGGTTACTAATGGCCTGTGTGACAGTACTTATGGCGTGACTGTGCGGTGGTAGTGATGGCGGGTTTGTGTGATGGATGGGATACTAGATCCAGATGGTTCCGATGGCTGTACTAATAGCGGTACCATTAGTGGTACTGATGGCGGCCTGTGTGACAGATGGGCTGTCAGATCCAGATGATACCTATGGCGGCCTTTGTTACAGATGGGCTGATGGTGGTGGCTGTGCTGATGGCACGCTGTGACAGATCCAGATGGGCTGTGACAGGTTCTCTTTATTGGCGGGGGGGGGTGCGTGTTGTGGAGACAGTAAATGTAAAATAAAATGTTTCACTCACTGATATCAGATCTCTCCTTCTCACTCATCACACAATGTTTACCCACGTGATTGGCTGTGTCCAATCACAGCCGGTCACAAGTAGAAACAGCCATTTCATTGGCTGTTTACCTTGATCGGGATGGGGCTATGTCCAAGCGTATTAGGCGTGAGCACGATTTGTTTTGACATGTGACCTGCTGTTATGGGACAAAGCCGATTACATGGTTTACCCTGATCGGGGATGCGCTGTGTCCGAGGGACAAGCGTCATCCCGATTGCCGTGGTACGCACCCCTGGGGTGCAATAGCGGCACATCCTGGCGGATGTCATATGACGTCTGGTCAGGATTTTTAAACCACTTTCCCGCCGTCATTTTGTAATAAGGTGGGCGGCAAGTGGTTAAGGTTAAACCGTGTCTCATTGTGTGGCCCTGTGTCCTTTTGAACCCCCTAGGACTGAATAGTTTATTTTTTATACTGGAATCCCCATTGAGATATTTGTAGATCTCTATCATGTCCCCTCTCAAGCATCTTTTCTCCAGAGAGAATACATTTAGGGTTTGTAGCCATTCCTCGTAATTAAGGTCCTGCAGTCCCCTTATAAGTTTTGTTGCCCTTCTTGGAACTCTCTCTAGCTCCAGCACATCCCTACGGAGGAGTGGTGGCCAGAACTAAACGGAAAACTCCAGATGACATCTGACCAGAGCTTTATAGAGTGGCAGAATTATATATTTTTTTTCCCTGGAGTATATCCCCTTTTTTATGCATGCTAATATCCTGCCTGCTTTGGTAGCTGCAGCTTGGCACTGCATGCTGTTGCTCAATCTGTCATCTATTAGTACCCCTAGATCCTTCTCCATCCTTGATTCTCCCAGCTGTTCTCCTCCTAGTGGACATTAAACCTCATTTGCCATTTGTCTGCCCACTCTTTTATTATGTTCAGGTCTTTCATAATGTGCTGATGTGAGTTTATTACTCTGCATATCTTTGTGTCATCCACAAAGACGAAGACTGAACTAGTTATCCCATACTCAATATCTTTTATGAATATGTTGAATAGAATTGGTCCCAATACAGAACCTTGGGGTACCCACTCACCACTCCAGACCAGTCTGAGTACATGTACCCTATGGTCCAAGCCTGCGGACCTCAGCTTGTAAATTAAGTGTTTATGGGGGACTGTATCAAATGCTATTGCCAAGTCCAGATACACCACATCCACAGGCCTCCCCCTATCTAGATGGCTGCTCACTTCCTCATAGAATGTTAGCAGATTGGTCTGGCAGGAACGTCCTCTCATAAACCTATGCTGATTACCACTAAGATTCTTTTCCTCAGTAAAGCTTTCTTCTACTCCAATAATTTACCCACTATTGATGTTGGGCTGACTGGCCTATAATTCCCAGGATAATGTCTCTGCCCTTTTTTGAATATTGGTACCCCGTTGGCTTTTCTCCAATCAGCTGGTACCACTCCGGTCAGTATGCTGTCCACAAAGATTAGGAACAATGGCCTGGCTATAACTTGATTGAGTTCTCTGAGGACTCGTGGGTGTAAGCCATCTGGTCCTGGTGATTTATTTGTGTTAAGTTTATTGAGTCTTTCGTTGAACTCTGTTAGCCAACACTATAGGCGCTGTTGGTAAACCCTTCTTTTTCCTGTGTAAAAACTGTGGAGCAGAAGGCATTTAGTAAAGTTGCCTTCTTTCATCTGTAACCATCCTCCCATCCTCATCTTTTAAGTGTGCAATGTGATCCGATTTTGTCTTTTTACTGTTAATATATCTAAAAAAAAAAGTTTGGGTTATTTTTATTTTCTTCCGCTATGTGTCTCGCCCTGATTGCAATTTTACATTTCTTATTGCATTCCTTGTAGTGCAGGAATGCTGGTGGTGACCCATTCCCTTTTATATTTTTTAAAGGCCATACTTTTTTCCTTGGTGAGGCTACTCACATTATGGTTTAACCACCCAGGTCTAATTTTCGCTTTACTATATTTATTGCGCAATGGAATGCACTGTTTGATACCTTTTTTTTTAATATGTCCCTAAAGCATTCCCATTTCTCTTCTGTGTTCAATGATTCCAGAATTTGGTCCCAATTAATGTCATGTAGCAATGGATAATTGGCTCGTTTGAAATGTAGTGTTTTTGTTCTACCCATATACCTCCTTTTCCTGTGATTTATGGTAAACGCGATCATCCTAGGATCGCTAGATCCCAAGTTATCGCGTATCTCCACATTTGAGATCAGACTTGGATCGTTCGTAATTATTAGATCTAATAGGGAATTCGTTCTAGTTGGGGAATCCACCATTTGGGACATGAAGTTGTCCTGTAAAACATTCATGAAGTGACAGTCCTTTAGTGAGTGAGCTGTTCCCTCTGCCCAGTCGATATTGGGATAATTGAAGTCACCCATTATGATTACATTACCCTGTTTCCTTGCCATTTCTAACTGACATAGTAATTTCAGCTCCTTCTCCTCCTTCATGTTGGGTGGCCTATAGCATACCCTCAATATTAATTTCCCACTCACCTCCTCTTTGAAGTTCTACCCATACTGATTCCACCTCCCCCTGGTCCCATACATAATGTTGCTCCTCTTTACCACCCTTGCATGACTTTTGAAACACACCTCTCCCTCTCGTCTACCTTCCCTGATCTTTCGATACATGGAATACCCCTGTATGTTGGCCAGCCAATTGTGTGACCTGTCAAACCATGTTTCAGTTATCCCCACAAAGTCTAAGTCCTCCTCTTGTAATAGCAGCTCCATATCCACTATTTTGTTAGCTAGACTCCTAGCATTTGTGCATACTACTCTTCATGATGTATGAGTCTATGTTTTCCCCCTTTGTTTCTACTGGCGTTGTTTTTTAATTTGAATTGCCCTCTTACTTACCTCGTGATTAGTTGTTATGGTTGTATTTTTTCACTGCTATTACTACTGCTCACTCTATTACCCTCTGTCACCCGCTCCCTGTCGGCTATCGCTTTCGCTTGTCCCTCCCCCCCAACACTTAGTTTAAAAGCCCCTCCAGCTTTGTGGCTGTCTTCCTTCTCAGTAGAGCTGTACCATCCCCATTAAGGTGCAGCCCATCCTTACTAAAGAGCCAGTAATCGACTGAGACGTCAGACCAGTTCTCCAGGAACCCAAATCCCTCTTTCCTGCACCAGATCCTCAGCCACTTGTTTAGTTCCCTAAGCTCCTGCTGCCTCTCTGGTGTGACTCGAGGTACAGGTAGTATTTCAGAGAAAATTACCTTGGAGAGGTCCTTTTTCCTCAATCTATCACCTACGTCCCTGATATCGTTTTTTTAGGACTCTCCACCCTCCTCTCACTTGGTCATTGGTACCAACATGTATCATGACCGCTGGGTCCTCCCCAGCCCCTCATAATAATCTGTCCACCCGATACGTGATGTGCCAAACCCGGGTGCCCGGTAAACAACACACTGTTTGGAAACCTGGGTCTTTCTGACAGATTGTCCTTTCTGTTCTAATAACTTTTAGTTACTTTGGAAAGAAATGGGGTGCCCTGGTCGGTTAGTTTTTCTTTGGTAATGTCCACACGGCATAAAACCTGAAATACCTCTTTAGCAATTGTTTTGACGGAGGTGTTTCAGAGAGGAATCGCTTCTGGGTAATAGGTGGCATAGTCCATTATCACCAAGATGTGCTGGTGCCCTCTAGCAGACTTCAGAAAGGGGTCAGCCAAATCCATGGCAATCCTCTCAAAAGGGACCTCAATGATGGGCAGGGGAACCAAAGGTCTACAGAAATGTAGGGGTGCTGAAATCTGACACACCGGACAGTAAGAACAGTACATTTCCACTTCCTTAGTGATCCCAGGTCAATAGAACATCTGTGTGATTCTTTCTTTGGTCTTTTCAGCTTCTAAATATCCCCCAAGAATGTGCCCATGGGCAGTTCTAAGACCAACTTACAGGAAAGTTTGGGCACCTCCAGTTGCTCAATTGTTTCCTCTGCCCTCTCTGACACCCGGTATAGTAGGTTCCTTTCCATGATGAAGTACAGAAGGACAATCCTCTCATTGGGGGGTTAACTACTTCCCCATGTATTTTTACTTCATTCTCCCGTGCCCTTAGTAATGTGGGGTCCTTCAATTGTTCAGTGGCAAAATTTTCTCTGTCTACCTCTAGATCATCAAACACTAGGGATCACTTATTCTCCTCTGAGGTTAGAGGCTCCTCTCTAGGCCCTGTTGTTTTCCCTGCTAATACTGTCAAGGGAAAGTCAGTAGAATGCTCACACTCAGAGGATTCCCTAGGACAGTGATGGCAAACCTTTTTGAGCCCGAGTGCCCAAACTGCAAACCAAAACGACTTATTTTTGTGCCAACACTGCAATTAAACCTGAATAACGCAGTTTTAGTTTAGAAAAAACTATTCGTACAGTTTTTCAAACTAACAGCAGAGTATTGCACAGCATGGGCAGAGTATAGCACAGCATGGGCAGAGCATTGCATCTCTCTCTTTTCCCTTCTCACTGTAGGGCGCGCAGGAGCAAGATTCTCTGGAAGGATGTCCATGGACGCCCTCCCAGAATAAGCCGACTGTGCTGTAGCCATCTTTTGGCTATGGCCCGGTCGGCAATTGGTGATAAAACTCACTTGATTTGCTGAAATCGGTCAGTCCCCAGTTGCTCCGTTCGCTCCGGTGGTGTCCTTGTGTCAGGTGATTTCCCACGCAGGTGCGTCAGATGTTTGAGAGTGGGGGGCGTGGCTTCAGTGTTCTCTGAGGAGGGTTCTCCCCAGAGAACTGTGGGAGATGTAGTCTGCGGGAGCGGACGCCGTGACTACAGTGTATGACTGTAGTCACGGCGTGCCCACAGAGACGGCTCGGCGTGCCGGCAGCGGCCCGCGTGCCACGCGTTAGCCATCACTGCCCTAGGAGAACCTTCAGACTGTAAAGAAATGCTTAATGGGAATAGAGGAGATGGGGATAGAGGAGACTCTGTAAAAAACTCAGCAACCGGAAGCTTGAGAATTTGCGCTCCGCAATAAAGAGACATTTTCAGAATTGCTTGGTTTGGTATCTGGGATTGCACATGACATTGTTACCCTACCAGGGGAAAGGGTCAAACCCTATAGCAGGGATATGCAATTAGTGGACCACCAGCTGTTGCAGAACAACAAGTCCCATGAGGCATAGCAAGACTCTGACAGCCACAAGCATGACACCCCGAGGCAGAGGCATGATGGGACTTGTAGTTTTGCAACAGCTGGAGGTCCACTAATGGCATAACCCTGCCCTATAGAATTACAGAAGCCAGAAGTTGCAAGGCTTTTTCTGCCACTAGTTCAGTTTTTACCAAGGTAACCAGGCTACCAGAATCCAGCAATGCAACAACAATTTTACCATCTATACACATTTTGCATAAAGGTTTCTCATTTCCCCTTACTGCAGTGCATGCAACGGATGCAAATAGGGACTGATGTCTCGCTCTAAGAAAGTCACAATGCATTGGCTTATCAGCAACTGGGCAGTCTACCGCTACATGTCCCTCTTCCTGGCAACGGTAACAAATTATCCTTCTATTTCACCTCCTGCAGATTTGGCATTCCAGGCCAAACATTAGAAGCAGTCCCCAGAGTGCCTTTAGTTCCCCCTTTTCCATTCTCTCCACCCCCATTTCTTAGTGAAGTCTTACCCATAGCTGGGAATGGTCTGGCTCTATGGTGGAAAGTTCTGGAGTCTTTGAGGGAAGATGTAAGTTTCTCAGTCGCTAGGTACCTTTCCAAAAGGTCTACAAGTTTGTCTGCTGTTTCCGAATCTCCATGGCTAACCCTTTTTTGTAAGACCACTTGTTCCACAATTTTTGGTCCAGACAAAATTTCTGGCTACAACCACTTCCCGGTCAAATGAATAAGGTCACATTTGTGACAGGGGTGGTTTCCCCAGCTGATAACTTCAGTTGTGTACCTTCTGAACCGGACAACCAGGGTTACACCCATCTGTGCTAATATTTAAAATTTTAAACTATCATTGTTCTTGGCTCCCACAGCCTCCAAATCATAATAAGCTTTTTGGGACTCTCCAGATTATTGGGAGGGGGGGCACTAGTCTAGCCCAGCACATTGCTCTTTAGGCCAACTCTCCTTTTCATCTGTCCTTTCAAATGTGGTCAAAAACATTTCAGGGTCATCATCCGCAGTCATTTTTGGCAACAGATGGCTTACCCGAAAAGGCGGTATGTTACCGGCATCACTCTCAGCTCCAGTCTGCTGCCTCTGCTGGAGCAGCTTTATGATTGCCTCAATATGTTGTTTGCATTTTTATTCCTGCTGTACCAGCAATTACCTATGGTGGGCCTCTGCCTATTGGTGGGTCTCCTGTTGGACTGCAAGTCTGTTTGGCCTTTTGGGCAGCAAGGCTCTGTTGTAAACTTGCATTTGTTTGCTGCTGATTTGCATTTGCCAGAACAAATTGTCTCAATAATTTCTCCATGCTGGCCTTACTTCACCTGCCCTGCAAACCTCCACCATATGTGAGGAATTGGCTCAGTAACAGGTTGTGCATGACCCCCTGGATGAGTCCCAGCACAATGAAATGGGCACAGCAAGACACAAGTAAACACAGACTTGGTGAAACAAGTTGATTATTTACAAAGTAAATAAAACCGTGAAAATAAACCAAAACAGAAAATAAATAAAAACAGAAAATTATTATACAGGATTTATGTAACGCCAGCAGTTTGCGCAGCGCTTTACAACATCGGGGAAGACAGTACAATTACAATACATTTCAATACAGGAGGGATCAGTGGGCCCTGCTCGTTAGAGCTTACAATCTAGAAGGGAAGGTCAAGTGGAAACCAAAAGGTAATAACTGTGGGGGATGATCAGATGGAAAAAATGAAAGTACAGTTGTTAGGTGTGGGTAGGATAGGCTTCGCTGAGGAGGAGAGTTTTCAGGGATCGTCTAAAAGCTAATAGAGTAGGTGATAGATGGACCGATTGGGATAAGGAGTTCCATAGGCTTGGAGAGGCTCTGGAAAAGTCCTGAAGACGAGCGTGGGAGGAGGTAATGAGAGAGCTAGAGAGCAGGAGGTCTTGAGAAGAACGAAGAAAATGATTAGGTTGGTATTTTGAGACTAGGTCAGTGATGTATCTGGGGGCAGACTTGTGGATTGCTTTGTAGGTAGTTTGTATTTTGAATTTAATTTGTTGGGTGAGCGGAAGCTAGTGGAGGGATTGACAGAGAGGAGTAGCAGAGACAGAGCGGTTGGTAAGGTGGATGAGTCTGGCAGCAGCATTCATGATGGACTGAAGGGGGGTTAGAGTATGCAGAGGTAGGCCAATGAGAAGGGAGTTGCAGTAATTGAGGCGGGAGATGACCAGGGAGTGAATCAAGAGCTTTGTTGCGTCATTGGTTAGAAAGGAGCATATTTTGGAGATGTTCCCGAGGTTGAGGCGGCAAGATTTGGACAGTGATTGGACATGGGGCTTAAAGGAGAGTTCAGAGTCCAGGACTACTCCTAGTACCTTGGCATGTGGGGATGGGCTGATAGTTGTGCCCTCAATTTAGACCGAGAGATTAGGGGAAGAGGCACGTGGGGGAGGAAAAATTATAAGCTCGGTTTTGGATAGATTAAGTTTGAGGAAGTGGTGTGACATCCAGACTGATATATCTGATATTAAAATTGTGATATGTGAGGAGACTGAAGGAGTGAGTTGAGGGGTAGAGAAATAGATTTGAGTGTCGTCAGCGTAGAGATGCTATTGGAAGCCATGGAAGGCTATCAGCTGACCCAGGGAGGAGGTGTAGATTGAAAAAAGGAGAGGTCCAAGAGCAGAGCCTTGGGGGACCCCAACAAAGAAAGGAAGAGCAGAGGAGGCAGTAGAATTGTAGGTAATGCTGAAGGTGCGGTTAAATAAGTAGGTAGAAAACCAGCGAAGGGTACAGTCACGGAGACCGAAGGCAGCAGAGAGGTCCAGAAGTAGAAGTAAAGAATAGTGTCCCTTAGTTTTGGCCGTTAGTAGATCATTTGTTAGTTTTAGGAGAGCAGTTTCTGTGGAATGTTGAGGATGGAATCCAGACTGAAGGGGATCAAGAAGGCCATTATCAGCGAGGTGGGGGCTAAGTCGGTTGTAGACTAAACGTTCAAGGAGTTTGGATAAAAAGGGGAGCAAGGAGATGGGGCGTAGGTTGTTAAGATTGGATGGGTCCAGTGTGGGCTTTTTAAGTATGGGGCGGACAAGTGCATGTTTTAAGGAATTGGGGAAGATGCCAGAAGAGAGGGAGAGATTGAAGAGATGAAGGGTTAGATAGTGTAGAATAGAGCTAGAGGGTGACTGTAGCATTTGTGAGGGAACAGGATCCAAAAGGCAGGTGGTAAGATGGGCGTTTGCAAGTAATTTAGCAACCTCTTCTATAGTGGTGGGGTTGAAAGAGGGAAGTAATGATTGTACCTGTGGACATGAGGTGTAAGGCATGAAGGGTGTCTGAACAGTAGAGATCTCCTCACAAATTATATCAATCTTTTTTTTGAAGTGATTGGCGATCTCCTGAGCTGTGAGTGAGTTAGTGGGTGGAGGCAGTGGAGGGCGAAGTAGAGAGCTGAAGGTAGAGGAGAGTTGACGGGGACGGGATGATACGTTTTTAATGAAAGTGATGAAATAGGTCTGCTTGGCAGTGAGGAGGTTGGAATTGTATTTTTGGAGGGCAAACTTATACTGGCTGAAATCTTTCTGGGACTTAGTCTTATGCCACAGGCGCTCGCGAGCACAGCTGTGCTTTTTCAGACTTCTAGTGTGATCTGTTTGTCAGGGTTGAAGGGGGTGGGGCCTGATTCTGTGTGTAGTGAGGGGGGGCCAGTGTGTCCAGTGAGGCTAGAAGTGAAGTGTTGTAGACAGAAGTGGCTAGTTTGTGCAGGACAGAGGTGCGATTTTGTCATAAAGGTGGTCAGTAGCAGAGAAGAGAAGGGTTGAGATGGCGAAAGTTTCTACGGGTAACCGTTAGGTGTTTGGAGGGAGAGGAGGAGAGGGAGAGAGTGAAGTTAATAAGGTAGTGATCAGAGAGAGGGTAAGGATAGTTGGAGAGGTTGCATGGAGTGCATAGGTGGGGAAAGACAAGGTCAAGGATGTTGCCTTCAGAGTGAGTAGGAGCATGTATCCATTGCTTCAGGTCAAAGGAGGAGGTTAGACTGAGAAGTTTGGAAGTTGCAGGAATGTTAGTATTAGTAGGGATGTTGAAGTCCCCAAGAATGATTGTGGGGATTTCAGAAGAGAGAAAGTAGGATAGCCAGGCAGAGAAGTCATCGAGAAAGGATAATACTGGACCAGGGAGCCGGTAGATCACAGCTATCCTTAGAGAAACTGGGGAGAAGAGACAAATGCAGTGTGCCTCAAATGAGGAGAGTGACAGAGAGGAAGGTGGGTGAAGTACTTGAAAGGTGCTATGTGGGTCTAAAAGAATTCCAACACCCCCTCCTTTGTGTCCACTGGGTCTGGGGGAGTGAGTCCAAAGAAGACCACCATGGGATAGAGCAGCAGAAGATGCAGTGTCGGATTCGTGAAGCCAGGTTTCGGTAATGGCAAGTAGATTAAATGAGTTGGCGATAAAGAGATTGTGGATGGAGGCTAGTTTGTTACAGACAGAGCGCACATTCCAAAGGGCGCAAGAGAAAGGGAGTCTGGTCTCGGGAAGAATAAAAATGGGAACTAGATTGTGTGCATTGCGGCTGCAGCTAGATCAGGGGGTCTCAAACTAGCGGCCCTCCAGCTGTTCCGAAACTACAAGTCCCATGAGGCATTGCAAGGCTGACAGTTACAAGCATGACTCCCACAGGCAGAGGCATGATGGGACTTGTAGTGTCTCAACAGCTGGAGGGCCTCCAGTTTGAGACCCCTGAGCTAGATGGTGAATGATAATGGGCATGTTGAATACAGTTAGAAGACGGAGGCCCAGGGTTTGGGGAAACATCACCAGAAGATAGGAGAAGCAGAAGGGTGAGGGAGGTAATGTGGGAGTGTGGTTTTATGTGAGGGGACATGCCCCAGTGGTTTGGAGTATTGGGTGTGTGCATTTTGAATTACCCAGAGTTGGTGAGTGCAATAATATGGAGAAAACAGAAGTGAGGATGATATATATAAGGTGTGGGGTAGAGAAGAGGGGTGCAGGAGAGAAAGTTTAAGGATAGAAGACAAGCTGTCAGGAGTGGTAGACAATGCATTTTAGAAGGGGGAGGAAGATCTGAAAGTGTAAACAAGGTCACCTGTATTGTATTTGTCAAGGTGTTTTCTTATGTTCCTTCGCTTTGTGCATTCGCTGAAGTGCAGAGTCAGAAGTGCTCCCACTTGGAGAAACACACCCATCTGCAAACGTGCCACCCCTTGGCAAACGTGCCTTTCTCAAGAGATGCTTAGTTATATACTGCTATCAACGGGAGTGGGGGGGGCTTAATTGCTAATCAGGGAGATAATAAAAGCTGGCTATACCAAAAAAAAAATAGAGACATTCTTACTTCAGAAACACTTATAGGTGCATAGCTAATAAAGATAAGGAGGCCATAATGTAAAGGAAAGGCATAGGGAGGAAACAAAAACAATAGTAATGTGGACAATCTACAGATGTTTACGCAAACAAGCATACCAAAGTTAAGAGACATATGAGACCATTTTCAGTAATGCGATTTCTAGGAGTTGCAGCAGTAAGAGCATACCTGTGGAGAGGACAAAGATGATATTTTAGGATGAGATAATCAGATAAGTGCAGAGTCAGAAGTGCTCCCACTTATAGAAAGACCCACACTTTGAGAAAGACACCCATCTGCAAACGTGCCACCCCTTGGCAAAGAAAATAAACCCTTGCCACCTTGGGCGCCTAACTACAAACACAGGAACCTAACAATTTGTCCTGAAATAGCCTACTGCTGCCCTGACTGTCACACAGAATGAAGTCTAGTCACACAGATTTAATCGCACCACACCGAGAAGTTTCTGCTCCCCAGACTGTCCTACACAGAAATCGTGTTCCAGGGTTGAGCATCTTACCTAAGGCCCAGTTCACACTGTTGTTATATGCACGTCACATTTTAAAACGAATGTTTCCCTATGAGAGCCATCTTAACTGATCCAACTTGTGTCGCTCCGACCTTTGAAAAGGTTCCTGCACTACTTTGGTCCGACTTGGGTGCAATTTCAGCTCATAGAATATAATAGAAGTCGCATCCAAGTCGGATCACCATGTTAACTGATCCAACTTGTGACATGTGCTAATTTACCCAAAGACCTCCTGCTCCTGCAGCCTCTCTAGTTGTGTGTTGTAGTGTATGCAATGTTAGCAATACAAAATTTATTGAAAAATAAAATTGGCGTGGGGTCCCACCCCCAGAATCCATACCAGGCCCTTCGGTTCTGTTATGGGTCTTGAAGGAAAATTCACGCCAAAATAAAAATGAAAAACTGAGTGCCCCCCCCCCCAAATCCGTATCAGACCCTTAGGTTTGGTATAGATTTTGAGGGGTTACCCCATGTCAAAATAAAGAAGAAAAAAAACAAGGGCCTCTTCCCCACAACCCTGGGCTGTGGTTGCGAGGATCTGCGGGCAGGGGGCTTATGAGAATTTGGAAGCCCCTTTAAGAAAGGGGGCCCCCAGATCCCGCCTTTCCATGTGAATGAGTATGGGGTACATGGTAACCCTACCCAATCACTCAACAAAAACTGTGTTGTGTAAGAAAAACAGGAGTTCTGCAACAACGTGATCAACTCCAAACTCCCCTTTTTTTTCTTGTGAGTTCCCAAGAAGGAATGGCGATAACACATATAAGGGAAAAGGAAGGAAAAAAAATTGAGTTAAAATTGTATTAATGTTTGCAAACTATCTTTAAAAATTAAACCATTACTAGTAAAGGTCAATGATACCTACATAATTGAACTTTATTATATGTTTATTTGTAGTTTTATCCTTTTCCATTACTTATTTTAGATACATGGTGTCATATAGGTTAATCCTGCCTCTATAGATTTTTTTTGTTGTGCTAATTAATTTGACTTGTTCCAATTTTAAAAGAAAAGACGTTGAATTAATTTATTCTACTATTATCTTATAAATTCTATTAACCATATAGATTAAACGGTCGGATGTAACTTATTATTCTCTTTCTATATGGTACTCAAACTTGTAAAGCGTAAGACTGTTATGAGAGATTTCTCTCAACTAATTAATCTTAAACATATAATACAATTACGAGAAGACTTGATCTCATAACCTGATTATAATGATCATTCACGTAATTGCGACAAACCTATATGACGCCATATTAAATGCTTATATAATTCTCAATTTTATTTCTCCCTATTACCTCATTATACTCCTTTACTATAAAACATCATATCCCAATCTACAATTGAAGCACATCTTAAACCCCTATCACGCTTCACAGATGTGCACTTTAAGGCTGTGAGTCGGTACTTTCAAACGAAAAACGAAAAATAAAAAAATAAAAATATAGATAAAAAAGAACAACAACAATACTCCTTGACTATACTCCACCCCAAAAAGTGGTATAGACTTTAAAACTTTTCTTACACAATAGTATATTTACATTATACCACTGCCTATTCCCGGTATTGTTCATAAATTATTAAAATAGGTTAGCAGGATCTCACCTATAGCCGGATTCCCCTGACTTTCCCTATTGTTAACATATATAATACTGCATCTCAGATTTACTTGAATATAATTATATATATTATAATATTTAATCTTTTGACGATATATACCATCCCATACACTTATACCAACAATGGCTTCATCACAAGTAATACCAGTTCAAACTCAACTTAAACTCATTTCCATAAATGTTAAAGGGTTGAACTTACCGGAAAAGAGATCACAACTACTTTTAACAATGAAACGTAATCAAGCTGATATTATTTTCATCCAAGAGACCCATTTTCGAACTGACTCGATCCCAAAACTAAAAAACATGAATTATCCAGAAACTTATTATTCTATCACTCCGTCATCTAAAACAAAAGGGGTATCTATACTATTGGGAAAAAATTGCCCTCCAAATTACTGACACAATGACCGACAACCAAGGCAGATTCTTGTTCCTGAAAGGCTCTTGTAAAGGGAGGAAACTTACTTTAGCAAATATATATGCACCTAATTCTGTACAAGTTTCTTTCTTCAAAAAAATAATTTTAAAATATATTCAAGAATTGACTATTTTTTTTTTAACCCAATCAGACCTTCCATTTCTCCAAAAAGCTACCATAGATCCAATGTACCTCTCAGATCACCACCCTATTTCCATCTCCATATCATTTCCTGAAACACACTTGCGTACCAAAACCTGGAAACTAGATCATTCTTTACTAACCGATCCCAAAATTCAAAAAGAAATAGAAAATGGCATTACACAATTCTTTAAAGAAAACACTATACAAGATACCTCCCCCCCCCCCCCCCATTATATGGGAGGCACATAAATGTGTAATTAGAGGTATCCTCATTGCTGCAGCAGCCAAAAGAAGGAAACTAAAATTAAAACAATTTCATGATCTGACCAAACAGATACATCAATTAGAAAAAACGTATAAACGTTCGCAAGCACTAACGGTACTAAAGTCACTTGTAAACGCTAGAAAGACCTTACTAAATTTGCTAGAGAAACAAACAAAACGTAAATTTATTCTGACCTAGAAAACTTATTACGAATTTGGCAATAAAGCAGGCAAAATGTTGGCAAGAGCATTACAATCTAAAAAATCTTCTCTTATGATCCACTCTCTCTCCGATACACAGGGACATAAATTGCACTCCACACCAGACATAGCAAACCAATTTATGTCATACTATTCCAAGCTATATAATTTACCGACTACCCAATCGCCTTCACAAAAAGAGGAAAGAATGCAATTAATTAAGAATTTCCTCAAGAAATATAGCCCTACGCCCATTTCGGCAGAACAATGTCAAAATCTTGATAAAACTCTGAACCAGGAGGAAACACTGCTTGCTCTAAATATGCTAAAAGTTGGTAAAAGCCCTGGCCCAGACGACTTTTCAGTAGGCTATTATAAAACCTTTAAGGATATTTTGACACCTATATTTCTTTCAACATTTAACACATATGAAATGCCCACAATACCCCCAAGAGATCTATTATTTGCCCACATAACAGTCATCCCTAAGCCTGGCAAAGATTCACAATTAACCACCAATTGCAGACCAATTTCACTACTAAATGTCGACCTAAAATGGTACGCTAAAATATTAGCCAATAGATTGCTCCCTTTACTCCCCCAATTAATACATTTAGACCAAGTGGGTTTTATCCCTGGAAAAGAGGCAAGGGATAACACCCTCAAAGCCATTAATATCCAACATTGGCTTGCAAAAACAAAACAAAAGGGATTTTTTTTTTATCATTGGACGCGGAGAAGGCATTCGACAGAGTGGCCTGGGATTATATGTCCCAATCTCTATTTCATATTGGTCTTTCAGAACGCATGCTCAATTTCATGCTCACATTATATTCTAATCTCACTGCAAAAATAAAAGTGAATGGCCACCTGTCAGACTCCTTCTCCATTTCTAATGGAACACGACAGGTCTGCCCCTTATCCCCCCTCATTTATGTCCTCACATTTTAACCCTTGTTAAGATGCATCAGAGCAAATTCAGATATTAAGGGCGTTGACATACAGGACCATTCATACAAAATAGCCGCTTTTGCGGACGATATCCTTTTATTCTTAACGAACCCACTGATAACAATCCCAAACCTCCTCAAAACCCTTGACCATTTCAAACTCATATCTAATCTTAAAATCAACTTTACCAAGTCCATCGCTTTAAATATTTCTCTCACTAAAGACCAATGTACACAATGCCACATGAACTTCTCTTTCAAATGTAATAAACAAGCTATTTCATATTTGGGTATACAACTAACTGTCCCGATCACCAACTTGTACTCTGCAAACTACCTTCCCCTTTTTCAATCCATTTCGAATGATTTAAAAAAATGGTCCAGCGGTCTATTCTCCTGGTTTGGCAGAGCAGCAATAATTAAAATGAATATATTGCCAAGACTATTAGATTATAGATTGGAATATACATTCCCACACCAAAGAATGGGTTAAACTGGAAAACTCTCTAGACCCTATCCCACTAACCCAAACCCCTTGGATGAAAGACAACCATATTCCAACAAAATGCAGATCTCATCCAATTATAGGTCCAACACTTACCACCTTTAAATTTGCTTGTACCAAGTATAAAATTTCATCAAACCCCTCTTAAAATGAACCCAGATTTCCCACCAGGAATGAACACCTCTTTCTTAAAGGACGTTTGGCCACACACAAATACACAAGTCAATCATTTCCTTACCGACAACAAACCCACTTCCTACTCTGACTTACAAAATATTATACAGCCAAAAACCCTACCTTTCTGGACATACCGACAAATCAGACGCTTCCTTGATAAAAAGGCAAAACTTTTTGACTGGCACAGTTCTCTTACCCCATTCGAAGAAATATGCCAGAAAAAAGAACCTCAGAAACATCTTATCTCTCTTTTATGCTCTCCTTTGTTTAAGCCAAACCCCTACAAACATTGAAAATAAATCTAAATGGGACAAAGATCTTTCCATACATATCCCAGATAAAGACTGGGAATCGATATATACGATTGCCCATAAGGGATCCCTAAATGTAAATGCACAAGAAATCGCATATAAAATAATATCTAGATGGTACAACACACCTCTCAAATTAAATTGAATATTCCCTTCTGTTTCTCCACTGTGTTGGAGATGCGGAACAGAATCAGGATCTCTAACACACATATGGTGGTCATGCCCTAAAATCCAATTGTTTTGGAAAGAGGTACACAAACTTATATTTCACATTACTTCATTTCAAACAGATTATACACCGGCACAATACTTACTTTACTATTCAGCACGATCATCTGGAAAATATTTACGATCACTATCTATGCATATGATCTCAGCTGCGCGTTTTGTTTCGCAAATGAATATGTGTCATCAGGAAGCTCAGCTTCCTGATGACGCATATTCATTTGCGAAACGCGTAGAGGCTGCTGGGTAAACACGCAACGCAAGACTAGTCCTGATCCAGTTGATAGCTACACGAGGGGTACAGGCAACACAGCGCAGTGATTTTTTGCGACTTAAGGTCCCCATATACACGGCTGGAGAGGCTCAGTGCCGGCCTGAGGGCACAGGCAAATGTGAGTGCAAAAGTTCTTTTGTTTTTATTGTTTGTCAAATAAATATTTTTGGATATATTGCACCATGGGAGCATTTTCTATTATTTCCCTTGGGAACGGAGGATATCCACTTTATTAAAACAGTCTGGATTCCCGAGTGGAGAGTGACCAGAGTAAAGGAGTGGTTATCCGGCTAATAAACCAAATACCCACAACTCACCTAAATCTGGTGAGTGGCCATTTCTTAACGGTGGTGGATTCACAGGGTGGCTTATATAAGCTTTGAGAGAATTGATCACCAGTGGTGTATTCAGTGGAATTAATCCGTTATGGACCTATTTGAATGACAGTGGTGTCAACACATTATTTTTAATAACCAAGTTTTGTGGCACAGAATTTGAGAAAATTTCTATATATATATATATATATATATATATATATATATATATATATATATATATATATATATATATATATATATATATATATATATATATATCTGTTTTGAATTTCTTTTGCAGGATTTGGGGGTTTTCTTCACAGAATTGTGGTCCTTTTGTAGGAATTTTGATGCAGAAATTTTTCTTACAGGATTATATATATATATATATATATGTACTTTCTCCCTTCGCCTTTCAGGACAGCACCTTGGAGAGAGCGCAGCTCCACCTTTACCCAGGAAACACTGCGTGACAACGCCCCTTTTTAAGATCAGCTGCTTCCACCATGCCTTCAGTTTTAGTGTTTGCTCCGCCATGGTGGAACACTGCTGGGGAACCAGGGGTGCTGCGCTCTCTTTAAGTAAAAAACAAGGGTTTTGGCAGTGCCTTATGCTTACGTTCGTAAGACCAGCCCAGCACCTTCCCGAACGATGGGGTAGGTGTTCCCTTCCTTCGTCGGCTCACAGGAGTAATGGACTGCCGGAGGTCGTTCGCCCGTGCGTTCGGGGGGCCGCGGGTGCGCTCAGAAACGAGCGTTCCATGCCAGGCCTCGGCATGGCGGCGCCGAATCCCGGACGGCGGGGGACGCCAGTTCCGGTGGGTAGAGACTTCCGGCAGGGCGTAGCAACAATTGGTTCCAGCTGCTGGAACGCAGGAGGAAGGGGCGGGTCCTCTGGCCGGGACTTCCTTTTGTTTGGCATGGACGAGAAGCCATTCAAAAGCGTGCGGACGGTGGCTGCAACGATCGGTATGGAGGACGAATCGTCAGCAGCAATGGCGGATGCAGGCGCCCAGGCTCCTGGCCAGTCCCAGGTAGGAGAGGTACAGAGGGACCTCTTTCCTTTACATATCACTGGGTGTTTTTTCATGTGTTAAGTTAACCTGCAGCTGTCTGCTTTGGTGTAAAGCTCCATTAGCAGTTCAGCAGGGAGTGAGACTCTGGGCACTTAGGGTGTTTGGCTTTGGGGTCTATCTGTTCTACTCTTTAGTGACCGCAGTTAAAGAGGACCTGTGGGTTCTTTTATTTCTGTCGTTTCAGAAAGCTACTGCTAAGTCAGAGAGAACATCAAGAAAATGCCCCTCATGTAAAAATCCTTTAAGGGCCTCTTGGCCCAAACCCCTGTGCAGATCCTGCATTGCGGATTTAGTGAAGGAGGAGTCCTCACTGGAGTGCAAGGAACTCCTGTCTTCTGTGAGAAAAGAACTAGCAGAGGCCCTAGGGACAGTATGTTCCCTTGTGAAAAAATGGGGTCAGAGTTCAAGCCAAGAACAGAGTTCTCAATCCAGTCTCGCTCCATCCACTTCTGTGCAAGTTGAAAGTGAGTCTGAGGAAGAAAGGGAAAGCATTCCTCCCTCAACGTTTGATTCTGATGATGAGGAAGAGGAAGAAGAAGCCTGAGCTTCTAGATATATAAACTGTCACTTGAGGAAGTTGATGATTTACTCAAGGCAATTTATACTACACTGGAAATCCAGGAAGAAAAAATTCAGCTGTCAGTACATGACAAAATGTACCAGGGGCTGGAGGAGGTCAAACATAGTCTTTCCTGTACACAAAGTATTAACAGACTCCATTAAAAAGGAGTGGAAGGGTCCAGAGAAAGAACAGTTCTTCTCTAAAGCCCTTAAAAAGGAGGTTCCCTTTTGAGGAGAATGAGGAGTGTGTTTGGAATAAAAAACCAAAGATAGATGCTGCTTTCTCTCAAGTGTCCAGAAAGACGGACCTAGCCTTTGAGGATATGCGAATTCTCAAAGACGCTATGGACAAAAAAGCAGATGGGCTACTGAAGAAAGCATGGGACTCTTCCTTAGCCAATCTGAAACCTGCAATGGCAGCCACAGTTATGGCCAGAAATTTGGAATGCTGGTTAAACCAACTCAAAAATCATGTGGTGGCAGGTACCTCCCAGGAAAGAATTATTAGAGTCCTTCCCTACTCTATTAAAAGCCGTCAAATATATGGCTGATGCCTCGGCAGAGTCCATCAAAATGTCTGCCAGATCATCAGCACTGGTCAATTCCGCAAGAAGAGCACTCTGGCTTAAAACCTGGTCAGGGGATTCAGCCTCTAAAGTGAAACTGTGTGGAATTCCCTTTTCAGGGGACTTGTTGTTTGGTCCAGAACTAGAGACTGTACTTGATAGGACAGCAGACAAAAAGAAAGCTTTTCCTCAGAAAAAGAAAGTGGTACAACAGAGGAAGAATTTTCGTCCTTTTCGACAAACCGATAAGGAAAAGGACCAAACAAAGAAAAGACCTTGGAATCCTCAGAGAGGAAGAGGCAGGGGTGGGGTATTGTTCAGAAACCTTGAGCAATCCCCTAAAAAACAATGACCAGCTCCCAGTAGGCGGGAGGCTTCAGGACTTCTTGTTCAGTTGGGAAGAAACAACAAGAAGTCCATTTGTCCTGGGGATAATCCAGCAGGGTTATCAGCTAGAGTTTTCACAAAACCCCCCGTCGGTTCTACATAACAAACTTGCCGAGGGATCAGGAGAAGGCTCTGGCTATGAAGTCTCTTCTTCAAGAGCTGATGCAACAGAAAGTCATCTCTCGGGTCCCAGAGGGGCAAGAAGGAAAAGGGTTTTATTCCCATATATTCTTGGTCAAGAAGCCATCGGGAAAATTCCGCCTGATCCTCAATTTGAAGCTGTTGAATCGGTCCATAAAGTACAAAAAGTTCAGGATGGACACGATTTTTTCGGTGAAGAACTTGCTGACCCCCAGGTGTCACATGGCCTCCATCGATTTGAGAGATGCATATCTCCATATCCCAATAGCACCCCAGTCCCAGAAATGTCTGCGTCTCGCAGTCAATCTGGGGCGGGGGGAGGTCTGGCATCTACAGTTCATAGCCCTGCCATTCGGGCTCTCCTCCTCACCCAGAGTATTCAGGAAAGTGATGGCAGAAGCGTTGGAACCCCTGAGACTGAAAGGGATGCCAATAGTGCCCTACTTGGACGATCTGCTACTTTTCGCCGACTCAAAAAGTCAGGTGGAAGTCAACCTTCAAGTGACTCAAGCACATCTAAGAGGTTTGGGTTGGCTTCTCAACGTTCAGAAGTCCAATCTAATGCCAGCTCAAAGAGTAAGGTTTCTGGGGTACGAAATAGACTCACTGGAACAGAAAATATATCTACCCCAATAAAAAATAAAAAAGATGCAGTCAGTTCTGAAGGCACTTCAGTCCAATTCAAGGTTCTCAGTAAGACAAGCCATGTCGGCTCTGGGCCTATTGACAGCAGCAATCCCCGCAGTACAGTGGGCCAGACTGCATGCTCGTCCGCTGCAGGCGGACATTCTGACAAATTGGTCTTACCAGTAATCTCTGGAGAAAAAGTTTGTCATAGGGGCAAGACCAAAAAGATCACTCTGGTGGTGGAGGAACCAGAGAAACATCTCAAAAGGTCTCCTCTGGTCCTTCCCAGTAACCCAAAGACTGACCACAGATGCCAGCGCATGGGGGTGGGGAGCCCACCTGGAAGAACAAACTATTCAGGGGGTTTGGTCCAAGCCAGAAGCAAGAAGGTCATCGAACTGGAGAGAGTTGAAGGCTATTCTTCTGAGACTTCTGTCCTTCCAGGAACTTCTAAAAAATCATCATGTCCAAATCTTGACAGACAATATGACGGCAGTGTTATACCTAACAAAACAAGGGGGCACAAAAAGCAGAACTTTGTTGGAATTAGCCTGCCAAATACTGAGATGGGCAGAGAACAATTTGGCCTCTCTATCGGCAGTCCACTTAAAAGGGACGGAAAACACCTTGGCAGATCTCCTCAGCAGGAGAGAAGTAAGAGAAGCAGAGTGGTCTCTGAGTCAGGATCTATTCGAGACAATAGCCAAGAGGTGGGGTTTTCCTCAGGTGGACCTATTTGCAAAACAGGAAAACGCAAAAGTACCAGTTTTCTTCTCCCTAAAGAGACAAGATCAAGCACTGGGGATAGATGCTCTGGCTCACAGATGGGACTTCCAGCTGTCCTACGCTTTTCCCCCATTTTCACTGATTCCAAGGGTATTAGCCAAATTCAGACTGGAATCCACGGAACTAATTCTGATAGCTCCTTATTGGCCAAAAAGACCATGGTTTGCAACCCTAATGAACCTCTCAGTAAAACCTCCTTGGAAGTTACCAAACAGGTCAGATCTACTGAGTCAGGGCAAGTTTCTTCATCCAGATCCAGCGTTTCTCAACCTGGCAGCTTGGTTTCTGAAGAACAAATCCTAAGACAAAAGGGCCTATCGGAAAAACTCATTACTACCCTTCTTGCAAGTAGGAAGAAGGTGACAAGAGACATTTATTTTAAGGTCTGGAAAGTATATAACACATGGTGTTCCAGAAAAGACTTTAGTTTGTCTAGTACAATTTCAGTTCTAGAGTTTCTTCAAGAAGGATTGGAGAAAGGCCTAGCAGCAAGTACGCTCAAGACGCAGGTAGCGGCTTTATCAGTTTTTTTTGAAAGAACCCTGTCAGGGGAGCCCCTGATAATTTGTTTTTTCAGAGCTATGGCTAAAGTAAAGCCTAGATCTGTGACTATTTTTCCAAAATGGGATTTATCTTTGGTTCTTCAAGGACTAACAAAGCTTCCGTTTGAACCCATAGAAGGATCATCACTTAAGTTTTTAACATTTAAAACAGTGTTGTTGGTGGCAGTAACATCAGCCCGTAGAGTCAGCGAGTTACAAGCTCTATCAATCAAAGAGCCCTTCATGAGATGCCTACCAGATAGGGTAGTTCTAAAAACAGACCCAGCCTTCCTACCGAAAGTGAGCTCTGCATTTCATCGGGCACAGGAGATTATTCTCCCTACATTTTGCCCCTCACCTTCGGGTCCAAGAGAAGAAGCCTTCCATACCCTGGATGTCAGGAGATGTCTTCTTAAGTATCTGCAGATAACAAAGGACTTTAGAAAATCATCCTCACTCTTTGTTTTAATGGAGGGCGCTCACAAGGGACGTAAAGCTTCCAAAAACACCCTTGGAAGATGGCTAAAGCAAGCTATTAAAGAAGCATACACCTCTCTAGGTTTGGAGCCTCCAGAAGGAATCTTGCCTCATTCGACCAGAGCAGTAACGGCATCATGGGCAGAAAAGGCCAGAACATGGCCTGAGCAAATTTGTAAGGCTGCCATATGGTCTAGTTTCTCAACCTTTATAAAGCACTACCGCTTGGATCTGCTCTCAGCCTCAGACCAATCTTTTGGGAGAAAGGTTTTGCAGGCAGTGGTCCCACCCTGAAGTTTGTTTCTCGGTTATCCTCTCCAAGGTGCTGTCCTGAAAGGCGAAGGGAGAAAACCTTAGTTAGACTTACGAGTGACGGTATTTCTACGAGCCTTTCAGGACAGCAGCCTACTTCCCTCCCTAGGTTATGATGTATAATGTATAATTATAGGGCATGGTAACTGTCTGCTTATATTTTCCAGCATGTCGGAGGATTTCTCGGTAACAACTGAAGGCATGGTGGAAGCAGCTGATCTTAAAAAGGGGCGTTGTCACGCAGTGTTTCCTGGGTAAAGGCGGAGCTGCGCTCTCTCCAAGGTGCTGTCCTGAAAGGCTCGTAGAAATACCGTCACCGGTAAGTCTAACTAAGGTTTTTTTCACAGGATTGTTCAGCACTTAACCAAGCATTGTATTGAAATTAGGGGCACACTAGATACACAGTAATAGGAAATTGTATCAAAAAAAGGGGGTTTGTATATATTTTCACTTTATATTTTATTTCTCCCACTATAGGATTGGTTTAGCCCACAAAGGGTTTCACAGTGGATAGCAGGGGCATAAAAAAGTTCTTTAATAACTCTAGCACGTTATTTGAGGAAAGGAAATCTCTTTGACTGGTGCAATTCTCCTCATATACCATAATTATAACCAAAGTAACTGGACAGTTTGTTCTCTTACAATTTAGATTGCAGCCTTTCATATGCGTAAACTAATATAAAACACAGAGTTGGCGCCGGTACCTTTTTGTATTTATGCTTATTAAATTGTAGAGCGGCTGGATCCGCATCATTTGATTTTTTCATGGCTCCATTGTGATACGTAACAACTGACAAGATGGGGGGCGTGTCCGGACGTGAACAGGAGCAGACGTGTGGAGACAGAGCTCCTCATCACCCGGCCTAATCCACAGACATCCCTGGCCATAAAATCCACAGCAACCCCCCTGTTGTGTGGGGATACTGACCGGCTTTTGTGAAGCAGTTGTATACCGTTCCGACGAGGCTTTTCAAACATATACAGCAACTAACAAGGGCCCACGCTGCAGCCGGCTCCATAGGCCTCTGGACGCCATCTTGCAGCCTACGATGCACTGGGAAGCCGCCGGTACCACAGGGTGCAATCCGAGGTACAGGAGGCCAATACCGGCAATCCATCAGGGGATCTAGCCATCAGGTGCCCCTGGACCATCGCCGTGCCCGGTCAGCATAATTGGCTCCGAAAACCACAGCCACCGGTCGGCCGCTACATACACAGGCTGTCCCCTCCACATACTTGCTCTACCCTGCTGAAATCTAGCCCCTGAGCACCCCCTAGAAGCGGTAGCAGGCCCCAGACGGTGATCGGAAAACCGGACCGGCATAGTACACATCCGGGCAATGTAATTAGGAAAGACCGCGGCTTCGGCCTACTCCCGGAGCACGGCGGCCATCTTGGTGCTCCACTCTTTGCCTACACACCACAGCACCCTGATAATTGCAAAGGACTGCTAATCTATCGCCCAGAATTACCCTCCTCACCCCCTACTGTCACATAATTACTGGCCAAAACAAGTGCATTTAATATGGGCCCACATTACCACAAATCCCATACCGCAATGTGTACATGCTGCTAAAAAGATGTGACTGAGGAGTGCTCCACCCAGCATTCAGCTTCAAGCTCCAAATATGCCAGCAAAGACACCTAAAACCCACTCCGCAATTTCAAAGAAATCCAGCAAGAGTACGGTAATAACTCAAGCTTTTACCGGCTGTATACAGAAATTTTTAGCCACTAGCAGAACAGGCCCCCGGCGCAAGTAGCAGTCAATCCAGGTCCTCGAGGCGCAGCGCATCCCCCGCTTCGATAGCTGCTTCCATGAGGGAAAGTTTGCCTGCATCTTCCTATTGCTCGGACCTCATGGAAGACCCCGGGTCCCCCATGGGTTCTGACATGTCTTCCCTGATGAGCGGCATTAAAAAAGAACTAGCAGAGATGTTCCACGGCTTAGAAAAATCAATCAAAAAGGAGATTACGGGGGTAAGAGCAGATATGGCTCACATCCTAGACAGAGTTGAGGACACGGAACAGAGGCAAGACTCTGAGGCTACGGCCATGAGAGAACTACAAGAGACTGTTACGCAACTTGCCTTTGCCAAGCTGGAAGACCTCGAGAACAGAAACCGCAGAAACAACTTGCGTATTAGAGGGCTTCCTGAAGCAACTGGCGACAACGCCTTAGAGCCGTCGATTTGCGGTGTCCTTAACACGGTATTGGGAAAATCACTTACTGTCCATCGTGCTCTTAGACCCTGCAGCACCAACCCTGAACAAACTAGAGATGTCATATGCCGTCTACACTACTTCTCAGACAAAAATGCCATCACGATTAAGCTGAGGAACACCCCCAACATCGACTTCGACTGAGCGACCCTGAATATTTTCTCTGACCTATCCAAAGAAACCCTGGACCGCCGCAGAGCCCTTAAATCACTTTTGGAACATTTACGCTCCAATGGGATCATTTACAGATGGGGTTTCCCTGCGTGTCTTATTGCCACTAAAAATCGCCGCTCCCACACCCTCAGATTTCCAGAGGAACTGCCACAATTCTTAACAGATCTTAACTTACCTACAGTGGAACTGCTTGGCTGGCACGACCCGGTCCCTAAGTTCTCTCATATTCAGGACTCCCAATGGCAAATGTCACTCACAAAAAAAAGGCGTGCATCTGCGCCGGGCTCTGCTCAGAAGCATGGTTGAGAAATGAAATGAGCTGATATGCCTTTGTTCTGCTCTCTTTGTTTCCTTCTTTTTTGTTTTGCTCTTTGCAGGTACTCTGGTTCCTAGAAGTGCCTACAGCGAAGGAAGTCCACTGACAGAGACTATATTCCTGTTAACGCCTCCATACTTTGGCGTAGACTGCCTTATGGTAACACCCCAGGATCCCCGGTGGACGACCTCACATAAGGACTTACCTACTGTTGGATGAGTATTCCCGTCAATTATAATGTTTAGTACATTGTGATATAACCGTTGATGTATAATGGCTATATGGGCTTTGTTATTGTTTACTGTTGGAGCAAAATTAATTCTCCCTCATGTTCTATGCAACATAGCTGAATGTCGGTGGAGCACTCTGCTCCCATATACCTTCTATACGGTACACCCCCCTACCCACATTTCCTCATGGGGTGGGTGAGAGTGGACAGCTTTCGGTTTTCTCTGTCCATACTCCCTTTGGAGACTTGGACGGTGGCCCGCTCTCTCTCTTCCCACCGGGACCACCGCAGGAATCTGCGTGACATGTTAAGGTTTCCCACATGTGTCCAGTCGGATGTCTTTGTTTCTGTAAACCTGATTCTTCTTTCTTCTCTATACTACTACACTTCTCCCCCCCCCTTGCTTCCCCCTACTTGGTTGGCATGCATGGCATAACAGGCTTGAAGGTCACATCCTACCGATATAATGGCCACACTCAGTCACCTCCTATAACGTTAGGGGCTTAAATGTAGAGGCTAAAAGACCTCAGATTCCCAGGGAATTACGGAAGACAGCCACCTCTGTTGCATGTGTGGCCATAGGTTTCAGTAGAGATGTGTCTTTTCGACTTGTAACTATGCGAGCAAATGACCATGGTCCCTTTTTCTTCTTAAAGGGCTTTCTGGGCAACACCCAATGTACATTAGCAAACATTTACTGTCCGAACCACAACCAACCTACCTTCTTTTCCCAAATCCTCACCGAGTTGACTGACTTCGCTGAGGGTCTAATTTTACTAGCGGGGACATAAACATGCCCCTAGATCCCGTGTTGGACACCTCCCAAGGGCGCTCTCACATCCCCTTTAAGCGCCTAACCTTTGTAAAAAAAAAAGACTCATAGAACGACAATTAATAGACGCGTGGCGTATACTTCACCCTAAAGACAAGGATTTCTCTCACTTTTCGAAAACGCATCAGTCTTACTCCCGCATTGACAACATTTTCATAGACCACCACCATCTCCCGCAATTACAATCTGCGAGTATAGGCACCGCGACATTATCAGATCACGCATCTGTCTCGATCAGCTTGACCATGCCCCCTTTGGCTCGGTGCTCCTACAATTGGAAACTCAATGATTCTTTCCTATCCAATGAAGCGGAAGTCGCTATGCTATGTACACAAATATCGCAATACTTTAAAGAAAACAAGCCTTCTGAGACCTCACCCGCTATAGTTTGGGAAGCCCACGAGGCTACCATGAGAGGGCGTTTCATTGAACTTGGGGCAAGGAAAAAAAGGGAGCATGGTCAACAACTCAAGCAGGCTCTACTTGAAATAGCAGACCTTGATACAAACGTACCTTGCACACATCCCAACTAGAGGCTCTCACGCTGAAGCAGGAAGAACTGAAAAATCTTCTTAATTTAGACACTACAAGAAAATTCCAACGCTATTCACAAACACTGTATGAATGGGGGAACAAGCCTAGTAGACAATTAGCGAGATCCCTTAAAGAAAAGCAGACTAGATCGTTCATCCCGAAAATAAAACTATCTAATGGAAACTTAGTACACGCGACTCCGCACATTGCTAAGGCCTTCAGAGAATACTACGCAGACTTGTATAATGTGCAATGCGCCAATTTGCCAAAACTATCACCCGTGGCCCTCAGGGAACTGGAATCTGAACTCTCTGTTGAGGAATTCCAGACTGCTTTGAAATCATCCCCGACAGGTAAAGCCCCTGGCCCAGATGGGTACACTATCCTTTATTACAAAAAGTTTAGCGATATCCTTCTGCCCCGCCTTACGGCATATGCCAACTCCATTTCACAGACCTCGGGACTTCGCTCAGAATCCCTTACAGCCCACATTACGGTCATTCCCAAATCGGGAAAAGACCCTACCCAATGCAGCAGCTATAGGCCAATTTCCCTGCTAAACGTTGACATCAAATTATATTCCAAAGTCATGGCCAATAGACTACTTCCCCTTATACCCAGCTGGGTCTCCACAGACCAGACGGGTTTCATGCCGCATATAGAAGCCAAAGATAATTCCCTTCGGGCAATAGCTCTAATACAATATGCTCAAAGGTCTTCCCAGTCCACCCTACTTATATTCACTGATGCTGAAAAAGCATTTGATAGGGTGGACTGGGACTACCTAAAAATGACTTTACGTCACTTCGGGTTAGGGCCCAAAATGTTTCACCGCATTACCTCCCTTTACTCCTGCCCAACCGCTCAAATTCGCATAAACGGTACTTTGAGTGATTCATTTCAGCTATTTAATGGGACCAGACAGGGATGCCCCCTCTCACCCCTTTTATTCGCTCTCACCCTCGAACTCTTTCTGGCAACCGTAAGACGTAACATAAATATCCACGGGATTCGGATAGGAAATAAAACGCATAAATACGCAGCATACGCAGACGATATCTTATTTTTCACTCAACAACCCCACATCTCACTTCCTAATTTAATGTCAGCCTTCTCTACTTTTCAGACACTGTCCAACTTTAAAATTAATTTCTCTAAGTCCGAAATCTTGAATATTAACTTGCCCAGTAAAGAGGTAGAATGTCTAAAACCCCTCTTCCCCTTTAGATGGGTCCAGCAAAGCATGAAATATTTGGGAATATTCCTCACGCCTAACATCCAATCCCTTTTTAAATATAATTATATCCCACTATTGAATAACATTAGAAATTACCTTAAAAAGTGGAGCACGTTATTGCACTCCTGGCTAGGTAAAGTGAGTTTAGTTAAAATAAATATCTGCCCAGAGTTCTCTTCTACTTTCAGATGATTCCATTGGGTGTTCCTATAGGGTTCTTCTCTCTGCTGCAGACCATGGTCTCCCGCTTCATTTGGAGGAACAGCCACCCCAGAGTATCCAGGGATGTGCTTTTTCGGTCCAAGGGATCTGGGGGACTGGCTCTCCCAAATTTCAAGACGTACTATAATGCTGTGATTCTGTCCAGGGTCTCAGATTTATAAATATGCCGCTAATTCTAAACTGTGGGTGAGCCTTGAACATACTCTAAGTAGCACAGACCTAGCAGTTACGCCTTGGCTTCCACGCCCCTACCGGCATCTCGGCCCAACTACCTCATAATTAACCACTTCCACCCTGTATATTTGGGACTCTTTGCATAGGAAATTCTCATGGTCATACGTTTCACCCCTGTTACCGCTTCTTGGCCATGACTATTTCCTGCCTGGTCAACTAGACCCTGGTTTCAAGACTTGGTCTCCAGATAGGCCCCTCCTATTACATCATGTTCTCCAAGCCAACACTCTTAAGCCCCTAAAAGATATCCTGGGTCCCAGGCCACTTACGTTCTTAGACAAATGGAGGTTCAGCCAACTACAACACTTCCTCTGTACTCTCCCGCAGCCACTAAGAGGGATACAGGACCTAAATAATATCGAGGAAGTATTATACCCTACAGACCCGCCTGAACGCTGCATTTCACTATTTTACAAAACACTCATCAAGCTCCAAGATGATACCCATCCTTCCTTCCTTGCCAAGTGGGAGGCAGATCTGGATTCCTGCCTCTCACACAGCCAAAAGGATAAAGTTCTACAGCTGACTCACATCTCTTCAATAGCATCAAAAATGACTGAGGTCAATTACAAATTGCTAACTAGATGGCACTATACCCCATCAAAGCTCCATCAGATGTTCCCCGCCAATTCCCCGTTGTGTTGGAGGAATTGTGGGAACAAAGCAACCCACACACACATATGGTGGTCGTGCCCACTCATTCGCCCTTATTGGGCCAATGTTATCCAAATTACGCAACAGATCTCCAATGTCAGCCTTCCCTCAGACCCTTGGACCATCCTCTTCCACGCCACCAAGGAACCTATCGGTAAATATAAGCGTTCTATAGTCCCTCATCTACTCAACACAGCCAAGGCACTAATACCTGCCCATTGGGGTCAGCCTGAGACTCCATCAATGAAAAAGTGGTTCCAAAAAATTTCTGAGGTGTACCTCATGGAAGATATCACTCATCCTAACAAGAATACTTCTGAGCGACATACCCTAACTTGGACCCAGTGGTTGGACTTCAAAACCACCACGATCTATAGGGAAATAATTGTTCAATAATGCTGTGACCATGCCCACACCTATGGTCATGCTTCCTACATTCTAGGTCGACCCTTTGGTCTTTTTCCTTCTCCTCCCTCTACTTCTATACACTTTCCTTTTTTCCTTCCTGCTTTCCTAAATTTCTTATGACAAGACTATGTACTTTATTAGCCTTAAATGTACACTTATTACTATTCACAAAGAAAAGACCAAGTGCTTCTGAGTTGATTACCTAGATGCGTATGGATATATAATTGGTCCTATAGTATATAGCTGGGTCCACACTGGTTGCATTATGTTTTAAATGCCTTTGGAAACTACCCACAACTCAAACGCAAAAATCACATAGTTTATATTGTTTGTTTATATTGTTTGTATTTCTTGTTCTTCTTTCAATAAACATTAAACAAAAAAAAAAACAACTGACAAGATTCCCATTACACCTCTTTCAATTGATCTCATATATAACCCCCACCCAACCACAGATAGATCCCACTTGGGTAGGTTGAGACGAGAAGAAATTAATAATATTATGTGCTACATTATTTGGGAAAACGTAACATTACTTTAATACAAAGTTAAGTTTGTCTTTTAAGGATATAGGATAGGGATTATACGTCTTAACCATTTATAATATGAAGCTGTGTATCTTTCTGAGACAAACACCATATGAACATAGTCATTAGCACTTTCTGGAAACAAATGTTTCTATTATTATTCATCTTACTATACACCCAGAAATTCTAATTCACTGATGTATACCAACATATGCAATTGTTTGCAATTGTTTGTTCCGTATTGTCTTTTTTTTTTCCTCTCATAAAATTCAATAAATATTACTTGAAAAAAAAAAAAGAAAAACAGGAGGCTGTTTTTGACCAGTCCTTTATGGAAGATGAATACTGTCCCCAATGGTAACTCCCACCTTCCTAGACAGGTAAGTGCCCTAATATTAAAAATCAGCAGCTACAGTATTTGTAGCTGCTGCCTTTTGATTTTTTTCCGAAGGAGCCTTGAACTCCTCTTTAACCTCCTTGGTGGTATTCCTGAGTGTGGCTTGGGGTAAATTTCAGTACCATTAGCGGTAACCCTGAGCCACACTCAGGATTGCATCTCAGGATCCTGGTGCAGTGTACTTGGCTTGTTCCCAGGATCCTGCGAATGTCCCCTCACTGTGTCTGCAGGCTGTGTCCTCCGCCCGAGGCCTCTGTGTGTTGGGCTCTGTTCCCTGCAAAAGTTGCGGCGCACGGGGGCGGAGCCCAGCGGCAAACTCAAAAAGTTAAAAATTCATAACACATACAGTACACTGTAGTCTTACAGATTACATTGCTGTATGAAATCATTTCACCTCCTTTTTGTCCAGTGCCCTGCATGCACTTTTATATTATATATACTGTTCTTTCTGCCTGGAAACTTGAGATTGTCCATGGCAACCAAAAGTGTCCCTTTACGTCAAAAGTGGTTTGAGACCAGCTAGAAACAGCGATAGTAAATTAGAACACTTGCAGAATTGAGTGATCGTGAATCACGGGTAAATTTATTTTATTATTATTATTATTCTATTATTTTTTATATTTATTAATAGTTATTTACTATATTATAATTTATGATTTAGTGTTTCAAACTTTATCATAGCTGGGATGTCTACTAGACTCTTGTTTGGACAAATTTAAATTGTTGTAAACCCTTTACAGTTAAGCCTGTAATAAGGCTTACCTGTAGCTACCCCGAATATCTCCCAAACCTGCACGGTTTAGGAGATATCCCCCTGTATCCTGACGTCATCGGAACATGCACACTGAAGCAATGGCACGTACGTGCCATTGCTTCAGTGAGTGTGCCGTTACAAGGCGGCTCCCCGTGCATGCGTGGGAGTGACGTCATCGCTGCTCCGGCCAATCACAGCGCCGGAGCCAGCGATACCCGGAAGTAACTCCGGGAGCAATGTCGCCGGTCGGAGCTAGGTACGAGGACCGCTGCAGAGGCTTCGATCTAAGGTAAGTAATTCATAATGAGCTAGTATGCTATGCAAATAAGTTGTTACATTGCAATACACAGTTATGTAGCACAATTCAGGACATTACACATGAAGTGGCACACCACACCAGGGGCGGATCCAGACTCTAATCTCGGGAGGGACACTGCCAAAATTTTTGCTGGCAATTTGTAGGGGCAATGGCTGGTGTTGGCACTTCAATCATCATGGCACCATGGTTAATATGGTGTCCGGACGATTGAAGCGCATTATTTCTTTTATTACATGTAATATAAAATGAAATAGTTCAACTCACCATAATGCAGAATCAGTGGGAGCCCTGAGCGTGTCACAGGCTACATCGCCTGTTATCAGATGCAGCTTGTCACTTGCCACAGTTGCCTGTCACTGCCAGTGGCCAGTGACAGTGTCCCTGTTGTCCCAGAGTGAGGGCGGGCAGTGAGAGATGTCATCTCTCTGCTGCCTGCGCCTGCACAGTAATGGCAGTCTTCTTTTAGATGCAGGGGGGCAGTGAGAGACAGTGGCGTTTCCAGATTTCATATTTAGGGGGGGCACATGGGGGACAGGGACAAAAGTAAGGGGGGGGGCAACTATAAAATGCAATTATATCTATATATACACACATATAAATACAGTGTCTTGAAAAAGTATTGGTGAGAGCATCCAGGTAGAGGGGAGGACAGGGTGGGAGCAGCCAGGTGGAGGGGAGGACGGGGAGGCAACAGCCGGGTGGAGGGGAGGACAGGGTGGGAGCAGCCAGGTGGAGGGGAGGAGAGGACAGTGTGGATCCAGCCAGGTGGAGGGGAGGACAGGGTGGGAGCAGCCAGGTGGAGGGGAGGACATGGTGGATGCAGCCAGGTGGAGGGGAGGACAGAGTTGGAGCAGCCAGGTGGAAGGAAGGACAGGGTGGATGCAGCCAGGTGGAAGGAAGGACAGGGTGGATGCAGCCAGGTGGAAGGAAGGGAGCAGCCAGGTGGAGGGAGGACAGGGTGGCAGTAGCCAGGTGGAGAGGGGAGGGAGCAGCCATGTGGAGGGGAGGACAGGGTGGATGCAGCCAGGTGGAGGTGAGGGGAGGACAGAGTGGGAGCAGCCAGGTGGAAGGAAGGACAGGGTGGATGCAGCCAGGTGGAGGGAAGGGAGCATCCAGGTGGAGGGGAGAACAGGGTGGATGCAGCCATGTGGAGGGAAGGACAGGGTGGATGAAGCCAGGTGGAGGGGAGGACAGGGTGGATGCAGCCAGGTGGAGGGGGAGGACAAGGTGGATGCAGCCAGGTGGAGGGGGAGGACAAGGTGGATGCAGCCAGGTGGAGGGGGAGGACAGGGTGGGAGCAGCCAGGTGGAAGGGAGGACAGGGTGGATGCAGCCAGGTGGAGGGGAGATAAGTTCTTACCTTGGAGTATAATAATGGAATCACTGGCTCCCTCCACACGACAGCCTCATTGTCTCTCTTCTCCTCTCTTCTTCTACCCCCTCACGCTCGGCATGTTGGGGGCTGCAGTCCTCTCAGGGAATCATCCTGGCGCCTGCTTGTGTCCGGGACTACATGTCCCATAATCATCTTGCTTCTAGTTTACCAGCCATTGGCTCTGAATGTAGCCAATAGGAGCAGGCATTGCCAGGTGAATGCTCAGCTCAAGGAGGGGGAGGAGGGGTGGAAATTTCCCCGCAGCTGTGGCTCTGCCTGTGTCCCTAAACGGAGCCTGTCAGTTTCGGCGCCACTGCCCTGTCCTGATGGGGGGTCGGCATCAGCACAGCCTGCTCACTAGTTTCTTGGGTAGGGGCGGGGGGTGTTAATTGACCCATTTCCCCCTTGCCCTCCCACTGGATCCGCCCCTGCACCACACTACAATTAATCAAATGTCTTGGGTTTTTAGATATTTATCTGCATATAATGTGGATGTTTTACTACACTTTGTTTTATTTTTTTATTGCTCTATGTACAAATTATATATTATCCTTTTGGGCTCATATACACTGGCTTCAACTTTTAACACTGTGACTTAAGCTTCAACATGCTTTTTTAATGTGTTTGATGCTTCAGTGATGCTTCTGTGATGCTTTTTTGAAGCTTTAAAGTAGTTGTAACCTTAAAAAGAAAAGACATGCTCTTGGCCCTTTAAAGAGGAAGTAAACCCTCTTAAAAAAAACGGAAAAAAAAAAACCTGCAAGACAAAGGCATAATTAGCTAGTATGCATAACATACTAGCTAATTATGTATCACTTACCTGAGATCGAAGCCCCGGCTTTGGTCCTCTTCTCCCCCTCCGACCGCCGACATGTTCTCCCGGAGTGACTTCCGGGTATCGCGGCTCCGGCGCTGTGATTTGCCAGAGCCGCGATGCCGTCACGCGCATGCGCACGAGAGCGACATATAACAACTGAAGCATCGGCATATAGTGCCGTTGCTTCAGTTGTCGCAAGTGCGCATGTGCCGCATGACGTCGGCACATGCAAATACAGGTATATCTCCTAAACCGTGCAGGTTTAGGAGATATCCTTGTTAGCTACAGGTAAGCCTTAATATAGGCTTACCTGTAAGCTAAAGTTGTAAACAAAGGTTTACTTCCTCTTTAAGGCACGAGATATGGGGCATAGTGCTTTTGCCATGTCAATTGTCCCTTTCTATGTTGTACAATACCTGTTTGATCCTGCATGTTCCTGTCGTCCTATCTATAAACAGACCATGTTTATCATGGCTACTGATCTCTGATAGAGTGGTCAGTTTACGTGCCTCTGTCATCCAGCTATCTCCTCAGTGTCTCTGCATCTCCCCTTCCTGTCTCTTCTGTAGTCTGTGTGAGAGCTGATCTCCTCCATGCCCCTCCCCTGTCCTGCCTAGATAGAGCAATGCTATTCCCCTGAAGCTACTCCACCCCTCATTTTTTGTTAACCAGTTCCCACTCAGGCCAATTCTGATATTTCTCTCTTACATGTAAAAATCATGGGAACAAGGTCCTTTTGGGTGGGGTTGGGCAGAGGCCCCAAAGCACCCCCCCCCCCCCCCCATGTTAAGGGCGTGTGGCCTGGTATGTTTCAGGAGGGGAAATCGCTCACTTGTCTTTCCTGCATGTTCAGATAGCATTCTGGTATGGATTTTGGGGGGGCCCCATACTATTATTTTTTTTGATTGAATTTGCGTTCAACACTGATGAGATATGCAATTCAGATGCATTCCCATAGAAGGCTATACACCTGGAATAAACATCTGAAATGCACCACAGTGCTCAGAAAACGCACAGGTCTTTTTTTTTTTAATTCACAATGAATTTGCACTGCATTTATGTGAACCGGCTCCAAAAAAAGCGAGTTTAGTTCACGTCATGCAAAACGGATGCGGTTAAAACGCATATATGTGAATAGGTAAATAGTTCTAAATCTCCACTATTACAAACCTAAAATGTTTATATTTATTAAAGTACACATTTGAACACACATTAGTTAAAATGGTTGTAAACCTCAGACATGAAATTTGAATAAAGCACATTCTTCTATACTGTGTACTTGTCTCTATAAAAAGCACTGAGTCTGATTGCTCTCTACCTTATTCCTCGGTTATCTGCCTGAGTCACTTCTGACAGCCTTTCCCTGCTCCTAGAGATAATTGGTGGCTGTCAATCACAGCACACAGCCTGTGATTGACAGCCACAACTGTGCATGTTCCCCTGTGCTATGAGGAGTGGGTCCCTCCAGGCAGTACTCAGATCTCTCCCCTGCAGTGTGAGACTACAGGTTCCTGCCCCTTGATTTTCAGAGCTAAGATATTCTGTGTAAAATGTGTTTTGGAAGACTGTAGGAAGAGAGGAGGGCTGCACATAAACAGGTTCAGCCTACAGTTTGTAGGACTGATTTCATCTCTAGGTATCATCAGATGCTCACTTCACTGGGCATATGTAAGGGTTTTCAACCACGTTAAAGCGGTTCTGCACCCAACCATAGAAGTATGTCTCTGTCTTCCCTAGCATTCAAGATGACAGAATTGATGGTTCAATTCTGCATCTTTTAAACTTACCTTTACTGATGGCTTCATCTGTATTCTTCTCCCTGCGGGGGTGGGCGGGCTCTCAGCGGTGATCGTCGTCAGTTCCTGTCCAGTTCGCTGTGTCTCCTGAGATTTGGTGTAATCAATCCCAGGAGACATTGCGGGGGTTCCGACGTGAAATCTTGCGTGATTTGTATGGTTGCCATGGTAACGGTCCCGATTACCAATTACGCCGCTCGTAGCTGTGAAGCTGCAGTGCATGCGCGGGAACCGGCAATGCATGCTGGGAGGGGAAAAGAAGGGAACCAGGAAAAGTTTGCTTGTGGGTTTCAAATGCCCACAAGCAAAATGACATCGCTCAAGAGTTTTTTTATAACGAATCAGTCTACATACAAACGGGCGTAGGAACGCTGCAGCACCTAAACAAGTAAGTTTCTTTTAAGAAGCATACTTTACACATAGATGGACCAAAAAAAAAATTTGATTTGGTCAGTGCAGAACTGCTTTAAGCTTTAATCAATATAAATCTAAAATGAATACAGTTGGCGTTACTTATTTTTTTCTTTTCTTTTTATTTTACAGCTTTGTCTAATTTGTACCTTATGTGCTGTGTTTTGGGTAAGTTATATATATATATATACATACAAATGCAATCAACTAATGTACTTTAGACACCAAATTAAGAAGTGATGAGAAGTTAAAGTGTAAGTAAACCCCCTATGGTTTTCAGCCAAGGAAGCTGCCATATTTGCCTCTGTTTAATCTACAACTGCCATATCAGTTATGACACCAGCCATTGGATGGTTTGACAGTTTGGTTGAGAGCACAACCAATGGTAATGTTACATTTCTGGCAGGTGCCGGAAATGAAACTGTTTTATGGATGGGTTTACTTCCGCTTTAAATACAGTAGATATTAAAATATTTATTATGTTTGGGTTACCAGCAATGCTTTTACAGCATCCTAAATAAGCCTCATCACCAGAAGCTTTGTGATTATATATGTATTTAGTATATTTTATGTATGATGTAAAAGCCTCCATTGTGACATTCAAAAGCCTTTGAACTACTGCTGCATAATCGATTAGTTGGCCAATTATTGTTTTGATTAATCGGACAATAACCTTAAAGGTTGGTGTATAGTTTAGTTAATATGTAAAGTTTAAAAAAGGAATTTATTCTTAAATATCTATATGCAGTGGTAAATATAAATAACCAGCTATATGGTTGGAGAGCAAAATCTCTAATCCACTCTGAGAATAACATACAGAATAGATATACTGTATATACTATTAGAGGTTGAATCTGATAAATATCACTGAGATCACATTTTTTATTGAAAGAAAACAAATTAAAGTCTGTTTTGCCGATTTTCAGACAGAACTGTATCATTATATGCTGGCCATACAAAAACAATTTAATCTTTCGCTAAAAATTAAATTTTAAGAAAGTTTGTACTATTTTCTAATCATTAGTGGGGTCAAATCAATGTTTTTTTGTACCACAGTGGCAAGAAAATTCAAAGGAGCAGAATCTTGGTCTTAGGAATTTTCAGACAGTGTGTGTTGTTTTTTTTCACAAATTACATTCATTTTAAAACTGAATGTTAATGCAGAACTCCGGACAAAATATTTTTTACCTGTCCTTGTTGCTGGTCTTCTACCTTCACCAACTTTGCCATCCATGTTCTTCTGAACCCTGTAGTTCCTCTGTAATAGGCTGCTGAACTTGCTGAAAAACAGTTATTGCCTGGTGATATCCTGTTTGTAAGAATTCTGGATTCTAACCCTCTCCTAAGCTCAGCCAGTGGTCTGACACGCCCAGTTTTAGTTCTCTGTAAAGCAAGCAGGGAGAAAGCAGACATGTTGTGGGCATGGGGGGGGTCTCACAATCCCCGGTCTGTACTGCCCATGGAGGAGGTGTCCTCCTTCTCTCTCCTCCCTCCTCTTCCTTTGCTCCTGCAAGTCATTGCCCCTCCACTCTGTCGCCGCCACCCGCCTGCTATCTCCCTGCAGAGTGGGGATTATCATCAGTAATCACTTGTATGACACAGCGGGGATCTCCCGCAGCGTCAGGTATTGTATATGGGAACACCAAGCGCTGATGTCCCGCCTTCCGCTTGTATTGGAACACTGCGCTGTCCATCATAATAACGGCGGGCGGTGGGGCATCAACGCTCAGTGTTCTCACATATAATACTTGACACAGCAGGAGATCCCCGCTGTGTCCTACAAGTAATTTCTGATAATAATTCCAGCTTTACACTGGTGGTCCCTGACATGGTCCCTGACATGGTCCCTGACAAGGTCCCTGACAAGTGGCACTGGTGGTCCCTGACATTCGGCACTGGTGGTCCCTGACATTCAGCACTGGTGGTCCCTGACATTCGGCACTGGTGGTCCCTGAAATTCGGCACTGGTGGTCCCTGACATTCGGCACTGGTGGTCCCTGACATTCGGCACTGGTGGTCCCTGACATTCGGCACTGGTGGTCCCTGACATTCGGCACTGGTGGTCCCTGACATTCGGCACTGGTGGTCCCTGACATTCGGCACTGGTGGTTCCTGACTGGTGGTCCCTGACATTGGGCACTGGTCGACACTGATAAGCTGCACTGGTTTGCATTTATATTAAATGCATTAACTGTATTAATTTAATTAAAATTTATTTATTAACTGCATTAAATTAATAATATATTAATATGCATTTATATTAAAATGCTTTGCATTTATAAGGCTGTAACCTATCATACCGTGTGTATGTATGGCTTGCTGGCTGCAGAATGAGGGGTGTGATTTATGTTGAAGTGGGCTTGTTCACATGTACAAGCCTAGTTTACCTCCCACATTCACTCCCATCCTAAAGATTCATGGGAAATGTAGGCTGATTGTAGTTAGAGAGAGAGAAGAGGATATGATGCAATCACAAGCGATCCTCCTTGCCAGAAAAGACGATACATTTTTTGAATCACAAAGCTGACTTCCTGAAAATTAAATCAGTCATATCTCTTAAACAGTAAGACATTTCACAAATGTAATAACTGTTTAGTGTTTTCTCTGTGTACTAATGGGGGATTTTTTGAAAATCTTGGAGTTCTGCTTTAAAAGCAAATGTCATTTTCACATGATATTCTTTCATTCAGAGATTTTTTGTATGAATATTCTCGTCTGAAAATCGATACATGTATGGCCAGCATAAGGCTTGGATCACACCTATGCAGTTTGCTTTTAGTCCGTTTCAGCAGTGCTTTTTGCATTTTTGCACACGCAATTTTGCTGTGATTTGTGTGTTGCGTTTTTTATGCATTTTTTGGCCAATTTTGTTGTTGGGCAGATTACAAAATTCAAATTTCTGCAAAAACGCACTACAAAACTGTGCTTTTTTTTGGTTGAATAGACTTCAAAGGGAAAGCTGCAGGAAACTGCAGCTTTTCCATTGAAGTCTATTCAACCAAAAAAGCAGCATTTTGCGTTAAAGTCCTTGACCCTTTACAAATACGCAGCGGATGAAAAAAGCATAGATGTGAATGTGTCCCATAGGAAACCATGTTAAAAGAACTGTAGTGCATTTCTGCAAAAAGCACCAAAAAACGCACAGATGTGAACCAGGCTTAAGACGTTTAGTAGCAGCAGCATGCTTTTTTTGTATCACCTATCATAATGGGGTTTAAAAAAATACTAAAATTAGCCCTTTATAGTACAAAAAAGAGCAGATGATCGCTACTATAAGGGGTTAATTTATACTGTGAAACAGTGAAAGTAATAATATATTATTTATAATATATATTACTAAATACACCAGAAGTAGGATATATGGGCAATATAACTAGGAGTCAGACATGAAGCTATATGAAGGGTGGAAGGGGCGATGGAAATCTTTTATAATAAAGTAGTACTAAAAGCTGAGACTTTTTTTTTTTTTTTTCACGTATATGATAATTTTAACCACTTGAACACTGGGCACTTAAACACCCTTAATAACCAGACCAATTTTCAGCTTTCGGTGCTCTCACATTTTGAATGACAGTTACTCAGTCATGCAACACTGTACCCATATGACATTTTTGTCCTTTTTTTTTCACACAAATAGAGCTTTCTTTTGGTGATGTTTGATCACCTCTGGGTTTTTTATTTTTTGTGCTATAAATTAAAAAAGACCGAAAATTTTGTAAAAAAAAAAAGCATTTTTCTTAATTTCTATTAAAAATTTTTGCAAATAAGTAATTTTTCTTCATAAATTTGGCCAAAAATGTATACTGCTAAATATCTTTGGTAAAAATAACCCAAATTAGTGGATATTATTTAGTCTGTGTGAAAGTTATAGGGTCTACAAGCTATGGTGCCAATCACTGAACATTTATCAATTTGATCACACCTGATGTACTGACAGCCTATCTCATTTATTGAGACCCTAACAAGCCAGTAAAGTAGAAATACCCCCCAAATTACCCCTTTTTAGAAAGTAGACATTCCAAGGTAGTTAGTACGAGGCACAGTTAGTTTTTTGAAGTTGTCATTTTTCCCCACAATTCTTTGGAAAATTAAGATTTTTTTTTTTTTTTTTTTTTTTTTTTTCACACCAAATTGTCATTATAACAGGTTATTTCTCTTACATGGCATGTACATTCCACAAATGAAACCCCAAAATATATTCCGCTGCTCCTCCTGAGCAGTGATGTAAGTAACTGAGTTAAAATAAACGGAGTTACTTAACGCAGTTACTTTAGAGGGTAACGAGTAATCTAACTGATTACTTTTCCCCTCATGGTAACGCAGTTCCCATTACTTGGGCTTACTTATCTCAATTACATCCAACATTAGGTGTATATAACGTAACCTGGAAAGAATTTTCTCCCGAAATAGTGGTATACAACTGATATAAATAAAAAAAATTAAAAACATTAGGTGATCCTACTAAGGAGGAGACAAATATACAAAATAGTCACACAAAAAATTGTTAACTATTATCAGGTAACTACAGGGTTTGAATGTAATTTCATAACATAGTGTCAAACCACGTATGTAATATACCATAGAGGTGTTGTAAAACAATGTGCAAAATTCAAATAGTGGTCACAAATATTAATATCTAGCACCACATTATATCTAACACCACATTATGTTCCAAATGTGGAACAGACATTCAAAAGTGTAGAACAAACATTCAAAGTGAGGTATGTACTATGTATCATGCAATGGCTGTGGAAACATGACTGTCCATAATAACTGAAGAGTTCATATATGAAAGGCGTATGTACAAATCTCTATGTATAATCATATAGTATTCAAATGCTGTGTCCTCTTTCAATTGGACGGCATCTTGAACTATGGGGTGTATAGATGGTCAGGTACGCTTGCCATACAAGGTGGACCCACTGACCGGTGGTAGAGGGTCAAACGAGCTTAAGTAGACCAACGAACGGTGCCTGTGGAAGGGCCCGGCTTGAAGTGTTGGAAAATGGACAAGACCGAGCCAGCGCATCAGTCTGTACTCACCGAACTCCAGGGAATTTCAATGATAGAACATTAAGAACTCCGTTAATCGGTCAAACTTTATCTGGGATCCTCAGTATATCAGAGGCATGGAATAAAAAAGAGAGAGTGTAGTGTAAAAAATCCAATGATAGGATTACATTTATTTTGAGGAGTATGACAACTTCCAAAATCAATTTTCCATAAAAATATTTATAAAATCAAGGGAAAAAAACGCAGTTAGGCAGTGTGACTGGCGTATTTACCCGACGCGTTTCGTCTGCTAAGACTTCTGCTGGGGTATATTCCAGTAAGCTGCCTCTGCGTTGTATATATAACACATAAAACTACTACCAACTTACAGCACCTGGACACATTTGGAACAGCCCCACTTCCGGTTTTACCGGCGTGCGTTTCATTGCATATGTACTAGGTTCGCTGTGGCCAATAAGATAAGGTTGGCCATATTGAAGAAACCAAGCCTCTAATTGGTAAGCCAATCGGAGCGGGCCGTTAGACGCACACAGCCGGCGCACGTGATGTAAACAAAACGTGCAGCCGTCATCGCGCGTCAGCGGTGAAACAGGAAGTGAGGGAACATGTGGAACGCGGAAATGGTCACTATGTGGAACGCAAATACCGGAACCTAACATTGATAATATTCAAATGCTTATCAAAGTAATGACATCATAAAAATGTAAAACGATCGTGAAAACCAACTTAAAATTGTAATAATAATGATACCCAGAGTCTGGCTGTTCAAAATGGCCCTACATAAGATGCCAAATATGTTTATCTCTGGGTATAACATTCGTATGAATACATGCATTAAAGTTGACAAACCAACATTTGAAAACCGTATTGTGCAAACGGCCTGATTTATATTAAATATACGAAATCAGTACCATTATCAGTAGTCCAAAACTGGTACAATATCAAAAAATTATTTTTAAAGATTACCCCAAATCAATAAAAAAGTGTAGAAACAAGGATATGGAAAATCCTTATTGAATAATAGATATATGGTGTACTAAACTTCAGAAAGGGAACCTTTTAGACGGTGTTCATAGGGAAACTGAATCGACTACTCAAAACACAGCGATATGTCAGCCCCTCATTTTAGTGTAGGTAGACGTCTGGCAATCGGATATTTGACGTCAAAATGATACAATACGCTAGTCTAGGAGAGATTTATGAAAGCATTAATATCCCATTCTATATTGAGACCGTGTGGGGTATAGCATTTCATTTGGTGTATTCAGAACGTCTCTAGCTTGGACACACCTCTAATACTAGACTCTCCTCTCCAGTGTGGTACAAACCTATCGATAATTTGAAATTCCGGTTTGGTTCCGGTTGTGACATGAGAGGTAGTGTTTAGGCACACTATGATTGGTGGGACCAGCCCTAATTGCCGCAAGGTGTTCGTTCACCCTTATGGCAAAGGTGCGTATGGTGCGACCAATATACTGCTTTCCACAAGGGCAGGTAATGAGGTATACAATGTACCTTGTGTGACAAGTCACAAAACATTCCATCTTATACTCCCTACCTGTGGTATTAGACTTAAAGGTTTCACATTTTTTCCGACATGATTTGATTTTACACATGCTACACCTCCGGCAGGGAAAAAAAAACCTTTCATGTCATGAAAAAAGGTCAGTGGGCTAGGAGGATCTATGATGTTGGGTGCAATTTTTCCCCTAAGGGACAAAGCACCTCTATAGATCACTCCGGAATGATCTGGCAAGATCGGCCCCAAAATGTTATCGTTTTTCAAAACCTTCCAGTGTTTAAAAATGATTTCTTTGATTTGTTTGTGTTGAACCGAAAAATTTGTGAGGAAAGACCATCTGTGTTTGTTATCCTTAGTTTTTGAAGGGTTTTCTATTAATAGTGACGTTCGATCTACCAACGCTATTTTGTGTATTTCCTCATCGATATTTGAAGCTTTATAGCCCTTATCAAGGAATATATTTTTGACAATGTCAGCTTGTTGGAAATAATCTGGGAGATGGGAGCAATTGCGTCTAATACGCATTAGTTGACTCCGAGGGACAGATTTCAACCATGAAGCATGGTGACAGCAATCGACCGAAATGTAACCATTCCGGTCGGTGGCTTTAAAGAAGGTCCTGGTGGAGAGCTGACCACTATTCGCAGTAATCGCTAAATCCAAAAAATGGATAGTAGAGCAACTTGCTTCATAGGTGAGCTCAATCCCAACCTTATTGTCATTTAACTTAGACATAAAATGGTCTAGTGATTCCACTGAACCCTTCCACAGGAGGAGGATGTCGTCAATATACCTGGACCACAACACTAACTGTGGAGGGTCCAGCACATGACGACATCCTCCTCCCATTTGGCCATGAAGATGTTGGCAAGACTCAGGGCGAACTTAGCGCCCATGGCGACTCCCTTCTTCTGTCTAAAAGGTTCCCTTTCTGAAGTTTAGTAAACCATATATCTATTATTCAATAAGGATTTTCCATATCCTTTTTTCTTCACTTTGTTATTGATTTTGGGTAATAAATCTTTAAAAATAATTTTTTGATACTGTACCAGTTTTGGACTACTGATGGTACTGATTTCGTATATTGAATATAAATCAGGCAGTTTGCACAATACGGTTTTCAAATGTTGGTTTGTCAACTTTAATGCATGTATTCATAAGAATGTTATACCCAGAGATAAACATATTTGGCATCTTATGTAGGGCCATTTTGAACAACCAGACTCCGGGTATCATTATTATTACAATTCTAAGTTGGTTTTCACGATCGTTTTACATTTTTATGATGTCATTACTTTGATAAGCATTTGAATATTATCAATGTTAGGTTCCGGTATTTGCGTTCCTAAGTGACCATTTCCGCGTTTCACATGTTCCCTCACTTCCTGTTTCATCACTTCCGCCGCTGACGTGCGACGATGGCTGCACGTTTTGTTTACATCATGTGCGCCGGCTGTGTGCGTCTAACGGCACGCTCCGATTGGCCGCCGGCGACACGTGATGCACGTGGTGTATCGCGTGCCCGCGGTTCGCGCCTAAACCCCACGTCTCCGGCCCCACCCACATCAGCAGCGTTTATTCTTATTGGTGCTATACACCGAGGTTTAATACAGTATCGCGGATTCCGCGATGCGATTGGCTTACCAATTCGAGGCTTGGTTTCTTTAATATGGCCAACCTTATCTTATTGGCCACAGCGAACCTAGTACATATGCAATGAAACACACGCCGTTTGGCTGTTCCAAATGTGTCCAGATGCTGTAAGTTGGTAGTTGTTTTATATGTTATATATACAACGCAGAGGCAGCTTACTGGAATATACCCCAGCAGAAGTCTTAGCAGACAAAACGTGTCGGGTGAATACGCCAGTCACACTGCCTAACTGCGTTTTTTTTTCCTTGATTTTATAAATATTTTTATGGAAAATTGATTTTGGAAGTTGTCATACTCAAAATAAATTTAATCCTATCATTGGATTTTTTACACTATGAGGAGGCCCTCTCTCTCTTTTTTATTCCATGCCTCTGATATACTGAGGATCCCGGATAAAGTTTGACCGATTAACGGAGTTCTTAATGTTCCATCATTGAAATTCCCTGGAGTTCGGTGAGTACAGACTAATGCGCTGGCTCGGTCTTGTCCATTTTCCAACGCTTCAAGCCGGTCCCTTCCACAGGCACCGTTCGTTGGTCTACCTAAGCTCGTTTGACCCTCTACCACCTGTCAGTGGGTCCACCTTGTATGGTAAGCATACCTGACCATCTATACACCCCATAGTTTAAGATGCCGTCCAATTGAAAGAGGACACAGCATTTGAATACTATATGATTATACATAGAGATTTGTACATACGCCTTTCATATATGAACTCTTCAGTTATTATGGACAGTCATGTTTCCACAGCCATTGCGTGATACATAGTACATACCTCGCTTTGAATGTTTGTTCTACACTTTTGAATGTCTGTTCCACATTTGGAACATAATGTGGTGTTAGATATTAATGTTTGTGACCACTATTTGAATTTTGCACATTGTTTTACAACACCTCTATGGTATATTACATACGTGGTTTGACACTATGTTATGAAATTACATTCAAACCCTGTAGTTACCTGATAATAGTTAACACAATTTTTTGTGTGACTATTTTGTATATTTGTCTCCTCCTTAGTAGGATCATCTAATGTTTTTTTTATTTTTTTATTTATATCAGTTGTATACCACTATTTCGGAGAAAATTCTTTCCAGGTTACGTTATATACACCTAATGTTGGGTTTACACAAATTCATCATTCCTTAGATGGTCGATCTGACGGGTCTTACCATTTATATATGTTATACACAATCTTTTTCACATTAAATTCTGAACACTAATTTCTGTATACAGAATTCCATTCCGTTTTATGGTTATTGTTCAGATACATTTGAGCGCTACACTTTTTCACTTATATTCTGTTACACAATTAGTCTTATTGTTGTGTTGGCAGCTTGTTTCACAGGAGGCGCAGTTATATTTTTCACATTTTCTAATTTCCAACACATAGCATGTACAAAGCAAAAATGACACCCCAAAATATATTCTGATATTCCTTCTGATTATGGCGATACCACATGTGTGAGATTTTTACACAGCCTGGCCACATAGAGGCCCAACATCCAAGAAGCACCATCAGGTGTTCTATGGATATAAATTACGCATCCAATTTCCTTACAATCACATTTTTCAAGGCCCTTCATATTTCTAACACAGCATGTACATACCAAGAATTACACCCTAAAATACATTCTGCTGAGTAAAGGGTAAACAAAAGATTACAGTACCTGTGGTTTTAGTAGTACAATTGTTCACAGGAGGATAGCCCTGATCCAGGCAGCAGGCAGGGACGTGGTCAGCGACAGTGAATAGAATTGTCCAGGCAGCAGGCAGGAATATTGTCCATAGTCAGTACAGGCAGGGATACATATACAGCCCAGGGTCAGTGCAAGTAGAGACGTTGCCAGCAGTAGGAACATGGCCAGGAAAGAATAGGGACAGGGTTAGAGGCTTCTCCCACCCAAATCTCTTTGAAGCCTCCGAGTCTCCAGACCCTAATTCGGGAATGAGAAAACGAAAAAATTAGTTTTCTTCATCCAGAAAAACTATTCTGGAGCCCCTCACATATGTGAGACCCCTGTGTTCCCACTAGCATAGCAGGGTAATCAATCCAAGACGCAGGCAAAAAACATGATCAAACAGTCCAGGGTCAGTTCCAGAGCAGGCAGAGGTAGGTACAATTTAGCGTTAGGCAGAAGCGTGGTCGTTTAACAGGCCAGGGTCAGTTCCGGAGAAAGCAGAAGTATGTTTAGCGTTAGGCAGAAGCTTGGTCATATAAGAGGCCAGGGTCGGTTCCGGAGAAGGTTAAGGTATGTACAGTTTAGTGCAGTGGCATAAGGGGTGTGGAGGAAAACTGATAGGAAATGAGAATTACGTTTACCATACTAATAATTTAGAGATGAATGGTATCGGCGGAAACATTGACCTTTGCAGAGGCCTGGTTGGGAAGGACAATCGGGACAATAATACGTAGTGTCTCTTCTAATTCCTTCTCTGGAGCACACACCCGGCATTTCTTCTGATGTCTGTGGCCTCTTTCTCGGGGGGGATTTTGTCAGGAAAGTGGCGCTCGTGGAGTCTGCTCACGGAATCAGAGCGAATAGTTGCTGGTGGGCTTTCAGGGTACAAAAGGGCGGAAATAACTCCTTGGTAGTGCAGATAGGGTACGGGGTTCTCTGTAGATTTTTGGTAAATAACATAAGTGTTATACGTGGCCAAAAAATAAATGGACACTTTTTTTATACCAGTGGCGGGATTTTCTTGTGGGAAGGTAGGATTCAATCATCTGATCGTTTGAAGTCCACTCCCCCCATAAACTAATTAAAATCATATATGCAAGCTGGTTTCTGGGTTAGGCCATTTCTTCTGGAGACTTCCACGTAGGTGTCATTATGGATTGTCGTAAGCATGTGGACGTTTCGTCTGTCCCTCCATTTTACAGCCAATAACTCCTGGTTCCGCAAAGATGCCGTCTCCCCTCGTCGTAGCCTTTCATTGACGAGTTTTTGCGGGAAGCCCTTTCTATTGGCTCTTACTGTACCACATGCTGTGGTGTCTCTCCGGTGAAGATTGCGGAAGAGGGGCAAGCTAGTATAGAAATTATCCACATAAAGATGGTATCCCTTTGCAAAGAAGAGTGGATAGACAAGCTCCCAGACCACTCTTCCGCTAGCTCCGATGTACTCTGGGCATGAGAATTTTACAAGGGACTCATCCACGGAAATATTCTGTTTGGGGGTATATAATTGGGGACATTTTTCAGAGAAATAATTTAGGAGTGGCCGAATTTTAAATAGTTTGTCATAAGCTGGGTCATTTCAGGCAGGGCGGTGTTGTCATTGTAGTGGAGGAACCGCATAATTATTAGGTATCTGCATCTTGGCATAAGGGATGAGAAGAGTGGCATGTGGTGGACAGGTTTGGTAGACCAATAGGAGTACAATTGTTTTTTTGTTTTTTTTGTGAGTCCCATTGAAAAAGTTAGGCCTAAGAAAATGTAGAATTCCTCTACGGTTAGTTCTCCCTACTGAAAGGGAGCACGGATGTTCCCGTGTGCGCACCCCAGGGGGTGCGCAGGAACGATTCTCTGGGAGGACGTCACTGTACGCCCTCCCAGAGTTAAGAAACCGCCCTGTAGCCATCATTCGGCTATGGGCTGGTTGTTAACTGGTTAAATATAATTCACAATACTAGTAAAAGTTGACTTTAAATGTAATTGTAATGCCTTATATTGCCTTCAGTCTATCAGCCTCCACCTTCTCTGGGTTCAGATGCTGATTTTCCCTGCACAGACTTGTTTAAAAAAAAAAAAATCACTTTACTTACCTGCTCTGTGCAATGGTTTTGCACAGAGCAGTCCTTTCAGTTTTTTTGCCAGTGTCTTGAAGGTAATGGTCATGGTTGTTTAAAGCTCTTCAAAACTTAATGATGTCCCAGTAAAGGGCGTTATGATCAGATCCATTTGGATGTCATGAAGCTAAAATGGATGGTACCCGAGACTCATGGGAAGGAGAGAAGATTCCTGGAGGTTTTGCCTGTAATGCAACCTTACGGCGCTGGACCCTGCGTAATGGAAACCTGTGCAGTGTTCTGACCAAGGTGTTTTCTTGCAGGGTGCTATTACAGGTTCAGGGGAGTGGACCCCAGATTAAGGGGGACCCAGTCTCTGAAGCTCTTTAATGCAAAGCTCGCCATGATGGGTGACGATTGGACTTTTTTGCTTTTTTCTTCTTTTGCATTCATATGTTTCCAATAGTCTGAATGATATATTTATTTGCTAGTGGATTTCATCAGAAAGGAAGTGTGGCCAACTATCTGCCAACACCACTAACATTCCCCTAATTCATCAATTGATTTCAAGCCACCCGGCCAGTCGGTTTTAGGCTAATTGATTAGTAATTAGTCAGTGTATGGGGTATATTCAACCCAGGATTTCTTTCAATTAGACCAAGGGGGATGATTTTAATTTTATATATAATTTTATATTGAAATTTACAGCAGCTTTATTTATTTATTATTATAGACCCGCATATATATATATATATATATATATATATATATATATATATAAATATATATATATATATATATATATTTTTTTTTTTTGTATACCCTTCACGGAATCATTATCACTGCATTTTATGATTGGATTCACATATAATTATTTATATATATATATATATATACTTTTTAATGACACACGACACGTTTATTTTAAAGGATCACATATTAATCACGCATTTACTTATTGATTTTAAGGTTGATAAAGCGCACTAATTATTTACATATATTGTAATTTTATCTATAACGTATCTTAAAGTGTGGGAGCACTATTTTTATTGGTTGTGGCTACATCATTTAGTTATCTTAAAATCTGGGTATTCTGGATTTTAACTCATATCAGCGCTTTAGTATTTTATATTCACTAGCTTGTTATCAGCCATCCATTTTTGCATGTGAAGGAGTCCATTTCTCAGTTGTAGGTGCACATTTGGCCCATCGTCAGACAGAATCTGCGTGTCATCTGCGTAGATCTGGCATGCTAGTTTGTGTGTAGCAATAATGTCAGCGAGTGGGCGCATATAGCAGTTGAATAGCAGGGGCGACAAAGCCGAGCCCTGCGGGACTCCATAGAGAAGTGGTTCAATTGGCGAGCTGCATGCGTTCATTCGCACTTGATGGGTCCTGTCCGTGAAAAAGGAATTGATCCAACGGAGGACAGTGCCACTACATCCAAAAAGGTATTTCATACGGTCTCCCAGAATTTGATAATCGATAGTGTCAAAGGCTGCGGAGAGGTCGAGCAGCACCAAGGCTGCTGACCCCCTCCCCCCCGCATCTTTTACTCTTAACAGGCGTTCGCGTATATCAAGTGCGGACAGTTCAGTGCCACGTCCCGGCCTGAATCCCGACTGGGAGTCATTGAACAGGTCGTTACCCTCGAAGAAGCTTTGCATTTGTTGAAAGATGACCTGCTCCAAGATCTTCGCCAGAAAGGGAAGAAGAGATATAGGTCTGAAATTAGTGAGCAAAGAAGGGTAAAGTGTGCAATTCTTCAACAAGGGGGAGACAATGGCATGCTTCAGTCGTGTTGGAACGGCCCCTATTTTTAAAGATAGGTATAAAGATAGAATGATAAGTCTGCATTTGTTTGCAGTTTCTCTTTAAAAAAAAAAAGAAATCTGACTGTCTGTTCTCCCGGTGGCCACTGGGGGCCGTTTAACCCTTTCCCGCTGAGCGTACGCAGATATGGGTACTCGGCTTTCGGGGGTTATACCGGGATGATGCCCGCAGCTGCAGACATCATCCCGGTATCGTTGTTTAGAGCGGGCGATTTGGCTATCCAGGTATAACAACCGATTCGGCTAAAAGCCGCTCGGCTGTTATACCGGAGGTGCGGGAGGGGCCGTCTAATGCCGCTCTTACCAGGCCTCCCGTTCCATCGGAAGGCCTGATCGAACATCCGCCGGAAGTGACAGACTGGAACGAAGCCGGAAACGGCTTGGTTCCAGTCTCCTGGATGTAAACACGGAAGCGACGTCACTTCCTGTTTACTCGGATTGCCAATGGTGCTGGATTAAAAAAAAATATACGGTATTCAGATACACCGCTTTCGGTGATCTGAATACTTTGAAGTGCAAAGGAGGGATTTGGGGTCTTTTAGACCCCCCCCCCCCCCCCCATCCCTCCGTAAAGAGTACCTGTCAACACCTATTACTGTCACAAGGAATGTTTACATTCTTTGTGACAGCAATAAAAGTGATCAAATTAAAAAAAAACACACAATTTTATTATCTAAAATGAAATAAAATAAATAATATATATTTTTTTAAAGTGCCCCCTTCCCCGCAAGCTCGAGCAGCAAAGAAAACGCATACAGAAGTCGCGCCGCATATGTAAACGGTGTTCAAATCACACATTTGAGGTATCGCCGTGATCGTCAGAGCGAGAGCAATAATTCTAGCACTAGACCCCCTAACCTGGTAACCGTAAAACATTTTTAAAGCGTCGCCTATGGAGATTTTTAGGTACCGTAGTTTGTCGCCATTCCACAAGTACGTGCAATTATAAAGCATGACATGTTTGGTATCTATTTACTCAGCGTAACATCTTTCACATTATACAAATTGGGCAAACTTTACTGCTTCGTTTTTTTTTTAATTAATGAAAGTATCTTTTTCCCAAAAAGTTACGCTTAAAACTCTGCTGCACAAATACCATGTGACATAAAATATTGCAACAATCGCCATTTTATTCTCTAGATCCTCTGCTAAAAATATATATAATGTTTGGGTGTTTGAAGTAATTTTCTAGCAAAAAATATGGATTTTAACTTGTAAACACCACATGTCAGAAATAGGCTTAGTCATGAAAGGGTTAATCAAGCTATGTACTCTTTCTTATGTGGACTGCGGTTTATCCTCCAACCACTAGAGGGAGCAGGCTCAGTCAGTATGGCCTATTTTTATATAAGCAGGAAGTGCCATGTGGCAACAGGTTGAGTTAGCCTCTGGAAGACATAGCAGCATACTAACGTGCGAGTACTTACTATGGGAGAATTATGTGAGACAAGTCATGATTTTATGCTGCATATTTACTGCTTATCCAGAGGGACTGAAAATTAAAGCACCCCTATATGGTTAGCAGTTCACTTTAAAGTGTTGACTGCTCTATAAGCAGATGCAGTGTAGTGTACATGCTTGCAGTCTTGTTACTTAAATGCATGTTTAAATATACACGTTTGGGAAAACGTGAGAATGGATGCATTCTTAAAGGAGTTTGTATCTCCAGTATAGTGCATATGTGCTTAAATAAAAACCTGCAGGTCTAGTATGGGCCCAGCTGCAGTTAAGCAGGTGCTTGCAAACCTGCTAAAAGGCACAGTTGCTAAAAAGGCGCAGTTCCTAAAATGCACGGTTGCTGGAAGACATGGTTGAACTAGAAGTCATGTTTTGCATAAATGTACATGGTTATACATGTGCATAGAGATGCATGCATGATCATTAGTAAAGCGTGAAGGTCACTTTCTATTTTTTATCATGATCATGGTTGCTTAAGCATGCATGGCTGCAGAAAGATGCATGTTTATTCGTGTTTGCAAAAATATACAAGAATTTAAATGTTTGCATGGAGATACATGTTCAGCATAGAGTGCATAATCGCATAGAGATGCATGGTTATTATTGCTTGCATAAAGATGCAGGTTTGGCCATCTTCATGGACATTGATTATTCACGATCACATGAAGATGCATGGTTGCAATAAGATGTGTGTTCAGACATGTTTGTATAGATATACACGATTTTACATAGTCACATGGTGCATGGTAGCATAGAAATGCTTGATTGCATAAAGATACATGATTATACATGTTCACATAGGATACATGGGGAGTTGTTTGCGGAGGGCGGATCCGCTTTGCACTGGAGGTGCATTTGGGGGTGCAGTCGCTGTGAGCTAGGATGTATATCTGAAATAAGGGGAAGACCTGCTGATTTTGTTATCCAATCATGTGCAGGCTAAAATGCTGTTTTTTTTTTATTTTCCTTGCATATCCCCCTCGGATCTCCGGCGACTTTATTTCCAGGTGCACTTGCGGTACACTTGTGGTGTGGGGTGGGTTTGCCCTTGGTGAATAATCCCCATGGTTGCATAATGAATACTTTATCACTTAGAGCTGCTTGATCACATAAAGCTGCTTGATCGCATAAGGATGCTTGATCGTATATAGATGTTGGATCACATAAAAAATGCTGGATCGCATATAGATGCTGGATCATATAAAAATACATGATCGAGGGCGTGGCCTGGACATGGCTGAGTAAGGACGCAAGTCTGAGGAGCTCCCGGTCCGACCCGTCCTTACCCAGCTTTAGAGCACCAAAACACTGCTCAACATAACCGGCATGTACTCCGCTGGAAAGCGGAGAGGCACGAGCACAAAACGAGGATCCCCCAAACCCAAGAGGAACGAAGATATCCAAAGATACCTAACAAGCTCTTCTAAGGCCGCACCAGCCTTCAAGATGGCGGAAGCCACGAGGCACGGCGCACAGAGCACCTCGCAGACACCATCATCCCCCGCCCGGGAGCCGCCAACAAATGCCACTAGTGCGGAGTTCACCACCCCGGAGAGGTTCCGAACGGCCTCCCCGGAACACCAGACTACCCACTCACCGCTAACCCTGAGGGCAGATGCAGAACTGAGGGCCCTACTACAGGCCCTACCTACGAGGGCGGACATAGAGGCAATCGTAGGCAAGATCGAGACATCTCTCCGCCAGGACATGACGGTCATAAGGCAGGAGGTACATACATTAACCGACCGGGTGGGAGCTGGTGAAGTGGCTGTGTCCGCAATGGAACAACGATTGTCAGCAGTAGAGGCCACACAATCCGCACAAGCAGCTATGCTACTATCCCAACAACTGCGGCTGGAGGAGGCAGAGGACCGCAGCAGGCGCAACAATCTGAGGCTACGAGGCCTACCGGAGGCCACGGGAGCGGAGGACCTATTAGCGACAACGTTAGCAATATTCAGAGAAGTGGCAGGGGAGTTGTTCCCCCAGAACTTGTCTTTCGACCGGATCCACAGGGCCCTGGGCCCCCGCTCAACTGACCCGGACAGACCAAGAGACGTAGTGTGCCGGGTCCACCAATACTCACACAAGGAAATAATCCTACGTGCAGCTTGGGAGAAGAGAGACATATCATTTGACGGGGCCGACATAAAGATAATGCCTGATTTGTCCAGACAGACCCTCCAAAGAAGAGCCATGCTTAAACCAGTACTGGAATTGGCGAGGAATGCCGGCCTGACGTACAGATGGGGCTTCCCCATTTCCGTGACTTTTAAAAAGGCTCAGCATTCCTACACTCTGCGGTCGCCAGCGGACCTTCCAGCGCTATTTGAATTTCTGGAAACGGACCCCATCGAAGTACCTGATTGGTTACAGCCGCTCCAGAACTCCGCCCCGCGCTCCGGATCATCAGGGACGAGAAGATCGCGATCACCGAGAGCTCGACTGAACATGCGCAGACCGCGCTACATCCCCGGGGATCCACCGCGGGAAGACTGAGACAACGTAAGCAGTAGAAGACACCCCACCGCCAGACGCAGAACACCTCCACCCCTCCCCTCTGGGCACAGACCTCCGAGCACCTCTCCCAGCACCTGAGGTAAGCGACATGTGGGACATACCTCCCCTCAGCAGAAACATCTACCCGGGACCCCCCAGTTTTTTCTTTATGGGTTTTTTTTGCTACTCTCCTTCCTATGGTGGTTGTAAGGGTCCACGAGGACTCCCTGGCTTCAAGGGAATACCCCCCTCACCCCCCCCCCCCCCTATTTACGCACTGGGCCCAGGCACCCTAACAAGATGGAAAGGGGGTAATGATTATTGCTAACGGCATGAAAGCCTCATCATGAGAGGGGGGGGGGACAGAAGACCGTAAAGGAGGTGAATACCCACATGGAGCACCGACCGGAGCAATAGGTGATTAAGCACTCGGAGAGGCCAGATGGGAAAATATGGGGGTGAGGAGACGTTGTTTAAAGGGATAGAGGTCTACATCCCATCGAGTTACTAGGCTCCCAGAGCTATTTGTTTTTTTTTTTTCGTTTCTGTTTTGTCGCTGTCCCCTTCTTTCTGGGTTCCCATTACTTCATGTACTTTACCTGCTGTGCCAACTAGGCCTACCTATGCCCGGGCATGATGGACATCATCACACCACCCCAGGAGGGCACTGGAACAGGAGGAGCGCTTTATTAAGGCGGATAATGGCATAGAGTGGTCGACCTCTAGAGGGCAATTGCACTAGACTCTTGACACCACAAGGTAGCGGGGCATGAGATACCCCATGGCTACAACCTGGACATGGAAGTGAAGGGCCCAGGAGAGACAATCCACCAGAAGTAACTGAATTACTATATGCGACAAGTTAAACTGGTTCTAATTATGTATATAGAGGTAAGACTTGAGAGGGTCCAGGGAGAGATATAGGCAGGAAAGGACAGAAGTCTGTCAAAATTACACGTCCCCACCCAGCCAAGATAAAACCCCACATTACAGCACAGGGCAGAATGGGTATGTAACAGGGGAGTGGAGAGAGGACACAATGGGAGGGGACACACACAAACAAAAACCCAGGACACCAAGCAATGATCGGACGATAGATAAGGACACCCGAACACTAGACTGTATATCCAGTACTAAGGCTCCCGATCAGACAGCACTACGACCTCTAGGGTCAGAGACCCACATTAGACAACAGCTGAAGTAGCCACACGCACACCTAGTCACATAAACACTAAAGAGACCCATGAGGGCAGGTTGGGGATAAAGGTGGGAGGTGGGGTAAATAGACATATGTTATATGATTTGTATGTTAATGCCTGAATGGAAAAGTTTACATGCTCTACTTATGCAGACTTCATAAGAGCAGATGGTTAGTTCTGTTAATACGTTATCAAGCTGGGGGGACGGGGCGGGCTGGGGGTTTCTCCCCGGTCTACTCCAACCTCTTCCCCCAATAGGACGGAGCAGATACCCTAGCGAGTTCTAGGGAACGCTCCATAGCAAGCGGAATTGTTTGCGCTTAGTAACGCAGACAGATAGTTTATACTATCTCCTACTCGTTCGCCTGCAACGAGATACACACCACTTCTACCTCTTTCTAGCTCTCTTGCTTTTTCTTCTCTTTCTTACCCCCTCTCTCTTCTCTCACAGACCCACCTCAATAGCCCGCCCCCCTCATATCTCCAACCCTCTCACCCACCCACTACCAACCCTCACCCAGGGAACAATGGGCAAGATCAATATCTACTCACTAAATGCAAAGGGGCTAAATATACCCGAAAAGCGTCGAATGCTACTAAACGACCTGAAAAGAGCACACACCGACATAGCATTTATCCAAGAGACTCACTTTAGAACAGGTAACCCCACATACCTCAAGAACCAATACTATCCCCATGTATACCACGCCACTAATGCAGAGACCAAATCAAAAGGGGTCTCCATACTTATTTCAAGGTCAACCCCATGGACTTGTGACACCACCCTAGTTGACCCCGGTGGTCGATACCTATTCGCAAAAGGGGCGATCAGAGGCATAAGGGTAACCCTGGCCACTATATATGCCCCCAACGACCGACAAGATATCTTTCTACACCGCACACTGAAACTTCTCACCGACTTCAGGGAGGGTCAGTTGATAGTGGGAGGAGACTTCAACATACCCATGATACCAGCAATGGACACATCCTCCAAAACATCCTCAATACGTGTTAGCGTACACAAACGCATAACACAGGATCTACACGAGGCCCAACTTATCGATGCGTGGAGACTCCACCATGCGGGAGAGAGGGACTATACCTTCTTCTCATCCCCTCATAAAGTATACTCAAGGATAGATTTTTTCTTTATCCCACATAGCCAACTAGAAGCGATACAGAAGGTCGAGATAGGCAATATTACGTGGTCGGATCACGCTCCTATCACCATGTGCTACTGCCTGTCATCAGCCCAGTCCTCCAGAACCAGATTCTGGAGACTAAACGAAAGTCTCCTACAAACACCAGACGTCCTTACAGACGTACAGAAGGAAATAAAACAATATTTCCAGACTAACAACGTTGAAGACTGCGATCCGGGTATCCTTTGGGAGGCCCATAAGACAGTGATCAGGGGGGTATTGATAAAACACGGGACATACATAAAAAAGAAAAAGGAACAACAACTGCTAGACCTCCTACAAAAGATACACATTACAGAAACACAACACAAGAAAACGCCGGGCACCTCGCTAGAAACAGAACTAACGACCCTCAGGAAACAAGTAGTAGACTTGTTGCATTACAGAGCTAAAGCAGCACTACAGATCTGCCGGAAAATGTCCTACGAAGCGGGAAACAAATGCGGACGATTACTGGCCAGGGCAGTTAAAACCCAAAGACTAAACACATATATCCCACAGACCATTGACGCAAAGGGACGAAAAAGAACCACACCTACACAGATAGCAGAGGGATTCAGGGACTACTACGCCAAACTATACAACCTACCGAATAAAACACAAGACGAAAGGACGATACTAGACTACCTCACAGCCTCACAGATCCCCCGACTCCCCACGGAGGCCAGGAATGAACTAGAAGACCCTATTACACTAGAGGAACTCCAACGGGCAATAGGTGGGACAAAACCGGGTAAAGCACCAGGCCCAGATGGGTTCACACTACAATACTACCAGACCCTCCTACCACTGCTGGGTACTCATATGGTGAGGATGTTTAACGGCTTAGGGGAGGGGAATTCACTACCCAAAGACACACTGAGAGCCCATATATCCCTAATAGCGAAGGAAGGCAAAGATCCATCAGCGTGTGGGAGCTACAGGCCTATATCACTTCTAAATGTTGACCTGAAGCTATTTACAAAAATCATGGCCAACAGACTAACCCAATTCATGCCAGACCTAGTTCACCTAGACCAAGTGGGATTCATCCCAGCCCGAGAAGCTAGGGACAATACCACAAAGGTGTTGAACCTTATACACATGGTTACCAAAGCCAACACCCCATGCGTGCTCCTCAGCACGGACGCTGAAAAAGCGTTCGACCGCGTGAATTGGGAATACATGACACTAGTACTGAAGCATGTAGGTTTGGGACGCAAAATGCTACACTGGATCCAAAACATATACTCCATACCCACAGCACAGGTAAAAGCCAATGGAATATTATCTGACACGTTCCCGATAACAAACGGTACCAGACAGGGATGCCCACTCTCACCTCTCCTATTTGCCCTAGTCCTGGAGCCCTTCCTATGTACAATTAGACTAAACCCCGACATCACCGGAGTGACAATAAATAACTCCCAATATAAGATAGCTGCCTACGCAGACGACCTAATGTTTGTCCTAACCAACCCAACGATCTCCCTACCAAACCTCCTTAATGAATTTGATAAATATGGAAATATGGCTAATCTCAAAATAAATTTCGATAAATCGGAGGCAATGGGACTCAACATAACGCCGAATAGATTAGACTCCCTGAAAGCACAGTTTAAATTTAAATGGTCAGACACCTCCCTTAAATATCTGGGAACCCAAATCCCCAAAGATTTGAAACAGGTCTTTAACCTAAATTTCCCTCCACTACTGACCAAAACCCGACTACTCCTAGAGGACTGGACTAAAGGACTACATTCATGGTTCGGCAGATGCAATTTACTCAAAATGTCAATATTACCAAAATTCTTGTACCTACTCCAAGCATTACCGATACAGATCCCGTCCCAATACTTTAAACAAATAGACTCCATCTTTACTAAGTTCGTCTGGAGGAACTCAAAACCCAGACTGCGCAGACAATACCTAACACTACCCAAAAGCCAGGGAGGCCTAGCCCTCCCAGACCTAAAAAATTATTACAGGGCAATACACCTAGCCAGAATTATAGACTGGAACCGGCATGACAAGAACAAGCTATGGATACAGTTAGAACAGGCACAATGTGCGCCGTCTCTGAGAGGAGCAGTCTGGTGTTATGACAGGATACCCCAAACAGTGAGGGCACACCCCACTATAGGGACGACACTGAAAGTAGGGGCATCCATAATATTTTCGGCCTCGCTGTCCACTGCGAACTCACCGCTATACCCAATTCTTGGGAACCCGGCCTTTCCACCCGGTATGGACAGGGGGGGATATGGGGCCCTAACCAGAAGCGACAGGGACCGAGCCTCACATTTCCTACTGGACAATGATTGGCCCTCTATTCATTCTCTAGTTGCCGAAAACGGGCCGTTCCAACTACAGTTCTGGAGAGCGATTAGATTACACCATTTCTTACACTCATTACCACAGCCCGCACAGTACAGCCGCGATCTGACAACCTTCGAATCATATTGTAGCGACGAAGGACCCTTGCCGAGGGTGTTGTCTAGGGCATACGCCCTACTCAGCTCCCCCGAAAAAACTCCTGACCTGGTCTTTTTCCATAAATGGGAATCTGACTTGGGACGTACATTTACCAAAGCCCAAAAACAAGCGATCATTAGGTTCTCCCTGCAAACATCTAGATGTACGAAAATACAAGAACTTAATTACAAGATATTGACCAGATGGTACCACACCCCTAGCAAACTCCACAAGTACTATCCAGCCACATCCGACAACTGTTGGAGATGTCAATCAGAAAAGGGGACACTCCTCCATATTTTTTGGTCCTGCCCTCTGCTGCAACACTTCTGGACGTCGGTCCGGAGGATAACACAAAAATTCACGGACTATGCGATCAGTGATCATCCAGCCTTTATACTACTACACGCCACTCCAATCCCGGCAAAAAAATATAAAAAAATGATAGTGCGACACCTATTGAACGCAGCCAAGGCCTGCATCCCACTCTTATGGAAGAAGAGGACACCCCCAACAATAGGCTTGTGGTTGCGCAGAGTGGAGGAGATTAAGAAATTGGAGGACCTAATCCTCACGTCACAGAATAAGCAAGAACAACACTCACAGACATGGATGCTGTGGAATATTTTCATATTTTCTGACGAGGGAATAACTTTACTCAACACTTAAAGAACGACAAACCAGAATAGAACATAAATACAGTCCACCCTGGGTCCCCGCCCCCCCCCCCCACCCCCACCCCTCACTCATTCTTTTTCTTTTCCATCTTTCTTCCTTCCTACTTAGCTATCCTCTCTACTTATCTCTCCACAAAGGGAGAAACCATAAATATGGGATACGACAAACAAACGACTGCCCACACTGAACACTTATGATCAGGAGACATGGAGATGAACCCCAGATAACGGATTCAGGGAAGAGCAGATACACATCATTTAAAACGGTTACTGGGCTATACAACGTTTCGGTAGAGAGACGATAGAATAGTACGTGAAAAGTGATATGGATATCGAAACTGATAGAATGTATGCCCATATATGTACATGCTGTTAAATTCGTGGAGAATTATTGAATACTATGTTATATATGTTTCTTCTTTTTTTTTCTGTTTTGAAAATAAATAAAGTTTATATTTGAAAAAAAAAATACATGATCGCACATTAAAAACAAAACAAAAAGTTGCATAAAAAGGTTTCATAAACGCATTTTTGCTTATTGCAGGAATGCCTGTTTCCATGGGCACATTTTGCATGAATGCGTGTATACAACACACACTTTCATATTGTGTCCAAATGCATATTTGCATGAACTCTTGCTTCAATAGAAGCGTATTGCTTAAAAAAAATAAAAGTCAGCAGCTACAAATACTGCAGCTGTTGACTTTTAATAATCGGACACTTACCTGTCCCAGGGTCCATCGATGTGGGGGGGACAGAGCCCCACTCGTTCCCCGCTCCGCTCGGAGGTGCCGACATTCTTACTGTGGGCACTCGGCTGTGGCTTCACAGCCGGGCACCCACTGCGCATGCCGTGATTGGCCGCGCAGTCATCTGGGACCTGTCACGTGTCCCAGATGACTGACAGGAGGGAGGGAGCCCTTCCTGCACCGAGGGGGAAGTGATTTCACCAGCCCAGGCACTGAAGGAGGCAGACTACGAGGGATCCACTAGCAACATGCATTTAGAGGTGAGTTACATTTTTTCTTTTTCCAAATTTTTTTTAGGAATTGTAATCATCTTTTTTGGGGGGGAAGCACCACTTTAAACACATGCTGGCATGTTTTCATTTTTACTGCATACATGTTTATAGCATTAAGCTGTATACATCTGTACTTGTTTTCTCCGGGACTATTTACCTATGTACTTATTTACATAGGATTACATGCATATTGGCCTTTTTGCCGGGGTGCTTGTTTGCCTGAGGGTACATCTGTATGAGCGTATTGACCCTGTACTGCATACATGAACGCAGGAATGACAAGAGCACTTGTATACCTACATGTTTGGATTCCTAGGTACTTGCATACCTAAGGGCTTTTATAGAGGTAAAACCAACATTGGTTTAGGCCTGCATCCTTGGAGGACTGTTTATTCGTATACCCGTTTTATACCAGTTAAACTGTTCCAAAAAAGAGAGGCACCCTGGGGAAGCAGGAGCACCGCTCTCAGGTTCAGTAATCTGGCAGATATCCACATCCCCTGATGGACAGTGGTTTCGGCTGCATCTGAAACAGTGTGGTATTTGACATTACAGGGTGTCCTGGCGCATTCATTTTTCGTCCGACTGCGGCCACATCACCTTGTTCATGCCTAATCTCGACAGGATCAAGCCAGGTTAGTATACAGATGGGAGAATGCCTGGGGATACCAGATGCTGTAAGCTATTCCCCACCAGGGTGAGGGAGGCATTTGAACGCTGCTGTTTTTTTTTTTTTTTTTTTTTTTAGAGTATCTCAGGCCAGTAAGACTTAAGGGCAGTCTCTGAGGTGGTTTGTTCCATCTTTTGCCAGCAGTAACCTGGTAGGTTAAGGGCACCTCTTGGGTGGGGGGTCGGTCACAGGGTCGGCAGTCTTTGCCTTACATTTGCTCTTGGAGCAGAAGTTATTTGCTCTTTATTGTGAGACAATTAAATGGTGGCAGTAGAAACATGAGGTCTATATTAAGATCTAAACTCGCTGAAAATCCTTCTGTTTTCAGATAGGTTAGACGATTCAGTGATGACCTCTCTGCAAGAGGTAGGTTTCATGTGGTGGTTTGTTTCCAGGCTCATCAAAGATTTCGGTAATTGCAGTGGGAAGCTGTTTTTTGTGAATCTTCCCTTTGGGTTGGCCACAGCTCAGGAGGATTCTCAAAGCATCTAGCCCCAGTGCTGAGCTGGCTGATGACACCTCAATACTCTTTACCTTAATCTTTGCTCAAAAAGCAGTCAATTCCAGGGGTTCCTTCGTTATATTTCTACAGAAGGAAGCTGTGTTTGGGTCAAAGCACATTCTCTACATACCTACTCCATGTCCTGGTAGAGGTTCATCCCCTGTCGGGGACTTGAGGATCCAGGCATTTCCGGAAGGAGCAAAGATTGGTGCTGGATATTCCTCCTTTTCAGGAATCTGGAAGATGACCACTGATGCTGGTCTCTCCAAGTTGACTTAAGGCTGGCTACAGTTCAGTAGGCCTGATCTCCACAGGAGAAAATACTGTCCAATAGTAGGTAATTTTTTGGCCAGTATGCCTTGCTCTGGATTATAGGACAAACCTGTTGTAGGTTCAATCTGGAAATGCTTTTGCAGGCATATATACATCAACCACCAGGGAGGCACCAGAGGTCATGCGATTTGGGAAGGTGTACCACATTCTGCCTGGGACAGTACAAGTGCTGTCTCCATCATCAATACATATTCCAGGTATAGGATAGTGGCAAGGGGAATCTACTAGATTCCATGTTCTACAACAGTTGGGGTGGGTGTGTCCAAGACAAGAGTCCCACTGCCAATGGTGGTACATACACTGGTAATACCTTAAGCTCAGGTTCTCCCTTATTTGATGCTTTTTTCCCTGTTTAGGATTCTGCCACATCTGTTGCGAAGAATCCATAAGGTGGTAACACTGATATTAATGTTGGCCGAATTAGTCCGGGGGGGGGGGGGTGGCTTGCTACGCAGACATAGCGGGTCTTGTGGGGGTTACTCCTTTGGACACTCCCAGTCCAGCGGGACCCGATGGTCTTGAGTCCTGTATCTCAGCACTGTTGAGCTCCTTAGGGGAACTTCGATTGCAGGACTTAAAAATATTTTTATGCCTGGCATGAAGCCAGGAAGTGGCACCTGCAGAAATATATGGGTGAGAGGTTTTCTCTTCTTTTTTTTTTCTTTTTTGGTGGTTGCTGGTGGTTCTTATTGTTGGTGGTGGTATGTCTAGCATCCAGGTGTGGTAGTAAGACGAGCTTTTGTTTTTTTGTCCCCAGGAAACGGTTTCAGGGAAAGTAAAGAGAGCAAACCCTCCAGGTCAAAAGAGATGCCCTGTGTGTAAGAACCCCTTAAGAGAATCCTGGCAGAAGGCTTTATGTAGGTCTTGTATTAAGGAGCTAGTGGAGGAGGAGTCCTCAGCAGTATGGCGAGCTGTATTCGTCAGTGCGAGAGATAGCAAGCTCGCTAAGTTCCGTCAAGACTCTGGTTCACAGTCCAGCAGGTCAGGGCGGTAGCCAGCAACCACCATCAAGTCCTCGAGCATCCACCTCCAGACAGAGGGAGGTGGTGGTCTCAGAGGACGAAGGGGCAAGTACTCTCCCTTCCCTCAGAGATTCAGAGGAGGAGGTAGAAGAGGAGGATGAGAGCTGTGGTTCCAGGTACAAGCTGTCTTTAAAGGAGGTGGATGACCTCCTCAGGGCTATCTATACGACCCTGGACATTCAGGAGGAAAAGGTCCAGTTGTCTGTACACGACAGGATGTATCAGGGGCTGGATGATGTTAAATCCAGTGTTTTCCCTGTCCACAGAGTGTTGTCAGACACGGTTAAAAAAGAATGGAAGGACCCAGAGAGGGGTCATTTCCTTTCTAAGAGCCAGAAAAGACGCTTTCCCTTTGATGATAAAGAGTCAGAGGTATGAAATAAAAAACGACGTGTTGACGCAGCCTTTTCACAGGTATCGCGTAGGACAGACTTGGCCTTTGAGGACATGGGGGTACTCAAAATGCCATGGATAAAAGGGCAGATACTCTTTTAAAAAGAGCGTGGGATTCTGCGTCTGCCAGCCTCAAACCAGCTATGGCATCCACAGTGGTGGCTAGGAATTTAGAATGCTGGATAGAAAAATTGCAAAGCCATGTGGAAGCAGGCACACCACGTAAGGATTTGGTGGAATCTTTTCCGCTAATCCTTAAAGCAGTGAAATATATGGCTGACGCCTCTGCTGAGTCCATCAAAATGGCAGCTAGGTCTGTGGCCTTGGTGAATTCCGCCAGGAGAGCTGTTTGGCTTAAAACGTGGTCAGGTGACACAGCTTCCAAGGTTAGGTTGTATGGCCTGCCCTTTTCAGGGGATCTGCTGTTCGGGCCAGAGCTAGAAACAGTTCTGGATAGAACGGCAGACAAAAAGAAGGCTTTTCCTGCCAAGAAAAAACAGACAGGTAAAAGGAATTTTCGTCCTGTTCAGCAGTCCCGTAAGTGTGGGGAAGACAGCAAAAATCACTGGAACCCCCAGAAGGGTAGAGGTAAAGGAGGTATTCTTTTCAAAACCCCCTCCAATCAACCCCCCAAAGATAAGTGACTACTCTGCTCCAGTGGGAGGAAGGTTGTCCGCCTTCCTCCCACAGTGGAGCCAATGTTCTTTAAGTCAGTTCGTGAAGAACATTGTGGCGCAGGGATACAGCCTGGAGTTCTCCAACACCCCCCCCCCCCCCCCAAGCAGATTTTACATTACGGCCCTTCCAAAGGACCGAGACAAAGCCTCAGCTATGAAGAGCCTATTGGAGGATCTGATCCAAAAAGAGGTGATTGTCCAGGTCCCGAAAGACCAGGGAGGCCATGGGTTTTATTCACACATCTTTCTAGTGAAAAAGCCCTCAGGCAAATATCGATTGATCCTGAATCTGAAAATTCTGAATCAGTCAATACGATACAATCCATACAATAACAAGGTTGTTATCCAAAAACTGCTTCATGGCCTCCCTGGATCTGAGGGACGCCTACTTGCATGTCCCGATCACCCAATCCTCCCAAAGGTTCCTCAGGTTGGCAGTGAATCTAGGGTCATCAGTCTGGCACCTACAGTTCAGGGCCTTGCCGTTCGGGCTGTCTTCCTCCCCCAGGATCTTCACCAAGAACCACTGAGAGTGAGGGGAATCTCGGTGGTCCCATGTCTGGACGGTCTCCTATCTCCTATTTTTTGCGGACTCCAGGGACCAGGTGCTGTCAAATCTACAGATAGCACAGGCTCACCTTGAGGACTTAGGGTGGCTTCTCAATTTGGAGAAATCGAACCTAGTTCCAAGCCAGGAAGTAGTCTTTCTGGGGTACACGATCGATTCTACCCTGCAAAGAGTTTTTCTTCCACAAGAAAAAGTGGAGAAAATCCTGACGGCAGTAAAGCAAGTTCAGACGAATCAGATGGTTTCTGTCCGTTCAGCCATGAGGGTGTTAGGACTCCTCACAGCCTCCATCCCAGCCGTCCAGTGGGCCCGGTTTCATTCCAGACCTCTCCAGGCAGAGATTCTGCAGGTCTGGTCTCATCAGGTCTCACTAGAAAAGAAATTCAGTCTCACCTCAAAGGTAAAGCGTGCCCTGTGGTGGTGGTGAAACACAGCCAACCTCACAAAGGGTCTTCCCTGGTTCTGGCCTCTAGACAAGTGCCTGACGACGGACGCGAGTGCCTGGGGTTGGGGAGCCCACCTAGAGGGGCTGACGGTCCAAGGGACTTGGTCCAAGGCAGAGTCTCGGAAGTCTTCGGCACATAGTAGAGGGACAGCATGTGCAGGTCCTGTCAGACAATATGACTACAGTGGCATATGTCCTAAAACAGGGGGGGGGGGGGCAGGAGCAGGGGTCTCATGGAGTTAGCCAGTCAACTATTCGCATGGGCAAAAAAAAGCGTGGCCTCCCTTTCAGCAGTCCACCTAAAGGGTTCTCTAAATCTTTGGGCAGATCTACTCAGCAGGAAGAGACTGGTGGAAGCGGAATGGAGCTTAAATCAGGAAGTTTTCCTAATGATTGCCAGTACTTGGGGCTTCCCCCAGGTGGACCTATTTGCCAGCCAACAAAACTGCAAGGTCCAGAAATACTTTTCTCTTCACCGAGAAGATCAGGCCATAGGTTTAGACGCACTAGCCCACCCTTGGCATTACCGTCTGTGCTATGCCTTTCCCCCCTTTCCTCTAATACCGGTGGTCCTGAGGAAATTCAGGGAAGAGGGAACCAGCATGATTCTGATCATGCCCTTCTGGCCAAAAAGACCCTGGTTCTCGGCTCTTCTAAATCTATCCACAGAACCCCCGTGGAGACTACCAGTCAGGCAGGACATTCTGACGCAGGGATCAGTGGTCCATCCAGAGGCAGGCAGACTGCAGTTAACCGCCTGGTTTCTGAGGAGGACCTGTTAAAGGCTAAGGGCTTGTCTGAGGGACTAGTGAGGACCCTACTCACCAGTAGGAAGGAAGTGACTAGGGCCATTTACCCTAAAGTCTCGAAGTACAACTCCTATTGTACTTCTAGGGGGCTCCAGGTGAAAAGTACTAGTTCAGTACTTGAATTTCTCCATGAAGGAATGGAGAAAGGTTTGGCAGCCAGCACCCTGAAGACTCAGGTAGCGGCTCTTTCAGTTTATTTAGAAAAAACCCTTTCCAGGGAAACTTTAATTTCTAGTTTTTTCAGGGCAATGGCACGGAATAGGCTAGTTCCCAGTTGGGATTTATCTATTGTTTTAAAAGGTTTAACAGGAGCTCTGTTTGAACCTCTTAAGGATTTTTGTTTAAAAAATTTAGTTTTAGAAACTATTTTATTAGTAGCCATTACGTCGGCTAGACGGGTGAGTGAGTTACAGGCTCTGGCAGTTACAGAGCCTTTTCTAAAGATTTTCCCTGATCGGGTAGTTCTGCAGATAGACCCAGCCTTTCTTCCCAAGGTCTCTTCAGAATTTCACCGTACCCAACAAATAGTGTTGCCCACCTTTTCCTCCAACCATACTAACACAGGTGAGGAGGCCTTTCATACCCTAGATGTAAGGAGGTGTCTTCTCCAATTCCTGACAGTTGCCAGGGAATTCAGAAAGACGAATGCTCTGTAGTCTTTTCCGGTCCTAGGAAAGGGGAAAAGGCCTCTAAAAGTACTCTAGGTAGGTGGCTTAGAGAGGCAATTTCAGAGGCCTACAAAGCTAGAAGAGAATCTCCTCCCTCCGGAATTGCTGCCCACTCCACTAGGGCAACAGCAGTGTCTTGGGCCGAGAGGGCCGGTGCTACGCCTGACCAGATCTGCAAAGCGGCCACGTGGTCAAGTTACTCAACATTCCTTCGGCACTACAGGCTGGACTTACTGTCAGCTGAGGATCAAGCCTTCGGCAGGAAGGTACTGCAGGCAGTGGTCCCACCCTAGGGTAAGCTTCTCGGTTATCCTCTCCAGGGTTGTCCTGAAAGGCGACTGGAGAAAAACCTAGTTGGACTTACCGGTGACGGTATTTCTAAGAGCCTTTCAGGACAACTCCTAGTTCCCTCCCTTTGTGTTTTCTATGTTTAGAGATGATACAAGTATCTGTCATGGTTTGTGTGTGTTCTCTGTGCTTTATCTTCCAGTATGCCGGAAGTAACAAAAACTGAGGCCATGGTGGAAGAGAAGGAGCTTTAAAGAAAATTTGCAAGTGTTTCCTCAAAGTGGGCGGAGCTGCGCTCTCTCCAGGGTTGTCCTGAAAGCCTCTTAGAAATACCGTCACCGGTAAGTCTAACTAGGTTTTTCTTGTACAAAAATCACACTGAATAAAGAAGTCCTCTCCAGCCTGCCCCCCGATGTCCCCACCTTTTACCCAAATCATAGCTGTCTAATCATGACCCAAACATCTCCATCTTGTCAAATCCATCCATCCTGTCATATCCCATATCCCTGCATCCACATGATACAGGAGTTAATCAGAGACTGTGCTTGCATGATACAGGAGTTGGTCAGAGAGTGTGCAACATGATACAGGCGTTGGTCAGAGAGTGTGCAACATGATACAGGCGTTGGTCAGAGAGTGTGCAACATGATACAGGCGTTGGTCAGAGAGTGTGCAACATGATACAGGCGTTGGTCAGAGAGTGTGCAACATGATACAGGCGTTGGTCAGAGAGTGTGCAACATGATACAGGCGTTGGTCAGAGAGTGTGCAACATGATACAGGAGTTGGTCAGAGAGTGTGCAACATGATACAGGCGTTGGTCAGAGTGTGCAACATGATACAAGCATTGGTCAGAGAGTGTGCAACATGATACAGGAGTTGGTCAGAGAGTGTGCAACATGATACAGGCGTTGGTCAGAGTGTGCAACATGATACAGGCGTTGGTCAGAGAGTGTGCAACATGATACAGGCGTTGGTCAGAGAGTGTGCAACATGATACAGGCGTTGGTCAGAGAGTGTGCAACATGATACAGGCGTTGGTCAGAGAGTGTGCAACATGATACAGGCGTTGGTCAGAGAGAGTGCGGACATGATACAGGAGTTGGTCAAAAAGTGTGCGGACATGATACAGGAGTTGATCAGAGATTAGCTAGCACTGTAGGCCTTACATTGGCTCAGCCAGGCATAAAGCAAATTCCTTTCACATGCAGGGGCCGCGGGCCCCTATGATGTAAAGAAAATATTAGGTTCTGGTGCTAGCTGTCCCACATGTGTCAGCCCTTTTCAGGCCCTGCCAGCCCTCCTGGCTGCAGATGCCCGACTCCACTGCCCACGACACCACAGTCCTCTCTGACTGCACTCTCCCAGTCCTTTCAGGTGTGCCTCCGCAGTCATCACGACCCTGCATGTCACTTGACAGCCCTCTTGGCTGCATCCAATGATTCATTTCCCTAGAGACTTGCCCAGCAGTACTCTCTCCCGCTGTCCTCTTTTTTTTTTTCCTCCTGTGCCTCCCGTCCAGAACATCTCCACGTTTTCTTGGAGAGCTCTGTCCGCACCCAAGCCCAGGCCCAAGGTCACCCCCCCAGACTGAGGAAATCCTTCCAAGGCCCCAACAGCCTCAGTACTCCATCTCCAACTCTTCCACCCGACAACTTGTCTCAAACTGGGCAGACCCTGGGAATTTGAGGAGGCCTGCCCCCTGCCAATTTCAAGTTGGGGATTGGTCAGGGCTCCTCAGAATACCCCAGGCAGCTCCACCTCCCTGCCCCACCTTTTTCCATAACCTTCTAGAGAGCTCTGGAAAGAAGGGTGGTCTTGGTGATGCTGCCTGTGAGTCACCCAGCTTCTACCCGGAGACACTCCCAGCCCAGATCAAACAAAAACAAACAGGCCTTGCTGCCAGCCAGGCCTGCCTAAATTGACCTACCCTAACAACTCTCACTCTAGCACCTACACTACTAGAGGGTACTGCAATTGTGTAAAATATTGGGCGTTGGCTTAAAGGGGACTATAATACAGTCTGAGATGAAACACAAATAATTGCATGAGTAACAAAATTAGATAACTAGGTAGTCCCTTGCAGGTAGGTACTGAACAAGGTGATATTTTTTTATATACTGTTTTTCACAGTGCTTTTGGGGAAAGGGGTGGCGGTATGGGGCAATGGACGGTGTCTGTAGGGCAGTGGGGGCGGTGAGAGGTAGGGCAGTGGACAGTGTTTTATAGTCTCTGAGTTGTGAGAGACTCTGATCTGCAACAACCAATATTTATTTCAGTACTCACTGTACATGCATCCCAGGACAGGCATATCTTAGTATGCTCCCCTTACCTTGTGTTGCATCATCTCAATGTCCTCTAAGATGGCTTCCATGCCCCTTGACATCACTCCTGCCAGCCTTAAAGTGTCAGTGTATACGGAACTCGTTTGGTTATAACGCCTTCGATCCACCCCCCCCAAAAAAAAAAAAGAGAAAAAAAGCACAACAAAACCAAGAACAGGCACAAAACAGTAACTGATTAACTGTCCAACACGAGTCCTCCAAACACAGGAGATTCACAGGACTTCACCCGCGTCCAGAAGTGAGACCAATCTTCCAGGGACAGCAACGGGGATAAAATGGCATCGGATCACTTTCGGCGGCCCCGTCGAAAGTCTCGTAACTGAAGCTGAAACCGATCAGGAGGGTGACAGTGTTTAGGGCAGGCACTCGGGGCCGGAGGAAACAGGGCTGCCCAGAATGGGCACTGGCAGCGCCAAGAAGGGCTTTACTGACTCTGACAGACCTCTGGACCAGAGCTGGGCGGCTCTGTTGGAGCTGATTTCCAAAGTTCAGAGTCCCCCGAAACATCAGTCCCTGTACATCCTGATCCCCTGGGTGCAGACCCTTGAGACACCGGTGATTCGGCAGGCATCAGGTAGCTGAGAATGTGGGCGCAGTTGGTCTGCATGCCATCTGCAAATGGAACCATCTTCCAGGCACATACATCTTGTGTCTCAAAGTCTCTGCAATGATAGCGGGAAGCCAACGATCGGGCCCATACCTTTTTGTTGGGCTGTGAACTGGGGGAGCTCATCATGTATGACCATCTTGTCTTGGTACTGCAGTACATGTTCCTGGACCGTTTGAGGGCAGAACATGTCCATGGCTGCCAACCCTGAAAAAGTTCAGCTGGAATTTTCCCGGTGGTTGCATGTGGTGTGTTTCTATAAGCAGAAAGGAAGCAGTCAACTGCTGGGGTGACAGGGAAAAGCGTTTGAAAGTCTGCACAAACCGTTCTTCTTGACCATTTGTACCCAGGTGGTAAGGTGTGGTCAACTTGTGCTTGATGTTGTGGGCAGTTAGGAAACTCTGAAACTCTTGACTGGTGAATTGTGCACTGTTGTCCGTGATGATTTCTCTGGGGTATCCAAACAGCAGCGAGATGTAACAGTATGGAAACCGTCGCCTTAGTTGTTGGCTGAGTAATGGGAATGACCTCAGGCAACTTTGAATGGGCGTCAACTATGATCAAGAAGGTGTGTCCTCTGATCTGGCCTGCAAAGTACAAGTGTAGGCGAAACCATGGAACCGTGGGCCAAGTCCAGGTCTGTACGCACCCTTGAGGAGGGTCTCTTTCACTTTGTGCACATCCATTCACATATGTCATGATATCTGTGTCTAGGTTAGGCCACCACACATAGCCTCGGGCCTTTTGTTTCATACGTTTGGCCCCCGGGATGACCAGTATGTTGCCACTGTAGCTTTGAAATAGCGCTTGAAAGTCTGCATAAACCATTCTGCTTGACTATTTGTAGCCAGGTGGTAAGGTGCGGTCCAGAACGTGTCTCCGGAGGGTCTGTGGAACGATCCCCATAAAACGCAATTGCCAGCCACAGTTAATTCCATATGCCTACAGAAATAAGGTTCAAAATCCTGTGCGATGGTTTTCAGGCCAACCGGACTGTACCCAGGAGATTATTGTTTTCAGGAAGGAGTCCTTGGCTATATGGGCTGCTATCTCTCCAGAAAACGAGAAGGACAGGCTGGTGTAAGGACAACTCTTGACCAGTGGAGAAGAGTCAGTCGACGTTCCCCGTCAGTCGGGACATTGAGTCCGCATTGGCATCATGACCGCGATACTGGATTTTGTAGCTGTATGCTTCCAAGAATAGGGCTTAGCGGTGGACGCGGGTCACAGTCATCTGAGAGATGCCTTTGTCAGGGCTAAAGATCTGAAGGAGTGCTTTATGGTCAGTATGGTGAATTCTCTACCATACAGGTAAAGATGAAACTTCTTAATTGCTCATATCCGCGCAAGAGCTTCTCTGTCAATGTGTGAGTAATTGCTTTCTGCTTTTGTCAAGGACCTGGAGTCGAAATTCACTGTTTTTTCTGACCCATCTGGTAATATGTGAGATAGTACAGCCCCCAGACCATAGGGTGAGGCATCACAAGCCAAGGTGAGAGGCCTCTGGGGGGTCATAGTGCACGAGCATGCGTGACGCCAACAACTTCCACTTAGAAATGTCGAAAGCATGTTGGTATGCAGCCGACCAGTCCCATCTCGAGCTTGTTCAACAGTATGCCAGATCTCGTAGGAATTTGTGGTAATCGTTCAGCAAGCCAAGGTATAGATGCAGCTGCTGGACATTGGTTGGGGCTGGAGCTTTGACTAAAGCATCAACCTTGGCTTTTTTGGTGTGTATACCCTTTGCATCCACAAGGTGGCCACAAAACTCCCAATTTAGGCACCATGAAATCATTTCACTAAGTTCACTTTCAGACCCTGCTCTTGGAGTCTCGCCAACACAAGCTCCACGTTACGATTTTGTTCCTGATCCGTCCGTCCTGTGATGAGTATATCATCTAGCAGGCACTGCGTTAAAGGAATGTTCGCCAAAATCTTGTCCATTTTTCGTTGCCAAGTAGCTGGTGCGGAGGCTACACCAAACACCATCCAATTGTATTCATACAGTCCCTTGTGGGTGTTGATTGTTAGAAACTTACGGGACGAAGGATGGACCTCAAACTGCAAATATGCTTGTCTGAGCTCAAGCTTGGTGAACTTTTGACTCCCTGCAAGAGAGGCAAAATTGTCATCTACTCTGGGTAGGGGATACTTGTTAGATTTATTCTTCAATTGTGATCAGTCAAACTCCAGATGTATTGAGAAGTAGACAATTTATTCCAGATGTGTCACACAAAAGAGTGATGCTTACAAGCTAAAGGCAAAAGTAAGAATCACACAAAGGAATGTATATTCCCCCTCCTAATACCTACATAATACAGCCTCTACGCTTCTATTGGCTGAGGAAGCACAGCATGCCTGGTACAAGATGGTACTTTATTTGACTAATTAGTGTTTCCTGTACAATCTTATGCTACCATATTTAGTTAAGCTTAATTATCCTACAACTTACTGTGGAGTTAGTTAAAGCAAACGATATATATAGCAAGTTAATACAAAGTGCTTACAAGTGGGATTAAAAATCTGTCTCAGGGTTATTGTTTTTCTAATAGTCACACAATACACATTTAAAACTTTTCTAACAACACTGGTCTATCTCAAGTTGCGAGTGCCATGCGGAAATCGCCACAAATGCCTAAGTCCCCATTTGCTTTCTTTACTGGTACAGCTGGTGATGCCCACTCGCTGTGTTCTACCTTTTTGAGGTGACACCTTGTCCCTTCACCTTGTCACTTAGTTCAGCTTCTATTCCTGCTCGGAGTGCGACAGGAACTGTCCATGCTTTGAAGAGCTTAGGCTGAGCGTTGGGTTTCAGCTTGAGTCTCACACAATCGTGCTTTATTTTCCCTAACTGGTTATCAAAGATCTTTGGGAACCGCTGCTTCAGGGACACCACCCATCCCTCATCATCTCCTAATGGAATTGTAATGGTGTTACAGGGGTTTATGGCGATGTCTGGCATACCAAAGTGAGCAATCCAGTCTCTCCCAAAGAGAGGAGGTCCCCGGTGTTCTAGGATATATAATGGCAGTCTCTTTGCAGGATACCTGTACTTTAGCATAACCCAGTGGGTGGAGAATCTGCTTTGAGTATGTCTGCAGTTTGGTGTTCGGTGGACAGTTGTTCGAGTCTGAAGTTGTCTCCATTTCTGGGTGATAACTGAAACTGTGAAAACTCCTGTGAAAACTCCTACATCCATTTTCTACATCCAGTATTGCCTAGTATAATTTTTTCCGTGCTCAAAAGCAAAAAGTAAATATGCCCCACCATAAACACACCAATGTGCCCATCACCACACCTTATGGGTGTCTACTCACCTTTTTTGATGGACCCCACTGCTATAAAGGATGTCAAGTGAGCTTTTGTTAAAATCTGAGAACTTGAATCTGGACCCTCCTTTTTTAGTAAAATCGCATATACAAACAATTGGAGTGTTACAAGGAGTCAGAAAAAAAACTTCCTGTAAAATAGATTACAGGGCCATTAAAGCCGATGTAACCCCCATTCATGACATTTGACCTGGAAACATAGAGTGCTTTGAAAAAGTATTCATACCTCTTGAAATGTTCCACATTTTGTCATGTTACAACCAAAAACATAAATGTATTATATTGGGATTGTATGTGATAGACCAACACAAAGTGGTACATAATTGTAAAGTGGAAGGAAAATGATAAATGGTTTTCAATTTTTTTTACAATTAAACATGTGAACAGTGTGGCGTGTATTTGTGTTTAGCCCTCTTTACTCTGATACTCCTAACTAAAATCTATTGGAACCAATTGCATTCAGAAGTCACCTAATTAGTAAATATGGTCCACCTGTGCGTAATTTAATCTCAGTATAAATACAGCTGTTCTGTGAAGCCATCAGAGAACTTTAGTGAACAAACATCATCATGAAGGCCAAGGAACACACCAGACAGGCCAGGGATAAAGTTGTGGAGAAATTTAAAGCAGGGTTAGGTTATAAAAAAATATCCCAAGCTTTGAACATCTCACGAAGCACTGTTTAATCCATCATCGGAAAATGGAAAGACTATGGCACAACTGCATAAAGCAGCCAAGAGGCCCATGGTAACTCTGGAGGGACTGCAGAGATCCACAGCTCAGGTAGGAGAATCTGTCCACTGAACAACTATTAATCGTGCCTTTTATGGAAGAGTGGCAAGAAGAAGCCATTGTTGAAAGAGAGCCATGAGAAGTCCTGTTTGCAGTTTGCGAGAGGCTATGTGGGGACACCGCAAACATGTGGAATAGGGTGCTCTGGTCAGATGAGACTATAATTGAACTTTCTCTTTTGTTCATAGACACACAGCGCTTCCGTATTCAGAACCATAGGGTTATATTGCCCCCTACAGGAGTAGGACACTAGGCAGAAAAAAGACTTGGCTATGCCTATGGGCAGTCCTAGGTGGTATACATCCCCTTCTCTGCTATAAGCCTTCATTTTTTTTCTGCCTTTTCAGGAGTAAGGACCTTGTTCCCTGCTGAGCAATTTTTAGTTTTTTTGGATTTTTAAACGTATCTTTTTTTCCTGTGAGAATCAATTGCAGGACTGGGCGACAGGCTGGATTTCTAAATCCAGTGGTCCGACCAGCAAGCGTGCGCAGACCACAGCTCCGCGCTAGGTCGGCCGCGACGTAGACCCACTGGACTGGGGCTGGCCGGTGAGTTAAACACCTCGTGAGGTCGCATACGACTGGGTCTCGCCTGAGTCGCAGCGTTCTTATTGGCCGACAGCCCCCCATTTCGATAGTGAAAAGGTTCTGCCTGGAGCACGCCCACTTCCTGGCACAGTGAGTACATGCCTCCCCTCTCCCCTTGGATGGGTTTGGGGTGGACACGGGCCCCTCCCTGGGTCGGTCAGACCTGCTGTTTCCCCTCCTTCCCTCAGACCTCCTCTCCCTGGGGTTGGGGGTCCTTGTGGGTTCTCCTGGTGCACTTCCCTCCCACCCTGCATCCCATGCATATGGGATAGTGTGGTGCGTTGGTTGGTGTTAGGGGCTGGTGTCATGCATGGTACCGGTGTGGGGGGGGCAATTGCTGTGCTTACTGGCTGGGGGGGGCGCTGGATGCCTCCTGGGGGTCCAGTGCCCTGATCCCCTCTCCTTATGTAGCGTTTGGCTGGGCTCCCGGGATCCCTCCTGGGTCCTTGGGAGCCTTGTTACCGTGGCCGGCGGCCATTTCGCTATAGCCAGCGCCATTTTCTTGGTGTCTGCATGCTTTCCTATGGCCGGTGGCCATGTTTTTGTAGTATAGTGGCTAAGATTTAGTGGTCTGGTACGCTCATGGAGCGGCGCCCATTACTGTGAAGCCCTGGATGGCGTTTTAGCTGTAGGAGCTCCTCCTTTTACCCTGGTGAAGACTCGTGGGTTGTTGTTCTTCCTCGGACGCCACTAGCAATGCCACTAGCAGTGCTATACCTGAGACAACAGGTGCTACGCTGGTAGGGTGGTGAGTCGGTTGGGTCCCTTTCTCTCTCTGCTGCAGGCTGTGGGGTGTCCTGGTGTGGTGAGTCCCCCTTCATCCCCTATAGAGTCTCATAAGCAGGTTTCTCCACCTGACACCCTCTCAGAGGCTGCAGGTCCCTCGGGGTCCCAGCCATCCTTTTGACGCAGACGGCGGTCCTAGAGTATTTTTTTTCCCGGGTGGAGGTGGCTTTTGGAGGAGGCGGACTAGCAAGAAGCGTACCCTGCTTCATCTGTCTCGTAAGATCCTGAATCTGACTCGGCGGACATGGCCCACCCTGCAGGGTTTGCGACCGCGCTTCCTGACTTCTCAGATAGTGAGGATGATTCCTCCACACATGTGGCTGTGCATGAGAAGGCGCTGGTAGATGCACTGATTGCATCTGTGTGGGAAACTTTAAAAATGGAGGATGCGGCAGAGGTGCCGGTCCCCTTTGGCACCCATAAGCCGTCTCGCACGGCGAAGGTGTTTCCTTACCCCTCCTATTTTGACAAATTTGTCTATAAAGATTGGGAATATCCAAAACGTCCCTTTGTGGTCCCAAAATGCTTTGATGTGAGGTACTCCTTTTGAAGAGAGCCTCCTCAAGAAGTCGGCAACTCCACCAGTGATGGATCCCCCTGTCTCTAGGTTAAACAAAGCAACCATAATTCCGGTAGAGGATTCTCCGGCTTTTAAAGATTCATCTGACAGAAAAGCGGAGTCTCTTGTTCACTATTGTGGGTTCAGTGCTTAGACCAGTCTTGGCCATTGCCCTGGTGGTGCAAGCGCTAACGGAGTGGGCAAAGCTGTTGCGCCGTGATCTGGAGGGTGAACAGATTCTCCCCGCCTTTGCTGAATTGGCGGATCAGTTGGTCCAGGGGCTGCACTTTGTCTGCGATGCTCCCTTGGACGTAGTTCCCTTGATCTCTAAGCTGTTTCAGCAGTAGTGCTTAGGCGTATATTGTGGCTTAAGTGTTGGTCTGCGGACCAGACTTCTTCTAAAAAAGTTCTTACTGCTTTACCCTTTCAAGTCAATCATCTGTTTGGGGCTACCATGGATGACATCATTAAGAGTGTCACAGGGGGGAAGAGTACCTTTCTTCCACGGTCTAAAAAAGGGAAGGAGCCTCATTGCAGATGTGGCCCTTCTATTTTTTGTCCCATAAAGATTTTATTGAGCAAATTAACAAGGAATATACGGTACAAGATACATAAAAGAAAAAGTGCAGTCAGAACAAACCAACTTTTGATATAGCATAAATGGCAGAAATATGGGTGTCTCCAGATCTTGTATAAGCAAATAAGAGAGAGCAAAAGGGCCGGATCCTTTATTGTCTTAATTAGAGTTCCAACTGCCTACTAACCTTGCTGCTTGATGTAATGCCTCAGACACCTAAGGCATGGCGTCTGAGATAGTGAAAGTGGGGTAAGAAGGGAAGGACAAAGCCGACTCAAGCGGGGGAAGCGAGAGAGGGATAAGGGAAATGAGAGAGAGAGAATGAGGAGGAGGGGACAGCAGCAAAGAAAGGGCAGATGGGTAGAGCATGGAGGGGGATGAGGAGGAGAATGTAAGAAAGGTGGAGGGAGAGATTCTGGGCAGAGATGAAGGAAAGGGGGATGCAGGAGAAAGGGGAGGGAAGGAGGATAAGGGGAGTGACCACTCGTTCGGGTTTCTGCAAGTGAGGCGGGGGCGAATTCCCCCAAGGGGATCGCCCTCTAGTCAGGGGGGACATGCTGTTTGTATTCAGGGGGTGGTTTTGAAGTGGGACCAGCAGGTCCAGATAATCGAGAATTTCTCCATTCTCTCTTGTGAGATGTGAATCAGCTCTTCCATGTCGCAAATTCTAGAAATGGTCATAAACCATTCTTTAAGTGACGGTGCTTGACTGGTGCGCCAATGTTTGGGAATGCACAGTCTGGCGGCATTGACCATGTGCATGGCCAGGGATTTGTAATGAGCTGTTCTAGATAAAGAAGTGTAGTGTAGGAGAAACTGCGCTGGTGTGAAGTCTAGGGTATAGGTAGTGATTGATGAGATGAGTCTGTGAACCTCCCTCCAAAAGGGTTGAATGTGTATGCATTCCCACCATATATGTAGCATGGTTTCCACCCCCACATTGCATCTCCAGCAAGTGTTGGGTATTGAAGGCAAAAACTTATGAAGGAGGGATGGGGTTCTGTACCACCTAGTGAGCACTTTGTACCCGTTCTCCTGGATGGCGACGTTCAACGAGCCTCTGTGTGCATATTCATGGACTCTAGTCCATTCCACCAGTGTCAGGGGGGTAAGTAGGTCCCTATTCCAAGAGCTCTGTGATGGCGAGAGGGTTGAGTCGTTGAGGTTCTACAAGTAGGGCTTATAGGAGAGAGATGAGGTGTCGTTGGGGAGTTTTACGGTAGCATAAAGTTTCAAAAGGGGTAATTTGTCTCGTCCAGTTGTCGTGGGAAGCATGTGTGGATAAGAAGTGACATATTTGTCTAAGTCCAGAACGGAAAGGTTGAGGTGTTAGATGACCTCAGGCTCATCCTTATCGAGGCGAGTTTGCCTTCAGTGAAAAGCTGAGAGGCAAGGACGTCCTGAAAAGGCCATTCAAGGGAGTGGATGCACCGGTCGGCGATTTCTTGTGAGGTGGCAGGCTACATAATATTTATGTAGATCCGGGAGTGCAATACCCCCTTTAGACTTGGGTAGAGTGAGTCTGGCGTATTTGATTCTAGGGGGGGGAGTCCTTCCAAAGGAAGATCGAGCAAGCCTTCCGATAGGAGGAAAAGAATCCTGTAGGGATTGCCATTGGGATGGTTTGAATTAGATACAATAAACGTGGTAGTATAATCATTTTGATCAGAGCAGCTTGACCGAACCACGAGACATTCAATGTTGACCACTCCTTAAGGAGATTTTGGACTTTAATCAGGGCAGGGTGAAAGTTGAGGGCATAGAGATCTGTGAGGCGGGGCGGGATTCGAATTCCAAGGTAGGTGATAGCCGTCTTTTCCCAATGGAATGGGAAAGACTCCTAACAATGGGTAACTTCCTGAGGGGGGAGGGTAACATTCAAGGCATGGGATTTTGTGTAATTGATTTTAAGATTCGAGATTGCACCGAAGGCTTCTAGGTCTTGTAGGAGAGACGGAAGGGATGTGCGTGGGGATGTAAGAGAGAGCAAAATGTAATCCGCAAAGTCGGCTACTTTAAATTCTCTATCCTTAACCGTCAGCCCCTTAACATCCGGGTTTCCTCTAAGCTTGTTCAAAAGGGGTTCCAGGGAGAGAATGTAGATCAAGGGGGAGAGGGGGCAACCTTGGCGTCCCTGCCCGGGACAAAGCCTACCTGGTCATTGGAAATGAGGCCGGGAATCAGAGGCAGTAACCTGTTAGCAAGGATTTTGGCATAGATTTTTGTGTCAGCATTAAGGAGCGAAATTGGCCTATAATTAGCTACCTGAAGGGGATCTTTCCCTTTAGGGATTACGGTGATGTGCGCCTCTAACAATCTGGTCGATCTTGTGGGTTGGCCAGGGCGTTAAAAGTCTGTAAAAGGTTGGGGTTGAGGACATCTGAGAAGGATTTATAATACTGGAGGGTATACCCGTCGGGGCCCGGACTTTTGCCTAATTTCATTTGTTTCAGAGCCATCTCCAGTTCCCCTGAGGAAAAGTGCCCTTCTAGGGAATGTGCCTATTGGGAAGAAATGGGCTTGGGGCCGTATTGAGAGAGGAAGTCTGTGATGAGCGTTTGGCGTGTTTCACCAGAAGCTCGGGACGGTTGACTAGGGTGGAGGTTGTAGAGCTTATAATAAGTTTCAAACTCTTTCGCAATGTCCTCACTTTTGGCCACCAGGGTACCTCTGGGGTCGCGTAAGGTATGGATAGTGGACGAGAGTTTGGCCGATTGAACTAACCGCGCTAGAAGACGCCCACTCTTGTTGCCATGTTCGTAAAAGATCCTTTGGCCAAGAATGTAGCGTCTCCTGGTGCGTTTACCCAGTTCGTCTGCGAGGAGTGTGCGGGTATGGATCAGTTCTTGTAAGGTGTTTTGTGCTTGTGTCTGAGACAATTCTAACGTTCTTAGCTTCTTGAGGAGGGTGTTCACTCGTTCCTGGTGAAGTTTTTTGGCCTGCGAGTTCAGGGCTAACAGTTCGCCCCGTATCACGCATTTGTGCGCTTCCCAAAGGGATATAGGAGAGATGTCTGGATTGGCGTTTTCCTGAAAGTATAACTTGATGCATGAGCGAATGTGTTCTAGGGAGATTGGGTCCTTTAAACAGGAGGGGTTGAACCGCCAGACTTTAGTTTTGGGGCATGTTTCCGGGAATGATAGTGTGACTGTGATGGGGTGGTGGTCTGAGAGGAACATCGGTTCGATGGAGGAGTGTTGTAGGGCAGGGAGGTCAGTCTGAGACAAGAAAAAAGTTGATTCTAGAATATTTTTGGTGGGGGGCCGAAAAGTAGGTGTAATCTTTGGTCGAGGGGTAGAAAGTGCGCCATGCCTCATGTAGAGTCAGAGTTTGGAGTTGAGCTTTGATTTGGCGTAAAGCCTTGTAGGTGAGAGATAACGAACCCGTGGAAGTATCCAGGAGGGGATTTAAGGGTACATTGAAGTCGCCACCCAAGAGAACCAGGCCGCTCTGAAACGCTGACAAGAGGGCACAAGTCTTGCGAAAGAAAGAAACCTGATGTTCATTGGGGCAGTAAATGTTAGCCAATGTGATTGGCTTAGAGGCATACGTTCCTTTAATAAAGATAAACCTGCCTTCTGGGTCCACTAGGGAGTCATTCAGAAGGAAGTTTGCATGTCTTGAGATAAGGATTGGACTTGGCGTCTGGATTAGTGGCGTGTAAGACAGAGCGGTATATGTGATTAGCGAGCTTAGGGATAGCATCAGATCGGAAGTGGGTCTCCTGTAAGAAGATAAAGTGAGCTTTGTGCTTGGTGAGAGAGGATAGGACTTGTGACCTTTTTTCTGGTAGATTGAGGACTTTTGCGTTAAGTGAGACACACTTCAGTGTCAGTGGGTTATTTGTTCTAGGGGTGGTCTGCATTGTGGGGAGTTAGGAAGAGGCAAGGATGTTTACCTGGCTGTCCAATAGATTGAGCCCTATTCAAAGGATGGACATGAGGGTCACTCCCCTGGAGGAGGAGGAGGAAAAAGAAAAGGAAGAAAAAAAAAAAAAAGGGGGGGCAAGTGGAAAGGTAGAGAGGAGCTGTGAATAGGAAGGGGGAAGAGAATCAGAGGGGGAAGAGAGCGGGTCAAGGCAGAGAGAGGGAAGAGGAGGGGCGGGGGGAGAGTGAAGGGGTATCAAAGAAAGATATGGGGGCGAAGCGGGGGAGGAGGGGTAGAGAAAGGGGGAGAAGAGATACCAGAGGTGGGATTAGCTAGGCTAACCACCTGTAGGAGTCAAGGGAAAATCCTTCTCTGGGGGTGCATACGTCTCGTACCCGTCAGGGGGGTAAAAAGAACCGCACTCACCCGGGCGGCCTCCTGGTTGTAGAGTGGTAAAGCGCCCAGGACTAGTATCGCAGTGTAACAAGGCCAGAGCAATGAGCGGGACAGTAAACAAGTCTCGGGAATCCAGGGTGATTCTGGAAAGGCATCGGGGGATGCCTGTCAAGAGAGACAGGGGGGTGGGATAGCGGTGGCATGGCGAGGCATGGGGGGGGGATCACGGAAGTCTCAGGTGAGGTAGTGGCATAGGGATTGGCGTGCAAAAAAAGGCTACTCACAGTATGCAGTTCTCAGTCCATTCAGCGGTCACTCAGTCTACCAGCGCGTCTTGTCTCATGTGCGGAGGCGAAGGGCTGCGTTGGTGCAGGTCTCGGCGTGAGGAGCGGGCATTCGGTGACATCAGTCCAGGCCTGCGGCGGCGCGATCTCTGGCGAGAGGCTTTCGGGGATGGGTTGAGGGAGACAGGAAGCCAGGGCTCTGCCGGGAAGTAGAGCGCATACCATTCAGGAAGTTCCATGCTGGGCATGTCGAGCTGATCACAGAATGCCTGAAGGTCTTCTGGTGTGCGAAGCAGGGCAGAGCGCCCCCCTTGAAGATGCAGACAGGCCAAACGGAAATTTCCAGCGGTACTGAATGTTTCTGGCACGTAAAGCATCTAGCAATGGTCGTAGTGCTCTCCTATTCTGGAGAGTGATCTGTGAAAGATCCTGGAATAGTTTCACCTCTGTACCATTAAAGAGAATGCGGCCCCTTTCTCTCGCCTTGCGGAGGATCTCTTCTTTGAGGGGGAAATTGACAATACAGCAGATGATATCTCTAGGGGGCTCGTTGTCTCGGGGTGGGGGACGGAGAGCACGATGGGCCCTTTCCATGTCAATGGGGGAGTCCACCGGGCGCTCGATCAGATCATTGAAAATGGCGCTAATGGTTTGCTGTATGGCGACTGGGTCAACGGTTTCAGGAACTCCTCGTACCCTAATGTTGTGTCTCTGTCCCCGTTTATCCAAGTCTTCCAGGTGTCTGTTAAGCTCAAAGACTTGAGCGAGTTGGGAGTCATATGCCGACTGTACCTGGCGAATGGCCGCCGCGTGCGTCTGTGTCGTCTGCTCCACGCTGTCGATGCGGTGGGCAACGGCAAGCAGGTCAGTCTTCAGGTTTGCTTTTGCTGCTGTCACTGTGCTCTTTATGTCTGAAGCGACTTTCTCCAAGTCGAAAAGGCTGGGAGGAAGGGCCCCACTGGGGCTGGGGGAGGATGCTCCCAGCATGAGGGTGGGTGGCGGTCCGTCAAGCGAGGCCGAGGCTTGGGCCTGTAATGGCGTGAGGGCCTGTAGCTTTTGGGACCCGAATATCTCTGGTATATTCCTCCCCAGGTGGGTGTGAGAGTCCTTAGGGGTGCGGGAGGTGGACGAGCTTCTTGTGGACCTGTGCATAGAAGGAATAAAATGGTAGGCTCCCGTTTAAGCAGGCAAGTCATCCCAGTCACACAGGAGCTCTCAAATTAGGCGTCCATCTCGGTCTCCGTCCAGGCCACGCCCCCAGATGTGGCCCTTCTTGGCACACAACGTTTTTTTATCCCTCAGGGTCCAATGGCAAGGGTTCAAAGTCCTTCAAGCTCTCCTCGGAGGTTCCAAGCAACCCTGGTCTGGCAAGCCAAGAGCAGGTTTCTTTAGACCCGGTGATGAGGCCCCTTTGGTATGAAGGGGCTCACCTGTGTCTGGGGTGGTAAGACGTCTTCGCTGGTTTCCGGGACCTCTTTGAACGACAAGTGGGTCCACAAAGTGATTCTGTCCGGTTACAAGATAGCGCTCTGGTCTTGTCCCTCGGAAAGATTTTTCCCTTCCAATGTGCCTGTCCCCGAGCCGCTTACAAGCCCTCTCTGGTGCCGTGCAAGACCTGTTGCTTCAGGGGGTGAGTGTCCCGGGTCCAGTGTCGGAATGTTTTTAAAGGGTTTTATTCAAAGCTGTTCACGGTCCCAAAGGAGGAGGGCACAGTGCGCGCAATTCTGGACCTCAAGGCCTTGAACTGCTTTGTGTGTGTTCTGAAGTTCAGAATGGAGTTCATTCGCACTGTGGTGGCGTCCCTTCATCAGGGGGACTTTATTGCTTCTATCGACATTGTGACGGGAGTCACTTTGGGTAGGGTGCCTGGGAACTCCAGTCTGATCTGTGCTAGTCGGATTCACTGTACAACACACAACATTGTATATATTGTATGTTGTCTCAGGCTGTTGGACTCAGGCTGGGATCGTTTGGGGTGTGGTTGTATTCCATTGTTTTATTGCGTCTGTCTGCCTTATAAGAAAAGTATATTATGGGATGTATGTCTCTGTGGAGGGGGGGGGGGATTCCAGCTCTCGCTGAATGGACAGTTTATCCCGCCCTGAATTCCAAAGGGAGGGGTGATTGTCCCCTGAGTTGTATATTTGTTTGTACATGTGTTATAACAGAGTGTGATATTTTTCACCCTACACTGAGTTATGGCTAGTGACTGGGTGGGCTAAAGGGTCTTGGATCATGTGGTACCAGATAGAGAAAGCATTTACGGCGGACATAGTCCTGTTGAGGCCGGAGGTCTGTTACAACTGGTTGGCAGCAGCGGGACGAGAGTGCTCAAGATGGCCGATGAACGTGTGCACACCAGGAGCACTGAGGCCCCAGAGTATCGCCATTGGACAGCAAGCAGTCTCCAAGAAAGAGACAGAATATTGGATCTCAACCACAGGGGACTGAATAAGGACCAGCTGGTCCAGTTGCTGGAGGAAAACAACCAGTGGGAGGAGTCAACCACAGATGGGGTCAGGCACTTCCCAGCGAAGACGGACCAGAGCCTCCCAGCCCAGGCAGCAGGAGCCCTTGGGTTTTCTGGCACGAGGAAGAGATGGCCATTCTGGGGAAGGATGCCACCACCGAAAGAAAGCTTGCAGCCATTGAAAAGGCACAAAAAAGACAAAAGGAAAGGGAGACCACAAAAAACCGAGCTACCCGCCCCTGTATCTCTCCCTGCTGTACGGGAGACCCAAAGAATTTCCAGGAAGGACTTTAAGCCCTACCAAGACAATACGGGGGATGTGGATGGGTTCTTTTAGGACTTTGAACATCAATGTGAACTACTGGGGGGTCCCACCGGCAGACTGGACCCGCCATGTAGTAGGAGTGCTGCTGAAGCTTATCGAATGATGGACCCTCAAGAAACGTAGCTATGAGGACCTAAAACAGGCAGTAATGGACTATTACGCTGTATCGCTAGAGGCGTATAGGGCCCAGTTCCGGACTACCCCTCGGGTCCCCGAGACCTCCTTTAAAAAGTTTGCGCACAAGCTGTATCATGCCACCGATGGGGGGGAAGGGGAGAAGGCCACCTCCCCTGAGGGGATATGCAGGCTGTCCTAAAGTAACAATTATTTTTCAAGTCCCCCCTTGAGCTTTGACAGTGGGTGCGGGAGCAAAAACCTGCCAACCTAGAGGCCTTAGGCCCTCTTGATTAACACACAATGGTGGAAGCCCCCCCCCCCCCCCCCATCCAGGCACCCCAAGTTCCCAGTGTGTCCAGCCCCACCTCTAGGCCCTACATGCCTTCCCATCTAATGAACCCCCAGGCAGCACCAACACCTTGGGTCCCACTACCACACATCCCAATCCCCCCCCCCCCCCACAGCAGAGCGCAAGAGACCCACCTTGGAAAGGTGTTGTTTTGGTTGTGGGCAGCCTGGTCACTATCAGGCCAGCTGCCCTGCCAGAACCAAGACTCTCAGACCTAGCCCTGGCATGCCAGTGCATTATGTGGATCTGTACCAAGCTCCCGAGGAACTGCCACCACCCCCTCCAGACTGGTGTTCCTCTTCTGCCGACTGGGACACCCTTCCAGGGGTCTTTGGCCTACAACCTGCTGAGGCCCCTACATCGCTTCTCCAAGTAAAGCACCTACAAGAGGTCACAGTGGGATTCCGAGATTCAGGTGCGTTCCTCACTATTGTGGACCCACAAGTTGTGAGCCCTGGCGCTCTCCTGCCTGGCCCAGGAATAGTGATCCAATTGTCAGGCGGCACCAAACACTTCATTCCCCTCGCTACTGTCACCCTGGACTATGGACTGGGGCCCAAGCGATATGATGTCGGAGTAATGGGAGGATTACCTGCAGATGTGCTTCTTGGGAATGATGTCGGTATCCTCCAGTGTCACTTTGTTTGGGCCGTCACGCGAAATCAGGCCGGACGGGAAGCCACCCAGCTGCAGGAGGAGCTCCAGCACCTGGATGGAAATCTGCCATTTGCAGTTAGTGACCCTTGCCCAACACCTGGGAGTAACCTGGGATTGGGACCAGTTTAAACAGGACTTAGGCGCTGACTCTGACAGGCTTCTGGACCTGGGTAGGGCTGCCAGGTTCGGGGAGCAGGTGACAAGATGGTGCATTAAAACGGAATATTATACTGAATTGTAGAAATTGCTCCTGTGGGCCCAGATCATTGCAAAGAACAAAGAGAAGCACACCGTTCCAGGCAAAATTAGGTGCAGGATGGATCACAGGCGTAGACCTCGGCTCACCACCGTGGAAGACGAACAAAACAAGGAATTGGTCACACACTGGAACTCCAAATTATTTCAATGTCATCTTTATTGTCAAAGGTTCAGACAGATGCAGACAATGGTAGACTTTTCACAAGCGATAGCTTGCTTGTTCACTACCCAGATTATTACCAAGCAGCTGATAGTGCCCCAGCAGTTGCGGGCTCAACTGCTACCCATGGCCCACGACATTCCCATGGCGGGGCATCAAGGGAAGTTAGACAGAAAAACGGTTAGCCCAGGCCTTCTATTGGCCCGGGATGTCCCTAGTGGTAGCCCACTATTGCCGCACCTGCGATACATGTCAGCGACATGGGAGGACGGGTGGCCAACGATCCCCCTGCAACCCTTACTCATCATTGAGGTTCCGTTCCAGCTGATAGCTATCTACATTCTGGAACCCTTGGCTCGTCCCAGCAAAAACTCAAAAGCGGTACATTCTGACCATGGTGGATTATGCTACCTGTTATCCTGAAGCAGTGGTCCTCTCCAACATCGCAGCTCCCGAAGTCGCAGAAGCCCTAGTTATGGTGTTCACACGAGTGGGCTTTCCAGTCGAAATTCTGTCAGACCAAGGTACACATCCCATCCGATCTGATTCAGTCCCTCAGGCAGACCTGTGGAGTGAGGGCCATCCGGATCACCCCCAAACCAACGGACTGTGTAAGTGTTTAAACGGGCCCCTGAAGGCTGTGCTACGTGCCTTTATCGACCAGGAACCAGACTGGGAACGGTACCTCCCCCACCTTCTCTTCGCCTACTAGGAGGTCCCGCAGGGATCTCCTGGGTTTTCCCCGTTTGTGCTGCTGTATGGAAGGTCCCCTGACCCTGCTGAAATAATACTGGGAGGGCCAACTACATGATACAGGGGTTCCTGTGGTCCCCTACTTCCTAGAACTGCGTGAACAAATGAACCAACATGCTTTGCTCGAGGCAGACCATCTCAAGGCTGCCCAAACAAGCCAAAAGATGTGGTATGACCGCAAAGCTCGAACCCGCGAGTTTGCCGAGAGCCAACAGGTCTTCATGATAGCCCCAAATCCCCAAAACAAATTACAATCTACATGGGAGGGACCCTTTCGAATCATCGAAGTTAAATGAGACCAACTATGTTCTTGCGCCGGATGATCGGGGGAAGTGGCAAAAGACTGTGCACGTCAATATGATCAAGGAATACCATGACAGAAACCTTCCCGTCCTGGCTGTCTGCCCCCTACCCTCTAAAGATGATGACAAAGACTTGCTTGATCTCCTGGAGGTAGCGCGCGAATCGGCTGACGTACACCAGGTACCCTAGGTCCCCCAGCTCAGCCAGGAACAGCATGTGTCCATGAAGACCATTGTGCACCACCGCCGTCCCAACTTTTCCTCTCGCCCCAGAAGGGCGACCCTCACCACTCATCATGTGGGAACACCATAAAACAAAAACTGAACGAAATGTTGGACCTGGGAATTATCCAACCCTCCCAGAGCCCCTGGGCCTCACCTGTTGTCCTTGTACCCAAGAAAGATTGCACCATTCGATTTTGTGTAGACTTCAGACGTCCTAATAACCACACCATTAGCAGTGCCTACCCGATGCCCCATATAGATGACCTGCTGGGCTGTCTGGCTGGGGCCCGCTATGTCACTACTCTGGACTTGAGCTGTACGGCCACACTGGAACATTGTATATATTGTGTGTTGTCTCATGCTATTGGACTCTTTGCTGGGATCGTTTTGGGGTGTGGTTGTATTCCATTGTTTTATTGTGTTTGTCTGCCTTGGAAGAAAAGTATATTATGGGATGTATGTCTCGGGGGGGGGGGGGGGGGTTCCTCCAACAGCTCTCCTTGCTGAATGGACAGTTTATCCCGCCCTGAATTCCAAAGGGAGGGGTGATTGTCCCCTGAGTTGTATATTTGTTTGTACATGTGTTATAATAAAGAGTCTGTTTTTCACCCTACATTAAGTTACAGCTAGTGCCTGGGTGGGCTAAAGGGTCTTGGATCGTGTGGTACCTAACAGAGAAATCATTGACGCCCGAGGTCTGTTACAGACATTAAGGATGCTTACCTGCACATTCCAATATGTGCCCAACACCAGTGATTCCTCCGTTTTGCTGTGGGAGAGGAGCACTATCAGTTTGTGGCGTTACCCTTCAGTCTCGCCTCTGCTCCTCGGATCTTCACAAAAGTGTTGGCCCCGGTCCTGGTGTTGCTGCGTCAGTGGGGATTGTGGTTCTGGGCTGCCTGGACTTCGTTCTGCAAGCAGAGTCCTCTGCTACCCTAATGGGCGACGTGGAGATTGCTATTCGGACTCTGACTGAGTTCGGTTGGCTTCTAAACTACCAGAAGTCCGCTCTGATTCCAGCCAAAAAATTGGATTATCTGGACCTGACTCTAAATTCCGCTTTGGCCAGAGTGTTTCTTCCCCTGGACAAACTCCAGAAGTTGCATGCTGCGATTCATCTACTGCAGTCCATCAGGTGGGCCTCCCTGCAGACTTGCATGCGGGTACTGGGATTGATGGTCTCTACCTTCAAGGCGGTTCAGTTAACACAGTTCCATACGAGACCCCTGCAAAAGGAGATCCTGGTGAAATGGGACAAATGTCCGGGGTCTCTGGACAATCTGATTTGGTTGAGCCAGGACACTGGGGGGTCCTTGGTCTGGTGGCTTCACTCTCCGGCTCCTTACCAGGGCAAATCCTTTCCCCCCTTGTATTGAACAGTGGTCACCACCAATGCCAGCCTGTCCGGGTGGGGAGGTGTCCTGGGCCTGAGCTCCGCTCAGGGTCGCTGGACGCTGGAGGAATCCTGACTACCAATCAACATCTTGGAACTTCGGGCGATCAGACTATGTCTGGATCATTGGACGGAACGACTTCAGGGGCTCCTGGTATGGATTCCATCAGACAATGCTATGGCGGTGGCCCATGTTAATCACCAGGGAGGAACAAAGAGTGTGTTGGCGGCCCTGGAACTAGCCGGCATCCTCCAGTGAGCAGAACGCTCCATTCCGGCCATCTGTCGTTCACATTCCAGGAGTGAAAAACTGGCAGGCGGATTACCTCTGTCGACAGGTGTTGGACCACGGGGAGTGCTCCCTTCACTGGGACGTGTTTCATCAGATATGTCTCCAATGGGACACTGCCAAGGCACATCTGTTGGTGTCCCAGCTCAACAGGAAGGTATCAAGGGTTGTGGACAGGTCACGGGATCCTTTGGCGGACGTAACAAATGCTCTGGTAGCCCCATGGGGCCAGTATCATCTGATCTACTCCTTTCCTCCTCTCAAGCTTCTGCCCAGGATTAAAAGGATTCCTGTCATTAAAGTGGCCCTGGACTGGCCTCGTCGGTCTTGGTACACCGACCTGATGTGCCCGGTCCGCTGATTTTCCATCCTGCTTTACAGTCGCTGGCTTTGACAGCCTGGCTGTTATAAGCCAGGTGTTGAGGGATAGAGGTTTGCCTGCATCAGTGGTCTCGACGCTACTAAAAGCTAGGAAGTCTACCGCTAGGAAGATCTACCACCGGACGTGGAAAGCGTACATTTCATGGTGCGAGTGGATTGGAGTTCACCCTCTTTCCTTTTCGGGGGCTCAGACTTTGACCTTTCTTCCAATAGGTTGTGACAGACTCACCCGGCACAGAGGCTTTTGGAGGGGACTGAATGCTAGCCTCTTGCCTACCGACTATGGGCCCTGGAATTATAGGAAGATATTCTGTTATGTAATGCAATAGGACATTATTAATGAGGCCATGATGGTCTCTGCCAGCTTGGGACTCAGGGGACAGATGTATGTGAAAGGAATGCTGATTGAGATCTGGAAAGCCCGGGTCTTTCACCCAATAGTTTTAACACACTTTTGTCTCCTAGCAAACTATTGGGGGATGTGTTTCTGCTTATGTGTATTGTAAGTTGGGAGTGAGGAGAGGGCAAGTCTACCCTGAAAGGTCATATCTCTGTGTCACCTAGTCTGGGTAAATGATTAGATAACTAGCTCATGTTAATTAGGTTTCTGGTTACAGTTTGTATTGTCAGCCTGCTGTATATATTTGTGTGTCATCTCAAATAAATCAGTTCAGTCCATGTTCAGCAACCAAACAAGTATTGCCTTGTTAGTTGTTGGAAGCGGTTGGAATATCTGATATCTATATTCAGACTGGGAGGAAGCGGTATAAGACAAAAACACTCAAGCGGAGTGTGGGACGTTTTCATTACAGGGGAGTCGAGCAGAAATTTGCTTTGAGTACCATCAAGGGCCAGGTGTTGGCCTTGGCGGTCTTCTTTCAGCGTCCCCTGGTGCATACCTTTATTCAAGGGGTTTGACATCTAGCTTCACCGGTGCGGTCTCCTCTACCGCTGCGGGATGTGAACTTGGTGCTTTCAGTTCTCTAGAATCCTCCCTTTGAAAATAATCGGGAGATTCCCTTGCTTACTCTGTCTCAGAAGGTGGCCTTTTTGGTGGCTATCACCTTTGCTCGCAGGGTGTCGGAACTGGCAGCGATATCTTGTCGCCTTACCTGGTTGTTCTTCTCCCTTGTCCGTCATTCCTTCCTAAGGCATCTCCAGAGCCACCTGTTCCGAAAACCCACAGCTGGCAATACAATCCTGGCTGCCTCTAGTTTTCACCCACAGCCATTACTGAACTCTATTCCATTTGCCCAATACCTCCGTGCCCGGCGAAACTGCTCGACAGATACCTCCTTTGAACACGAGGCCTCCGTCTTACGCACAAGACTCCGAGCACGGGGCTACAAAAATAGCGTTCTCAAAGACGCTTACAAAAAAGCCAAATGTAAATCGCGCCTTACACTACTTTCTACCAAAACTCCCAGAGAAACCAATACTTCTCTGAGAATTATTACCAATTATTGTCAACAACACAACCAAATTACTCAAATACTCTCTAGACATTGGCATATTATTGCCACTGATAAATCCCTTTCACCTTTTGTCCCGACACACCCCTCAGTCACATACAGACGTGCTCCATCTCTTCGAGACAAACTCATTAAAAGTGAATACACAGCTAAGTCCCATAAACAACTAAAAGGCACTTTTCCATGTGGTAATTGTGGTTATTGTAAATACCTCCATAAATCTAATATGCATAACTTTTTGCCAAATGGTCAACAGTTTTTTCCTCAACACTATGTTAACTGTCGATCTATTGGCATAGTTTACCTACTTGAATGTGAATGCGGATGTTTCTATGTGGGAAAGACAAAACTACCTTTTTGGAAACGATATATATGGCCATATCTGCAGTGTTAACCAGAAAGATCCCGACCTACCCTTGGGACAACACTGCAGGACTTTCCATCATGATTCTGCTCCAAAAATCCTGTTCAAAGCTTTGGATCACATCCCACCCCCGAATCGAGGTGGTGATTATAACAAAGCTCTACTACAGAGCGAACTTAGATGGATTTTCCACTTAAACGCTACCTCACCCCCTGGCCTTAACGAGGCCTTTAACTTCAAACCATATCTCGAAGGATTCCAATCTGGAGTCTGCGAATTAGACCTATAACCTTTCCCACATGCGAACATCCGACATACCTATCTATCTGTACTTTAATCTAAAATTACCTTCATATGCTAAAAAGGATATGTTATGCATTATTCCCACCTTCATGTTCTTTGTCTGTGCCCCAATTTAAATATGTTCCATACTCTACTCTGTATTGTTGTTCTGTACAGACAGTTACAACAAAACTATGTCTCTGGACTCACATGCATGCTGCTTTTACTTTACAATGTATGCACCACAAACAAATACTTTATACAGTACATCTCTTACTACACTGTATTGGCACTGGCTGTGATCACCGAGGTATGCTGCCCGGCGCGGGTAAGACAGTTCGCATGCGCCAAATTCCACAGCGCGCATGCGCCGTCTTTTTGTTCCTACCAGGCATCTCCCATCTACATGTCTTCCTGTTTGCTCTCCAGCCTGCAGCGCAAACGGACCGGCGGAACTCTCTACCCGCGTCGGCGACGTCACGACGCTGTACGCGACCCCTCCCACTATGGGCGTGCCCGCGCCCAGCGCCGCTTCGTCAGAGGCCTTTGGGGAACACAAGCAGCGCGATTGACTGCTTTCCTCTCCCTCTTAGCCAATTCTAATTCAGCTATTCTGACGCACCTCCAACGATGCGCATACACACAGCTGACATTAATTACCTCACTACATTTAAACTGCCGCCATGGAGGGCTTACACATGCTGTCTACTCATTGGCATTCACTGACCAGCTTCCCCAGACATCTTGAGATTCAGATAACAAACCTCTATACCATTTTCCTTACTTCTATGGCCGTTTGTGCCACGCTACCATTTACTTACAATTTTTACCTCTCATTCTATCCTAGTCTCACATACTGCTTGGCTATACAGCTACAAGACACGGGCCCACAGCCTGTCTCTTGTCTAGGACCTTGACACTGCCTGAAGTCCTCACGGCCTGTCGCCCAGCTATATGGCAACGCCTACCTTGTTTTTACTTTGCACAGAGACTACTCCAGTGCATATACCAACCCTTTGAGCCCACATTTTGGCCTCTTATCCTTTTTGGCACCCCTCTAATAAACTGCATGTGAGTACCATACCCGTAATATTGCTGTACCATATCGCCCTACATGGCAAAAAAACAAACAGTATTGTTGTAACTTTATGTACTAATCTTGATTTATTCACACACTATAGATGTGAAAGAAAAGGATATTAAACTGCCTTGAAAAAGGACTAAAGACCGAAACATGTTGGCTTTTCTCCTGCAAATACAAACCTAATGCAAGTTTTTCATGTCTCAACATTATATGTTCATGCTGTGACATGTGTGAAAACCTATATGCCATTTTGAATGTCTTGATACTTGAACATTTTTGTATTCTATATCATATGCATTGATATGTGTCTCTAAAAATAAATTTACACATTTTTTGAATTGCATATACCTCACCAGTGTCTATCTTTACCTAAGCATCCCTTAGGGGTATTTGGCTGTGTATATGCACACAAGGCCTACTATGTTCTTTTGTATTCATGATATTGGGATGCGATAGACCACTTATACTCTGCCCAACAATACTTTTTCCTAAGGTAGTCTCTGATTTCCATTTGAATGAAGAAATTGTGTTGCCTTCCCTGTGCCCCAGGCCAAAACATCCTAGGGAATTTGCCTTGCATGCCCGGGCAGAGGTCAGACTCACTGTGATCATGGGCGAGCCAAGAAAGGGGCTGTCCCTTTCTTCTGCAACCTTTTATAGATGGATCAGACAGACGGTGACTCAGGCCTATTCTGTCAGGGGTCAGGTTCCTCCTTTCCCTGTTACAGCGCACTCTAATCTGGATCTTCGTGCTTCTTGGGCCTTCCGTCATCAGGCGTCAGTGGCGCAAGTTTTCAAGGCGGCCACCTGGTCGTCGGTGCACACTTTCAATAAATTCTACAAAGTGGATGTACTGGCATCTGCGGATGCTTCTTTTGGCTGCAAGGTTTTGCAGGCTGCTGTTTAGAGGGTCTGACCCTCTCGAGGGTGTTTATTTTTATTTTTTTATTTTTTTTTTTTCAGGTTGGGCTCATGCTCTTGTTTAGCTCCTGTTACCTGGTTGGCTTTAGTGTTAGCCTTGGGATTTTTTTATTTTTTTTGTTGTCCCACCCTTCATGTTTTGGCTCTGCTTTGGGTTGTGCCTATGGTTCTGAATAAGGAAGCTCTGTGTCTGTCAATGAACGAAAGAGAAAATGGGATTTTTGACTTACCGTAAAAATCCATTTCTCTGAGTTCATTGGCAGACACAGCACCCACCCCTCTATGGAGTTTTGATACTTATGACACTGCTTGTTACTAAACTGAAGGCCTATAGTAGAGAGGGGGATGTATACCACCTAGGACTGCCCATAGGCGTAGCCAAGTCTTTTTTTCTGCATAGTGCCCTACTCCTGTAGGGGGCGATATAACCCTATGGTTCTGAATAAGGAAGTGCTGTGTCCGTCAATGAACTCAGAGAAATGGATTTTACGGTAAGTCAAAAATCAAATTTTTTGGCCTAAAAGCAAAATGCTGTGTGGCAGAAAACTAACACTGCACATTACCCTGAACACACCATCCCCACCGTGAAACATGGTGGTTGCAGTATCATGTTGTGGGGATGCCTTTCTTCAGCAGGGACAAAAAAAGACGGATAGACCCAAATACAGGACAATCTTAGAAGGAAACCTGTTAGTCTGCAAAAGACTTGAGACTGTGGTGGAGGTTCAACTTCCAGCAGGACAATAACCCTAAACACACAGCCAGAGCTACAAAGGAATGATTTAGATCAAAGCATATTCATGTGTTAGATTGGCCCAAAGTCCAGACCTAAATCCAATTGAGAATCTGTGACAAGACTTGAAAATTGCTGTTCACAGATGCTCTCCATCCAATTTGACAGAGCTTGAGCTATTTTGCAAAGAAGAATGGGCAAAAATTCCACTCTAGATGTGCAAAGCTGGTAGAAACATCCCCAAAAAGACTTGGAGCTGTAATTGCAGCGAAAGGTGGTTCTACAAATTGACTCAGGGATGCTGAATACAAATGCACTCCACACTTTTCAGATATTTGTGAAAAATATGAAGACAGTTTATCATTTTCCGTCCACTTTTTGTTGGTCTATCACAAAGAAAAACAATAAAATAAATGTTTGCGTTTTTGGTTGTAACATGGCAAAATGTGGAAAATATCAAGGGGTATGAATACTTTTTCAATGCACTGTATATCTGTATTTATTTAACTCTCTTCAAAGCCCTAAGCCCTAAGTCCTGTGGCTTTTTCCTGTTCCGTTCTTCTGTTATCCGCATGATAACTTCTGACAAGTTATCCAACAACTGATATAAAACCAGACTGAATTTTGTGTCGGGGTGGATGCAAAGAAATAGATTAGACAGCAGGTTTATTAACAGCAAAGCTCTGCATTGTTTTTATATATAAGGCCCCTTTCACACGAGGCGGACTCTGCTTCCACTGAGCCCGCCTCTGTCCGCCGGCTCAGCGGGAGATCTCTCGGTTGATCTCTGCTGAGCCAGCGGATGACAAGTCCCTCTCTGCTCACTGAGCGGGGATGGGCTTGCGAGCGCCGCTGGTCTCTATGGAGAGATCGGATGAAAACGGACAGTGTGTCCGTTTTCATCAGATCTCACCCGATCGGGTTGGATGTCAGCTGACATGTCTCCGCTGACATCCGACGCTCCATAGACTAACATGGAGCGCTCGTTCAGATCCGCCATCAAAACTGACAGGCGGATCTGAACGGTCTGTCCATGTGAAAGGGGCCTTAAGCTGAAGACAGCAGATATACATGTAAAACTTATGTAGGGTGATTTGTTTCATGTGTATCATCTGAGGCTGTTCACTTCACTGGGTATATGTGAGGGTTTACATCCACTTTAAGTAGTGGAAGTGTATGGAATATTTTTGGACTTTAGTGTCACTTTAAGACTTAAACTGAAAATTAAATCATAGCCACTGATGCAGAAATCAAGAAAATTCCTAAGTTTGTCAGATTCAATTTCTTCTAATAACCTCTGACATTAGTGCTTTGAAACAAGATTACAGTGCTTTCTTATGTTCAGTGGACTGTAAACTTGCTGTTATTTTCATTCAGCTTTTCCCTACCTCACAACTTCCCTTGCAATAGTTTCATGTGTCTAATGCAACCAAGAATTGTGTTTTTAATGTTTTTTTATTTTATTTTTAGTGGCAAAAGAAAGGTCTGGCATTCCTCTTCTGTATCTTGCAGTTCCTGGCAATGACATGGCAAGTATCTATATCTGTATCTTCCATTTGACAACATTTTTTTGTTCTGAAGTTTGATTTGGAGCTTATTGTTTACCCCAGCATTTCTTAATCGGGGTGCCATGGTTACGTGGCAAAATGACCAAAATCTTCCCTAACTAAGCAGGCATCATGATCTAGTTAAAAATTGTTCTTGCCACCAGTTAAGCCTTTTTTTTTATTTTTATTTTTTTATTACAGCGGTGCCCGTCCGCTGTCTTAAACATGCATGCAGCTACCACAGGCAAGTAGAATGTTGTGGGCTGCCTGCCCACATTCTGCCAGCCGATAACATCATCTGTTGCTAAGGGCTATTCGGGTGCACAGCTTTCTGGGATGTGATGCTTCTGTCAGTGTAGCTGGGGAGGCACGTGCAGCTGTGTTGGAGGGTGAAGAAAAAAAGCACCGTGAGAAGGCAAAGCATTGTGGCTACAGCATGTGTACAACTTTGGCTTGCTGCCTTTGCAGGTAAAGGGAGAGTAGTTGGGTGGTAAAATGTGGTGCAGCCGCATTGCTTTACCATCCCCAACCTCTTGTTTGAATAAGCTCTTAGGCTAGGTTCACACTGTTGTGGCTTTGAGAGCCACGTTTGCTTGGGGATAACAACTCGTTCATTTGAGTGGGCTGCTGTGCCTGCATTTAACCCTTTCAATGCCAGGTCCGCACTGCTTCCAGCTGGCCAGGTCTGTATGCTGCACGGACCTCAGTCCTCCGTCTGCTATAAGCTCATGGTCAGCTTATAGCCAAACTGTTCAGCAGAGACGCTGCTGAACATATCGGTAGCTCTGATTATCGGCTACCAAGCCGCTAATCAGAGCTATTCACCTAAAAGTATAGGCCCCCCCCCGCTGTCGCCGCTTCTTTTGCCTCTTTTACGTTGCTTCCTCTCCTCCACTTCCCCTGCTGCACTACACTTAACATGCTTCCCCTACCCTCCCTAACTGTCCCCTTCCTCCACCAACAATCCCCCTATCACGATTCTCAGCCCAGCAAAGTTAACCCCCTCTTGCCAGCACGGATCCGATGCAATTGCCAGCTTCCCACGGCGGCCTCTTCCGCTGGCAATTGCAGTAAAGAAATTGTTAAAAATCCCTTCACTCTTCAGTGTCCCCCCCACCCCCCACCCCCCCCCCCATGTAGCTTTGTTGGCCAGCATTCCCTCCACCCACTGCAGCTGCTGCCCGGGAGCTCAGTAACCTTCAGGATGGATAGCGGGGAGGGGTTATTAAACCTGTGTTTACCAGCCCCTCTTCTTTCAAAAATGATCAATAGCGATCACTTAGTTCATTCATCGCTGACACAGAGCAAACAGTGTGTGTCTCTATAAAGAATTCCATGTCATTCATTACAGTGCAAGTCAGGATGCAGAGAAAGGGACTGCCTTCGGTCCCTTTGCTCTGTCTCAGAAAAGAGACATTATGGGTCTGTTTAGACCCCTGATGTCTCTCCAAACCCAAAATTTAAAAAATCATTTAAAGTAAATAAATACAATTGTAAAAAAGAATAAAAATAAAAAACATTACAAGGGCCCTTTCACACATCCTGTCCGATCTGGTCCTCCTGTCAGTTTTTCAGGCAGGCCTGATTGGACCCCCCTGTCTCCCCTATGGAGCGGCGTATGTCAGCGGTGACATGTCCGCTGACATCAGCCGCTATCTGAGCCTGTCTGCAAAATTCAGATTGCTAGTGGTCTTATTTTCCATCCGTCTGGCAGATCAGATATGATCGTATATAAATGGACAGGCGGTCCATTTTCACTCGTTTTCCTCATAGAGTAGAGCCGGATTGTGTCTGTCTCCGCTCTGCACAGTGAGCGAAGATGGACGTGTCATCTGCCTGCTCATCCCCACTGAGCAAACGGATTCTGGAAAATAGAGGCACCCGTGTGAAAGTGGCCTAAGGGTAAATTTCGACGAATGCGTCAATCTCCCTTGCCTCTGAAGCACGATCCGAACACGGATGGCTACTGACAGGCAGTGAGAAAATAATGCAATGCCTCTTCACCACCTGTTTTAACCCCCCTTTTTGGCAACAAATGCACTGCAACCGCAAGCATTGTAAGCAGTCGTGGGGCGTTTGCGGCGATTCCCTGTTGACCTGAATGTGTAGCATCCAGAAGAATTTATCACTACAAGTCAGGTCAACTTTGCCATGAACACGAAGCATTGCGCCCACAGCATGTAAACGCCTATTGCAGCTTAAGGGGTGACGGGTGGAAAAAACGCAGCTCAACCCCACATTTTTGCTGCCCCCCCCCCAAACGCAAGTGTAAACAAGGCCTAAAGCAGGGGTGCCCAACCAGTGGCCCGCGGAGCCCTCTGATGTGCCCGCGACATCCTGCTCTGGGATGACGGGTTGCCAACCCGCCATCCCAGAGCATCAGTGTTGTGAATAAATCCACTGGTAGAGCTTCTGTTAAAAAAAGAAAAAAATGCCACTGGTAGAGGAATCAAGCAGCTGCAGAGCCGCATAAGCTGATGCTTCCTGTATAGCGCCAACTCCTATCACAGGTGGAGTGATACCAAATGCACTCTGCCTGGGACAACAGCCGGTGATACCTGAATGGAAAACTTTTAAGTTTATTACTTAAATCACAGTGTATATATGGGCATATCTGTTCTGCGGTGGATACTGGGCTGCTTTCACACTGATCTGCAGGTGCAGCACAGAACACCTGCGGGTTACCTGCACTGAGCCATAGACTTCTGTTATTACCTGCAGGTTTGGTGCTCTTTCAGAAAGTGCACCACACCTGCAGGATATAATAGAAGTCTATGGCAAAATACAGCTAACCTGCAGGAAAGCCACAGGTGCACTTGCCTGCACCCTCTGTGTGGGTTAACCACAGCACATTAGTGTGAAAACAGCCTTATGCCCCATTGACAATATCGGTCTGACCCTCCGTTCACCTCTGTCGAGCCGCAGATGTAAACAGACTTGTGGCTGTTTACACCCCACCTACCTCCAATCCGATCCGTCCCCTTCTATCTGGGCAGATGGAATCCAAGGGCCCATAGAAAGTAGAGTGGGTTGTGTCCATGTCCGCTCTGCATATGCAGAGTGGACATGGAACTTTCATATGTATGCTCCACTCATTGTGGCCAGCGACCGGTTACCAAGTCGCTTAAGTGGCCCTCGCTCTTCTGGCCTAAAGCCTCATTAATGCAGGGCATACTACAGCCAGGCAGTGTTTAGATGCACAGGTGTTCCGTGCATCCCCATGCAGGCCAGCAGCAGCTGCATGGGAATGTGCAGGTGTTTCGTGCATTCCTGTGCAGGCAGTCCCATCCATGTAAATTGGGATGCAGCAGCTTCATGGACACAGCCACTGTTCCCAGCTTGACATCCATGTTGGGTGCATGTCCCTGAGCTCACACTGTCTGCTTTGGGGCCATGCACCTACACATATGTCAGACCTGTCCATGCAGCTGCTCCATCCAAGCTGACACGAATAGGACTGCCTACACAGGGATGTACAGAACACCTGTGCATCCCTGTGCAAATAAACAAGGCCCTCCATGGACGTATGCTTTAGTATACCCCATGTGAATGAGGCCTTAGTAGGAATTTAACGAGTTTTGGAAGTTATGCTGCGTTTGTGTGCAAATAAGGATTTTAGTGTTTTTTCCATAAAAATGGCAATTTGATAAACATTTGCGTGACCTTTAAAAATCAGTATAACCATCTTTTTATTCCCCCTTTCATGTGTTTTCAATAAATATATGGTTTTGGGGGTCTTTTGCAAACTGAAAGCTTTAAGGGAAAAATGAAAACCTCCAAATTTTTTGAGAAATTTGATTATTTTGATCTTTTGCATACGTTCAATTTTCAGCATTTTACCAAAAAGGCACAATTTAAAATTTACAAATATTTGTTATTTATGAACTCAATACAGGTTTAGCTTTTATATTTAGTAGGAATTTTAGCATGAATGTTTTAAAAATTGCTGTGTTTGTATGTGCTAGTAATGATATTTGTAGGGAAAATATTGATTTGATAAAAATGTGCGCAAATATGACGAGACTTTAAAAATCAGTAGCACCTTTTTTTTTTATTCTACTGATCACATGCTTTCAGAAAATAGTTTGGGGGGTCTGTTATAAACTCTGAAAGCTATAAGTGAAAAATGTAAAACTCCCGATTTTTTGAGAAATGTTTGTGTATGTTAAATTTTCACCATTTTGTAAAAAGGCGCAATTTTTAATTTACAAATATTTGTTATTTATGAACTCAATACAGGTTTAGCTTTCATATTTAGCAGGAATTCTGTAAAATTTGCTGTTTGTATCTGCTAATAATGATTTTAGTGGGTTTTTAGCCAAAATATTGTTTTGATAAACATTTGCGCAAATATGACAAGACTTTAAAAATCAGTAGCACCTTCTTTTTATTCTACTGGTCATGTGCTTTCACAAAATGTATGGTTTGGGGGGAGTTGTCTTTTACACAATCTTAAAGCTATAAATGGAATATGAAAACCTTCATGTTTTTTGAGAAATTTGGATATTTACATTTTTTTATGTGGTTTCGAGTTTTACCATTTCGCAAAAATGCGCAATTTAAAATTTACAAATATTTGTTATTTAATTACTCAAAACAGTTTAAGCTTTTATATTTAGTAGGAATTTAGCAGGAATTCTGTAAAATTTGCTGTTATCGGTTACTGATTTTATTGTATTCTTAGCAAAAATATTGTTTTGATAAACATTTGCGCAACGATTGCAGGGCCTTTAAAAATCAGTGGCATCTTCTTTTCATTCTACCTTTCGTGTGCTTTCAGAAAATGTATGTGTTTTTTTTTTTTGGGGGGGGGGGGGGTGTCTTTTACAGCTGTAAGTGAAATATTACCTCACAGATTACTTGAGAAATTTGGATATTATTTACATTTTTGCATTTTTATCAGCTAATAATAATTTCTGTGTATTTTCAGCAAAAGTATTGCTTTGCTAAACATTTTCGCAAAAATCACGTGGCCTTAAAAATTAGTAGACCCTTTGTTTTATTTTACAGGTCATGGGCTTTTAGAATATATATGGTTTTGGGGGGTCTTTTATAAACCCTGAAAGCTGTAAGGAAATAATAATAAAGCAATGGAAAAAATGGTCCTGCCAGCTGAGTTTAAAAGTGGAGCACAGGGCCTGGCAGCGAAAAGGTTAATACAAAAAAAAGGTTCCCGCACCATTTTTAAACCGCAGCGCCTGAGAAATCGCATGGTGAATTCCCAGCGTTTCCCACATTTGCAAATTAACTGTTTTTATATATGCTTGGGGGTGCAAAGAATGAGTGGCAGTCCTGTGCATCTGTAAAGAGCAGCACAATTTTAATTGTGGGTGGTTGCGGGTGTAGGATTAGCTGCAATTTCTGCCCCCGGGACCACCTGTATTAGTGTGAACCTAGCCTTAGACTGGGGTGCCTTGATACTGACTATACTTCCAAAGGGTGCCTCGACTGAAAAAAGGTTGAGAAACATTGGAAACTCTGTCTTCCAAATTCTAACTTTCTCGTGTGATTGCCCCTTTTTTTTCCCTTTCTGGGTCTTTTCATTATTGTAAAAACCTTGTTTATCATTGGAGTGAAACCCATAATGAAAAGTGACCTGAGATATTTTATTCACTATGCTTGATTTAATTAGATAGCAAAACCAGTGAATATGTTTGTGAGTTTTGACCAACTTATTACATTTTAAGCAGTCTACACATCTGTAATTATTTATGTCCATCTTGTACCAGTTGTCTCGGAGAACCACAATAAATACTCATTTGCAGACTCTGGGCATGCTAGACACTCCCCAAAAAATTTCATCAATGTACACAGGGCTTGTCTAGTACGTCCAGCCCGGTCCTGCTGCGGGGATCCTCCATGTCTTAGTATAGTACACAGCAATTCATCTCTGATGAATCATAGCTGTATTGCTGAGTACACAGAGACGGTCCGGGCAGCTAGAGCTGTAAATAAAAGCAGTCTGACAATGTTTTGAGGGAATATCAGAGACTTGGTTTGACAGCTCACAGGACTGGCTGGCAACTTTTCAGGGGAATTCCATATATCGTAGAGATAGGGCAGGTAGAAAAGGGGGAGGGGTGTGCCTGTACATTAAAAAGGATTTGCAAGTGAACGTTATGGATCAAGGGAGGAGGTGGAATCCTTGTGGTTTGAGCTCCAAAGGGAGGAAACTAATGGGAAAGTAATTGTTGGCGTATGATACAGGCTCCCTAACTTAAAAGATGAGGACTCTGACCTCCCTGTCACATTTATAAATGTCAGCAAAGCAGGGCAATGTAATTAATGGTGGATTTCAATTATCCAGATATCAAATGGGCGGAAAGAAAATGCTCATTCATCTAAGGCTCGGAATTTCCTAAATGTCATGCAGGACAATTTCATGGGTCAGTTGGTAAATGCACCTATGAGAGAGAATGCATTACTAGACCCACTGATTAAAGATATCACAGACCTGATTGAGGATGGGAAAACTTGGAGGAATACAGTTCTGGGAAAAGTGTAAGAGTCCAGGGCTTACCAGGGCTTACTACACATGCACCAATGGCGTGTTGCCGCAAGAGAAAATCTGTGCCAACTGAGCATGCACCAACCTGCGCAGAAGACCTGATGGAAAAAAGCGGGAAAATGCCCAGGAGGCGCACAGGAAGTGACCTCAAACTTCCCTATATAATCCTAGCAAGACGCTGCCAATTTGCTGGATTATCTTCAGTCCCCCCCTTGTTCGTGTGCTAGTGTGTGAACTGTCTGAACTTGTTGTGACCTGGAAATTTATTTGACTAATCTTTATTGCTGCTTGCCATTGACCTCGTATTTGTACCTTGACCATTCTACTCTTTGCCCCTTTTGTACTCAGCTGCCAGATTGGAACCGACCCTGGCTTGGATCTCGCCCTAATTCTGATTAACCCTTTTATACTTCGTTGCCAAACTGAACTTGACCTCGGCTCAGATCTTGGACTAAGGCTTGCACGGTGCCCCGCACCCCTGGCACCCGTGTCCACCAAGTCTCTGTCTCCATCTCCAGAGGCTTCAAGGACCCGAGGTGCAAGGGAGGCCTCCCCACTACTTCGGTTTCACCTCAAGTATGTGACTCTCATGACAGAAAGACTACACGCATTAAACATATTCTCTCTGGAGAAGAGATGCTTGAAAGGAGATATGATAGCGATATGCAAATGCCTTGCTGGTGACCCTAGCATAGGGAAAAAATCCTTTCAGTGGGAGAAAGTTTAAAAAGACACAGGTCATTCATTGAAATTGGAATAGAATCGGTTTAACCTTAAACTGCGTAAAGGGTTCTTTACTGTCACAGCGGTAAGGATGTGGAAGTAACACAAGTAGTGTTATCAGCAGGGAGCATCAATAGTTAAAAAAAAACTAATAGATGGGCATCTCAACGATTACAACATGCAGGGAGAGAGGATTTACTATTGACGTAAATACACACCACTGGTTGAACTAGATGGACTGGTGTCTTTATTCAATCTTACGAACGATGTAACTATCTTTTCAGCAACATTGCTCAGCCGCAAATACAGAAAGATGCAAAGAAATGTTGTTGTTTAATTTTGTATCTTTCTGTTCATTCATCTACAGATCAAAGGGATGAACTTTGATCTGCAGATGAAGACGATACGATGCTTCCCCTAATGGGCAGGAAGTTGAGTGAGGGAAAGCCCTCTGGCCTTAAAGGGACCATTTTTTTTATTTAATTTTTTTTGTCTTTTAAGTGTAAATGTGAGATCTGAGGTCTTTCTGACCCCAGATCTCACATTAAAGAGGTCCTGTCATGCTTTTTTTTCTATTACAGGGGATGTTTACATTCCTTGTAATAGGAATAAAAGAGATCAATTTTTTTTTTTTTTTTTTTTTAAAGGACAGTGTACAAATGTAAAATAATATGTAATAAATAAGAAGTGAACATATACCTAAGTCACGCCCACATATGAAAACAGTGTTCAAACCACACATATGAGGTATGGAAGTGATTGTTTGGAGCGAGAGCAATTATTCTAGCACTAGACCTCCTCTGTAACTCAAAACTGGTAACCTGTAGAAATTTTTATACGTTGTCTATGGAGATTTTTAAGTGCCAAAGTTTGTCGCCATTCCAGGAGTGGGTGCAACTTTGAAGCATGGCATGTTGGGTATCAATTTACTATGCGCAACAATATCTTTCTAACTATATAAAAATAAATTGGGCTAACTTTACTGCTTTCCATAGCCGTGGTCCCTGGACAGCGAATCTCCGTTCCCCCTTTGATTTGTAGCGGGATTTAGGAATGAGGAGAAGATTTTGATTAGCCGATCGAAGACTGCGATTCGGTGTGTAGTGTTTTATTTTCTCGCGAAGGTATTGCGGAGCGTTTCCATGTGTGCATTTGTGGGTGAGGCAGAGGGTCTTGAATGCGACCCGATTCCTTACGTTTAGCCAATGTAGGTTCCTCAGGGAAGGGGAGATGGATTCCCAGGGTTTTTTCCCTGTTATCAGTCTTGCCGCCGTGTTTTGGATAAGTTGTAAGCGCGCAAGTTGATATTGGGGTAATCCTATGTAGAGGGAGTTAGCGTAGTCCAGTCGAGAATTGATGACTGTTCCAACTACCACTGCTTTGTCCTCCTTTGGAATGAAGGGGATGAGTCTGCGTAGCAGGCGGAGCAGATGGTGTGATCCACTGACTACTGCTCCTATTTGGGCATCCATTGACATTTCTGAGTCAAAAATGACTCCGAGACTCTTGGCCTTGGTCCTAGTGGTAATGGTCCGTCCAAAGATGGTAGGAGGTGTCCAAGGGATCTTGGCTCGGGTGTTATGCTTTGCATGTAGAATAAGAAGTTCTGTCTTTGATTCATTAAGTTTGAGGGAGCTAGTAGTCATCCAGTCGTCTATCATAGTGAGGCATTTTCCTAATTGCTGATGATGGTCTTTTTGTCCGGTGATGCGAAAATATAATTGAGTGTCATCAGCGTATGAGTGGAAGCAGAGGTCTGATCTTCTGACGATGTTGAGGAGTGGGCGAATGTAGATGTTGAAGAGCACTGGCGACAAGGGTGATCCTTGAGGGACTCCACAGGAGATTGCCCGGGTTTCAGAGGTGAAAGCTCCTAGTTTCACCGTCTGAGAGCGATTTCCTAAGAAGGATCTGAACCATTGTAGATCTGAGCCGGTGACTCCTGCTACTTCTGTAAGGCGGATGAGTAGAGTATTGTGGTCCACAGTATCAAACGCTGCACTGAGGTCCAACAGTACCAGGAGACATGATTCTCCGTCATCCGCTGCTTCGAGGGCATCATCCCAAATCTTCAGTAGTGCGGTTTCTGTCCCATGGCCTGGGCGGAATCCTGATTGTAACGGATCCAGGAGTGTGTGTGTGTGTCCAGGTGGTGTTGTATCTGTTGTACTACCGCTTTCTCCATAATCTTGGAAATGTTGTTCAAGCTTGTTATCGGTCTTCGGTGGTGGGGGTCCCGGGGGTCGAGGTTGGGTTTCTTTAGCAGGGGTTTGATGATGCCTTGTTTGAGGGCGCCTGGAACAATCCCTTCTTTGAACGATTGATTTATGAGGTGCGTTATGGTGGGAGCCAGGATGTCGGAGCATTCTTTCAGGAGTTTTGTGGGGATGATGTCAATAGAAGATGTACTGTCTCTGAGATTTTTGATGATGTTTTTAGTGGTCTCCGTGGTGATTGGGATCAGAGAAAACCTTGGTGGTTGTGGGATATTTGTGTCGATATCGACTTTTTGCTCTGACTGCCTGCCGTCGGATGTCTTTTTCTGATCAATTGTTTTCCTAATGTTGACGATTTTATTGATGAAAAAATCTAATAATTCATTGCAGAAATCTTGGGTTTCATTAGTGGGGGGCTCTAAGCATGCTGGGTTCATCGACTGAGCGACTATTTTAAAAAGTTCCCGGGGCAGATTTAAGGCCGCTGAGATGGTATTTGAGAAATAGTCTTTTTTTGCTTTGAAGATTGCCTTCTGATAATTCTGTGTGAGTCCTTTTTATTTTGTGTGATTTCCCTTGGTGGGATTTATTCTCCATGCTCTTTCGGCTCTTCTGCGTTCTTGCTTGAGTAGCGTGAGCGAGCTATTAAACCATCCTGCGTTTTTCCTCTTGATGAGTGTTCTGCGTTTTGGAGCCACTGAGTCTGCTGATTGTAGTAATACATTGTTTAGGGAGCTGAGAGTTTGCTCCGATGAGAGGGTTAAATTCAGAGTTGCTATTTTGTTTGATAAGGTGGTTTTGAAGGAATTGGAATGCAGTTTTTTCTGCGATCTGGTCCAATGCGTCGTTGTTGCAGGTTTCTGTTTTTGGTGGGTGATGTTGGTGGAGATTTTGAATTTGATGGCGTGGTGATCCGTCCATGGTAGTGGTATGTTGTCTACTGTGTTGATGTCTAGATTTTGTTTGAAGACTAGGTCCAGAGTGTGTCCTGATCCGTGTGTGGGGGTCTTTATCAGTTGCTGGAGACCCAGTTCTTCCAGTTGGTTGATGCAGGCGGTGACACAATTTTAACACAATTTTATTTTTAAACTAACATTGCTAAAAAAAAAAGGGGATGAACAGGTGTGAGAGGCGAAGAGGATAAAGCAGACATGTGAGAGGCAAAGTGGATATAAGGGAAATGGAACACTTATCTAAATTTTTATTCTTTTTAGATGATTAAATAAATACAATACATATTTTTAAAATGCTGTTTAATAATATAATAATATGATCAAACATTAACTAGATAAAGTTAAAGTACACCATATATGCAGCATAATTCATAATTATCCTTTTTCTCAAATCGCCTTTCAGGACAACCTGAAAGAGTGCGTAGCTCTGCCTTCTTCACGGGAAACACATGCAGCCTTTAAATCCCTCCTCTTCCACCATGGCTTCAGTTATTGTGTTTCCTCCGCCATGGTGGAAGCATGTGCCTGGAACCAGGGAGCTGCACTCTCTCCAAGGTTGGGGAGTATTAGGCTTACCTTTTGCTTTTATTTTCAAATGACCATCCTAGCACCCCACAGGGGTGGGGGGTATCCCAGAGTCCTCGGTCTCTCCATCTCAGGGGAGTTAGGGCCCTCAGGAGGTGCAGCGTCGGTGTGCCCAGATTCCACTTTTTGCGGTGGCTTCTAGAGATGGCTCTGGGGTGGGGCGGGTGCCTCAGTCAGTCAGTCAGCTGTGTGTCCCGCATCTCGGTTCTGGGTCCCTGCCGGCGAGTGCGTCACTTCCGCTGACGCGGCTTCCTGAGGGGCATGACGCTGCTGGTTCCAAGCACCTAGAATGCAGAGACCAGGGGGCGGGTCAGATGACCGGCGCTTCCGTTTTCGACCCTCGCTGATAACTCGGGGACTGGGAAAGTTTAAAAAAACTTTTTTTCTGTCATTTTGCTACCCTTTTTCTGCAAGATGGATGAGAGCAAGGCAGCAGCGGCGGATGCAGGCGCCCCTAGTACCGGTCAAGCCTAGGTAAGAAAGGTACAGTGGTGCCTTTTTCTGATCCCTATGGGCTTTGTTGATTTGTTTGTTTCCTCCCTGAGGGGAGCCTGTAGCTGCAGGGTCAGAGCTTACTTCACTCGGACCCTGCACCGTTAACTGGGTGCCTCACTATTATTTCTGCTTGTGTTTTCTGTCTCCTCTCTGGCTTGGTGGTGGGTCTGCTAGACACTAGTGTTTGGTATTTTCAGGGACACTAGGTTTAGTTAAAATTGTTTGTCGTTACAGGAAAAAGCATTAGGAAAAACGAAACCTGTAAATCCACCAAGCCAGAGGAAATGTCCTTCTTGCAAGAGCCCCCTAAGGCTGCTTTCACACTGGGGCGGTGCGGGGCGGCGACGGTAAAGCAGCGCTATATTTAGCGCTGCTTTACCATCGTTTTACCCGCGGTATGCGGCCGCTAGCGGGGTGGTTTTAACCCCCGCTAGCAGCCGCAAAAGGGTTAAAAACCTCCGCAAAGCGCCGCTGCAGCGGCGGTTTGCGGGCGGTATCCCCGCGGTTTCCCATTGATTTCAATGGGAAGGAGCGGTAAATACACCGCTCCTTCACCACTCCAAAGATGCTGCTAGCAGGACTTTTGTTGCGGTCCTGCTAGCGCACCGCTCCAGTGTGAAAGCCCGCCGGCTTTCACACTGGAGTGAATGGGGCCGTTTTTTTCAGGCGGTGTACAGGCGCCATTTTTAGCGCTGTACCGCCTGAAAACCGCCCCAGTGTGAAAGCAGCCTTAGAGATTCATGGCAAAAGGCGATGTGCAGATCCTGTATTAAAGATCAGGTGGAAAAAAAGAAATGTCCCAGCAATACAAGGACTTATTTTCCTCTGTAAGGGAGCTTACAAACTCGCTGAGTTCCGTCGGGTCCATATTGGTACAGAACCCAGCAGCCCAGGTTGAGCCCCAGAATCCACCACCTAGTCCAAAAGCATCCTCATGCAGACCAGTGGAGACTGAGGACTCGGGGGATGAAGGAGGAAGTACTCTTCTCTCACTCAGAGACTCAGATGAGGAGGAAGAGGACGACGATAGCAGAACCTCTCGGTACAAGCTATCCCTAGAGGAAATGGATAACCTCTTAAGAGCAATCTACACTACTCTTGATATTCAGGAAGAATTTCAGTTATCCCCTATCTGTCCGACCTGTTCTTCGCAGACTCCAAAGAACAAGTCTTATCAAATCTCCAGGTGTCACAGACCCACCTCAAGAACTTTTTTTTTTTTTTTTTTAATAAGAGATTTTTTTAATTTAAAAATAATTATATAAAAATGTTTACCTCATCAATTTCACTTATTACAGACGATGCATAACTCTCCTTATCATCTGAATCCTCAATGCACACTCTCAGTGATGTTTTTTGAAAATAAATAATAAATATTGTTAGTGTGCATATTATAACAATTTTTTTAAATAGATTGATTAAACATGTATAATCAAAATTGTACATAACCAACCTGAGAGCTTGAGGTAATAGATAATTCATCTTCAAAAATCGATTGCTCAATATCAATATTCTCTGATTCCTGTGAAATGTATTTAATTAGTAGTAATTAATATTAACGTATTTATATACACTTATTTTATAAAATTTTATATGTACAACCTATTCACCTTATATATTTTCATCAACTCTAAAATAATAAAAAAAAAATGTAAAAATGACAATTAATGGCGTCATTGTGATGTGGAAGATTGTACACATTACCATTATGAAATATGCGTGCTGGGCAGGGGAGGCGGGTAGGGGAGGTGGTAATGGGTGTGTAACTTGTTGATGTTGTGAATGAGAACGTTGCTTGTTCTCGTTTTACAAAATATCTAAAACGGGCACTGCGCATGCGCGGTGCCGCTAAGCACACTAGGACATGTAGTTCCATGTTTGCCGTGACGTCGCTTTAATGCACGCACACAGCAAACATGGAAGTTAAGGAAACAATCACTGTAACAGAGCGATTTCTTACAGGCACAATTTAAAAGGTATGAAAAACGTTATGGCGGAATTCATGCAATTATTTTAATTAAGGATGTAATAGACGGTATATATCTGTAAAAAATGTTTTATCTTTGCAACCCCTTTAACCACTTCTCTCTGAATTCTGTCTTTTAGCCAGTTTTCTATCCATTTACAAACTGATATTTCCAAACCTGTAGACTTTACCTTACACATGAGCCGTGTGTGCAGAACTGTATCGAACGCTTTTGCAAAATCCAAGTATACCACAAGTGAAGTCTTCTCTTGATTGTTGACTTTGACACACAAACACCTACCTCCTGGAGAGTGTTCTTGATCTGGCCAACTGTTGTGAAGGGTGTTTTCTTCACCAGGGAAAGAATTCTTCGGTCATCCACCACAGTTTTCCGTGGTCTTCTGGGTCTCTTTGTGTTGCTGAGCTCACCGGTGCGTTCTTTCTTTTTAAGGATGTTCCAAACAGTTGATTTGGCCACACCTAATGTTTTTGCTATGTCTCTGATTTGTTTTTTCAGCCTAATGATGGCTTGCTTCACTGATAGTGACAGCTTTTTGGATCTCATATTGAGAGTTGACAGCAACAGATTCCAAATGCAAATAGCACACTTGAAATTAACTCTGGACCTTTTATCTGCTCCTTGTAAATGGGATAATGAGGGCATAACACACACCTGGCCATGGAACAGCTGAGCAGCCTATTTGTCCCATTACTTTTGGTCCCTTAAAAAGTGGGAGGCACATATACAAACTGTTGCAATTCCTACACTGTTCACCTGATTTGAAAGTAAATACCCTCCAATTAAAGCTGAAAGTCTGCAGTTAAAGCACATCTTGTTTGTTTCATTTCAAATCCATTGTGGTGGTGTATAGAGCCAAAAAGATTAGAATTGTGGCAATGTCCCAATATTTATGGACCTGACTGTATTGTGGGGGCAAAAGATTTTCAAAATTGTTAGGCTGGAGTATTTATTCCCAAATAGTATTGTGGGGGCACCTTCTTTTTGTTTTACTGGTCATTTTAGATATATGGTTTGGGGGGGGGGTCTCTAAAGTGGTGTAAGGGGGGGAAAAAAAAATTGAAAAATTGCAAAAATGGTCCGGCCAGCAGTTTAAAAGTGGAGTGAAGGGCCTGGCATTGAAAATATTAAAACATACAGAAGTGTATTTATAAAAACTCCATATATAACGGGTAAAATAAGCATTGAACAGGTCACCATTTTTCTAGGTAAATATATTTCTAAAGGCGGGAAAATCATGGCGTGGGGCTGTTTTTCAGCATACAATACTGTTAAACTTCATATCATTGAAGGAAGGATGAGTGGAAAAATGTACCAAGACATTCTTAATAAAAATCTGCTGCCATCCACCAGAATGATGAAGATGAAACGAGGGATAACATTTCAGCAAGACAATGATCCCAAACACAAAGCCAAGGAAACTCTCAATTGGTTTCAAAGAAAGAAAATAAAGCTGCTAAAATGGCCCAGCCAATCACCTTACAATCCGATAGGAAATCTATGGAAAAAACTAAAGATCAGAGTTCATAGAAGAGGCCCACGGAACCTTCAAGATTTGAAGACTGTGTGGAAGAATGGCCCAAAAATCACACCTGAGCAATGCATGCAACTAGTTTAGTTAGCGCCTTAAAACTGTCATTACCAACAAAGGATTTTGTTGGTAATGGATTATTAAATATATTTCAGTTAGCGTGTTCAATACTTGTTCCCTGTGTCATTCCATTTTATTGCACATAACTTAATTTCTGAACTTATTTGTTTTGGTTTCTTTGTATGTCTGGATCGCATGGGTTGTTACCGATTGTTACCAATTTGTGTTAAATTTCATGTCAATAGCACCTTTAGAAATATATTTACAGTGCCTTGAAAAAGTATGCATACCCCTTGAAATTTTCCACATTTTGTCATGTTAAAACCAAAAACATAAACATGTATTTTATTGGGATTTTATGTGATAGACCAACACAAAGTGGCACATAATTGTGAAGTGGAAGGAAATTGATAAATGTTTTTCATAATTTTTTTACAAATATCTGAAAAATGTGGCGTGCATGTGTATTCAGCCCCCTTTACTCTCATACCCTTAACTAAAATCTAGTGGAACCAATTGCCTTCCGACATCACCTAGTTAGTAAATAGAGTCCGCCTGTGTGTAAGTTAAAGTGGAGGGCCACCCAAAAAAAAAAATAATGGTAAGATATGAAGCAGGGATAGACAAAGGGGATTATTGCGGTACCAGGAACAATATAAATTGAAATAGTGTCAAGTAAAATTCAAGAATTTTATTACAAAAAACAAAACATATAAATATAGCAAATATAATGTACCAATTTAATACAGTACATATGGCACTTTCTGTGATAAACAGAAGACCAAAACATTAAATAGGCCTAGTTGTATGGGCCAAAGGTACAGGTAATCAGAGCTGACATGTTTCGCCAAAGCATTGGCTTCCTCAGGGTAGTGATGTGTACCTGTGCCACAATAGAAATTCTAGAAAACACAGAAAAAAATATCAATTACACAGATTGTGTCATGCATTCAGAATTGAATATTACCAATCAAAAACCCCCACATATGAAGACCCAGGATTAGGCGCGGCAGCAAATACATACCCCCAAACAGCAAAGCAGAGGAACGAAGCCCCAAAACAGGATCACTGCTCCAATGCCACGTCTATGGCTGCAGGGGGCATATAAGGACCTAGCAAAACAAGGTTTTTACGTGTAAAGTAATATGGAATAACCAAAATGGGGATAGACCTAATCCCCATTATAAGGGACTAACCTAGCCTCAAGATACTTAACTAATCAATTTTAAATTATTATGAGCAGGGGGCGTCGAAGTGTGGATTAAAGACACTGTTGAAAAATGCTGGCTAAGATACAAGGCACAAAGCGTGTGGAAACTTAGCAAATGTCTGTGCTGAAAAATACAAAGACAAGGCAAAGTCAATTGCTGCACATTTAAACAGGGAGGATTAATTCAAGATCAACTGAAACTATATAGAGCAAGCTCCCCTAGCATTACAAGGTAGTATTAAACTGTCAACTCCATTTAAAATGGACATGATCTGGCCATAAAGGGGATAAGATGTGCAGATTTTAAGTGCAAGATACACCTGGTATCACACATGGGATCTCCCTTTTCCTTTTTTCTGTGAGGCTCACCCCCCACACCATCTGGGGGGTCGCTGGACGCTATCCCCTCCCATCTGCTGAGGATTCCCAATACCATATAAAGGCAGCTTGGGCGGACTTATTGGAGGAAGCAATCGCTCCGGATGGTCAGGACATCTTCCAGTGTGGGACAAGAGAAACATCCGATACAGACACCTGTAAAGCTGTTCACCCCTGCAGGGGTACATAAATCTGGTGAGTGAGGGAGCCAAAGGGGGCAGCACAAAGTCACTATCGCTGCTGGAGCACAAAAGTCACTGTTTGGATCATTGTTGCAAGATTTTCTGACACAGTGCTATCTATACTTGTTTTTTTGGAATTGGACTTATTATTCACTTGGGGCCGCCTTCTTGGGCCATATGTATTTATATAGACTTTTGTCTTTGATTTATTAATTTTTTCACTGAGACTCTTTTTTTAGGATTTTATTTATTTTTTCACTGGGATTGTTACATATACAACAGATTTTTTTATTGGTCTGACAGTCACAGAACCGTGTATTTACACCATAGATGTCGGCCTCATTAGAGTGTTATTTTTCATTGATACTACACACCTACAATAGGGTGCTATGGTATTAACCTATTAATATAAGGTGTGTATTATTATTTTTGATCACTTATACGGGTAATAAAGGGTGGGCAGAGGATTTAGGTTATTTGGTTAGCCTCTATCTCCCATCCCTTCCCCGTGCACTATACTGTTACCTATGTGCATTTTCTCTTTTTATTGCATTTTTTATATTGCACACAAAATTTACACTTATTGTTCAGTGTTCACTGGGGATTGGGGAGTCAGGGGTAGACACCCCCACACTAAGAGATTGCCCCTCCTCACCCTTTTTCATCACAGTTTAATACACACTGTCTAGGAGGGGAAGATACGGTGGCGTCGCCAGGAAACTAGGTGTACACCCCCACTTTCTTCTCTTTATCAATCCTTTAGCACCCTGTACTTGGATCTATAGGTAGCGCCAATTTTTCCTTATCCTGTACATAAAGGGCAAAAGTAGTATGTGCAGGGGCTAAAGGTGGGCTGACACATTGGTATAGTGACAGCCCTTGGGTGTCCATACAGCGGCAAGGAAACTGGGACCGTTAAGGAACATCCAATGTCAAGCAAATAATGTTGAACAGTTCGGGGGGCACACACTGCGGCGGCACCTCAAATCCCGGGCGGGGTTTTTTTTTAGTGGCCAATACAGAGGGGGATGGCACAACCCTCCAGTGAACAAGAGGGATGACAACTAGAGGTCAACCGATATATCGGCCGATATTTGGCCGTTTTTATGAAATCGGCATCGGCCGACTATTGTGGAAACCAGGCCGATTCGCGGCTGCAACACTATACCCGGCCACCTGCAGTAGAGTCAGACCTGTTCCCCCCGCTACAGCAGCATGTAAAGTATTCACCTGCGCAGCCGGTGCGGCCACTATAGAAAATGAAATGGGAAGAAGAAAGTTTCACTGGCACTGGACCGCTCCGCCCCCTCCAGCGTGCTGTAACAGAGAAGCCTCCGCAGGAGATCATGGCAAGCACCAGCTAAGCTCCTCTTGCTTCCCTGCGAAGGCGGAGCCTGCTGGATGCTGCTATCTCTCTTGTTCTGTGATTGGCTGGTCAACGTCTTTCTGCATGCACTAACCCTATCAGGTGCATGCAGATAGATACCAGCATGTATGGAGGGTAAGTCAAAAAAAGTGTGTGCTACTGTGCCCCCCTGGGTGTGGAGGACTTTAATGTCCTCCAGAGCCACCTCTGTACCCCTCCTCCTCCACAGCCACCTCTCTGTACCCCCCCTCCTCCACAGCTACCTCTCTGTACCCCCCTCCTCCACAGCCACCTCTCTTTACCCCCCTCCTCCACAGCCACCTCTCTGTACCCCCCCTCCTCCACAGCCACCTTTCTGTACCCCCCTCCTCCACAGCCACCTCTCTGTAACCCCCCCCCCTCCACAGCCACCTCTCTTTACCCCCCTCCTCCACAGCCACCTCTCTGTACCCCCCCCCTCCTCCTCCACAGCCACCTTTCTGTACCCCCCTCCTCCACAGCCACCTCTCTGTAACCCCCCCTCCTCCACAGCCACCTCTCTGTACCCCCCCTCCTCCACAGCCACCTCTCTGTACCCCCCCTCCTCCACAGCCACCTCTCTGTACCCCCCTCCTCCACAGCCACCTCTCTGTACCCCCCTCCTCCACAGCCACCTTTCTGTACCCCCCTCCTCCACAGCCACCTCTCTGTACCCCCTCCTCCACAGCCACCTCTCTGTAGCCCCCTCCTCCACAGCCACCTCTCTGTAGCCCCCTCCTCCACAGCCACCTCTCTGTAGCCCCCTCCTCCACAGCCACCTCTCTGTACCCCCCCCCTCCTCCACAGCCACCTCTTTGTACCCCCCCCTCCTCCACAGCCACCTCTCTGTACCCCCCCTCCTCCACAGCCACCTCTCTGTAACCCCCCCCCTCCACCGCCACCTCTCTGTACCACACCTCTCTGTACCTCTCTGGTTAATTTAAGCAATTTTCTGTATCCCTTCTTTATTATTTAACTATACTGTTAGATTTTATGAAATCAAGGAAAAAAAAAAAAAAAAACTCGGCCTAAAAAAATCGGCCGCAAAAATCGACATATATCGGCCATCGGCTGCCCCAATTTCTTAACATCGGCATCGGCCAGAGAAAAACCCATATCGGTTGACCTCTAATGACGACCAACCGCCGGACTGCAAGCCAGTAGAGCGTGTCATGCAGTCAGAATAAGCATCAGTGTTGTAATGGAGAGAAAAAAACACACAAAACAAAGAAGCTAATGAACAAGGAAAAAACTAAGAATCATCATAACATAACAATAAATGGCAAAAATCATGCTTATTTAAATTATGTATTTGAAAACAAATAATGAGAAATGTTATAATTAAATACTGAAGATATTAAATTTTCTAAACAAAAACTCTGTGGTCCAGAATCCCCCGCCATAATAGCAAATCCCGGAGAGGCGGAAAAGAAAAAAAATGAAAAAAATAAAAAGTAAGGAAGCATGAACAACTTAAATGTAAAAATTACATGAACTGGTATATGTATAGATATAGATATATATATATATATATATATATATATATATATATATATATATATATATATATATATATATATATATTTTATACATACATACATACATACATACACACACACACACACACACACACACACACACACACACACACACACACACACACACGTGGACAGTTCATAGACCACATGTGTGGACATGAACATGTGGATTGACAACAAGTGCAGCAATATAAATTGAGAATGAGAAAAACAGGAAAGCTGTAAGTTAAGTAATAAAGATCAGTTATATAGGCTTAGCCGGACAAGAAAGGGCGACAACGTAACAAGCCCGTCAGCGTGAATTAACGCGAACGAGGTTGAAACTGGCTCCGAGGTGGCTGGGCTTAATGAGTGTTATATTTCGGAGACTACAAAAATGGTTTATAACTTATATGTTCGTGGAGACCTGGGAAATGGGTAGCATCTAAATTATGGATCCACTTGGTCTCCAACTGTAACAATTTCTCATCAATAACGCATGCGTTACCACATGTTTCAGGGTGGCAAAACTGATAGCATGGGGATCAAGGTTATGTACTGCCCCAACATGTCTATTAATTGCTGTAGTTGTATTCCGTTTATACATCGGTTTTATGTGGTCCCTCATATGGACCTGAAATTGTCGTTTTGTCTTGTAGACATAAAAAGAGCCACATCTGCAAGAGGCCAGGTAGACTACACCTATTGTTTTACAATTTACTCGATGTCGAATGGAGCCATTAGGGAGAGAAACCTCCCTAGGGCTGGCAACAAAGGGACACGCATCACACTTCCCACAGGGAAAGGTGCCAGACATCAATTGAGAGTGTTTTTTTGGGAGAGTGATGGCTTCTTATTAAGCAATCTCTTAATGACGGAGAACGACGGTATGTAATATCAGGGTTGGATCTAACAAATTTACTAATGGATGCATCTGCAAGAAGCAGGGGCCAGAATTTTTTCGCAACTTCCCTGACCTGGGCGGTTGAAGAACATCTGACGTTTTATTGGAAAAAATGTCATTTTGTCAGTCCAGTTTTTTAACTTTATTGTAAGATCGCTTAAGAAGAGCATGACTGTATCCCTTATCTTTCAATCTGATGTATAAGTCACGTGAGGCATTAATGAAGTCAGTCTCAGAAGTACAGTTCCATTTTGATTCTTAGGTACTGACTGTATGGGATGCTATTCAAAAGTGGTTGAGGATGGGCACTGTCGGCATGCAAAATCGCGTTGCCGAAGATGGTTTACGATATAAGGCTGAGTGAATGTTTCCTTCTGAGTCAACACTAATTTGTAGGTCCAAAAAATTGACTTGTGATTGGCTACACTCCATGGTAAATTTTAAGTTGTAATGGTTTTGAGCCAGAGAGTCAATGAAAAGAGTGAGTTCATGTCGGGTGCCAGACCAAACCATGAGCACATCATCTATATACCTGTACCAAGAGAGAACTCTTGGCATCAGGTTAGACGATGCGGAGTCAGCAAAAAGTTCACGTTGCCACCCCCCAGGTATAGGTTGACATAGGAGTGGGCGCACTTGGTCCCCATGGCCACACCTTGGACTTGGAAAAAGTGGGAAGAGCCGAACATGAAGTGATTTCTGGTCAAAATACATTTTAGTAAGTCCAATACAAAACGGGCATAGGAATCAAATTTTGGGCCTCTTTCAAGCAATTGTTTACCTATAAGTTCAAGACCTCTATGGTGTGGAATACAGTTGTATAAACGTACAATGCAACCAACCAAACATTTGGAGGTAGTTGTTTGCCTTCAAGAATTTTTTATAAATGGATGGTGTCCTTGACATACGGGGACAGGGACATAACATGAGGGGCCAAATATTTGTCCACCGGGGTGCTGGCATTCTCTGTGAGGCATTGCCACCTGGATACAATGGGCCGCCCTGGAGGGTTAACTAAGGATTTTTGAAGCTTGGGAAGAGCATAAAAAGTGGGAATCTTATGTTCTCATGTTTTCAGAAAGTTCCAGGTGTTTAAATCAATGATACCCTGTTGGTAAGCAGAGAATATAATCTGGTCATATTCAATTTCAAAATTGTTAATAAGGGACTGTAATATGGGCCTATACCAATCCTGTCGCGGCACATGCGTTCATATGCCGCGACATCCATGACAACCACATTGCCCCCCTTATTAGCTGGCTTGATAATCAAGTCTGGGTGATTTTGGAGAAACTTGAGGGCCTTTAAACCAGCCGCCGACAGATTAGAGCATCAGGAGCTGGTCTGCTCCATATCTAACTGCAGTGCTGGTCTGTTGGACAAAGGCCCCAATGTTGGGATTGGTAGAAAGCATGGGAAAATTGTGTGACTTGGGTTTGAAAGAAGCAGGAGGGGGAAGGAGACACAGAGGGTGACGATACCAGGCTCTGCAGATTCAAGCATGTCATCGTCTATGACTCCCTCCTCCCAAAGTAGCATGAGTTCCTCAATACCCTGAATTTCTTTAAGCGTGGGGACTTGATTAGAGGATGCTGAAGACCTATCGGGACAATTGGAAGCGGGTTTGTCATAAATCACTTTCTATAGTAGTTTCCGGGCAAAAAGATGAATGTCTTTAATGAATTGAAATTTGTCAAAATCAGACGATGGACAGAAGGTCAAGCCCAGTGGAAGCACCTTAACCACTTTCAGACCGGACCAATTTGCAGCCAAAGGACCAGGCCCCTTTTTGTGATCCGGCACTGCGTCGCTTTAACTGACAATTGCGCGGTCGTGCGGCGTGGCTCCCAAGCAAAATTGCGGTTTTTATTTTTTGCGCTATAAACAAAAGAGTGACAATTTAAAAAAAAAAAACATTCTTTTTTATTTTTTGCTATAATAAATATCCCCCGAAAATATATAAAAAAAACTTTTTTTCCTCAGTTTAGGCCGATACGTATTCTTCTACATATTTTTAGTAAAAAAAAAAATCGCAATAAGCGATTATTGATTGGTTTGCGCAGAAGGTATAGCGTTTACAAGATGGGGGATAGTTTTATAGCATTTTTATTAATATTTTTTTTATTATTTAAGGCGGCGAGCAGCGATTTTTATTGTGACTGCGACATTATGGTGGACACATCGGACATTTTTGACACATTTTTGGGACCATTGTCATTTATACAGCAATCAATGCTATTTAAATGCATTGATTCCTGTATAAATGACACTGGCAGTGAAGGGGTTAACCACAAGGGGGCTAAGTGTAGGGGTTAAGTATGCCTAGGGGTGTGTTTCTTACTGTGGAGGGGGCGTGGCTGTCGGCTAGTGAATGCTGATCTCTGCTCCAATCACAGGGAGCAGAGATCGGCGTCACTAGTTGCTAGGCAGAACGGGGAGATGCTGTTTATCTCGGCATCTCCCCATTCAGCCTTCCCGTGAGACAATCGCGGGTGTCCCCGCGGCGATCGAGTCCGCGGGACCCGCGACCGGCCTCACGGGGGGTCCTGACCGGCGCGGGCACGCTCCCGATGGCACGGACGGCATTAAGGAGGGACTTATATATACGCCCTCCTGCCTGTCCGTGCGATTCTGTCGACGTATATCTGTGTGCGCCGGTCGGGAACCGGTTAATTTGCTCACTGGTCAAAGGAATTGAAGATAAGTTGACAACTACATCAAGGCCGGTGGATCTCTGTCCAACAGTGCTAAAAAACAAATGTATTGGCCGGAGCGCCCCTTTAATCTCCGTATCAATACAGCTGTTCTTTGAAGTCCTCAGAGGTTTGTTACAGAAACTTAGTGAATAAACGGCATCATCAAGGCCAAGGACCACACCAAACAGGTCAGGGATGAAGTTTAAAGCAGGGTTAGGTTATAAAAAATATGCCAAGCTTTGAACATCTCATGGAACCCTGTTCAATCTATCATCCAAAAATGGAAAGAGTATGGCACAACTGCAAACCTACCAAGACATGGCCATCCACCTAAACTGACAGGCTGGACAAGGAGAGCATTAATCGGAGAAGCAGCCAAGAGGCCCATGGTAACTCTGGAGGAGCTGCAGAGATACACAGCTCAGGTGGGAGAATCTGTCCACAGGACAACTATTAGTCGCGCACTCCACAAATCTAGCCTTTATAGAAGAGTGGCAAAAAGAAAGCCATTGTTAAAAAAAAAAAAAAAGCCATAAGAAGTCCCGTTTGCAGTTTGCGAGAAGCCATGTGGGGAACACAGGAAACATGTGGAAAAAGGTGCTCTAATCAGATGAGACCAAAATTGAACTTTTTGGCCTAAAAGCAAAATGCTATGTGTGGCGGAAAACTAACATTGCACATCACCCTGAACACAACATCCCCACCATGAAAACATGGTGGTGGCAGCATCATGTTGTGGGGATTCTTTTCTTCAGCAGGGACAGGGAAGCGGATCAGAGTTGATGGAAAGATGGATAGAGCCAAATACAAGGCCATCTTAGAAGAAAACCTGTTAAAGTCTGCAAAAGACCTGAGACTGGGGTGGAGGTTCACCTTCCAGCAGGACAACGACCCTAAACATACAGCCAGAGCTACAGTGGAATGGTTTATATCAAAGCATATTCATGTGTTAGAATGGCCGAGTCAAAGTCCAGACATAAATCCAATTGAGAATCTGTGGCAAGGCTTGAAAATTGCTGTTCAGACGCTCTCCATCCAATCTGGCAGAGCTTAAGCTATTTTGCAAAGAAGGGTAGGCAAAAATGTCACTCTTTAGATGTGCAAAGCTGGTAGAGACATACCCAAAAAGACTTGCAGCTGTAATTGCAGTGAAAGGTGGTTTTACAAAGTATTGACTCAGGGGGGCTAAATACAAATGCACACCACACTTTTCACATATTTATTTGTAAAACATTTGGAGAACCATTTATCATTTTCTTTCCACTTCACAATTATGTGTCACTTTGTGTTGGTCTATCACATAAAATTCCAATAAAATACATTTACCTTTTTGTTTGTAACATGACAAAATATGGAAAATTTCAAGTGGTATGAATACTTTTTCAAGGCACTGTACCTAGAAAAAAGGTGACATGTTATGCCTCCTCGAAGCATTGAAATAAAATCTTCACTGTGCATTCACCCCTCAAGACTTGTGAATGCCGCTCTTTCTTTTGGACTATATGTACTACAGGTTTGCTGCGTACACAGACAATTTTCTCTCTGTGTGTGGTGGCAAGCCCTGGATTATCTATAAGAGATCTGTAGGGAAATAGAGGGGAATACTTTATGTACTGGCACAAGGGGAACTTCCTATTCACTATACCCTATATAGGGGGAAAGACTAAAGAAAAATCAATATAAATCCAATATATAAAATAAATGTTAATAATTGAAAAATACATAGAATAATAAAACTGGGAACAAGGGGGAAGGGGCACTAATCCAATCATACAAATCCTCTAAAAACCTAAATCATTACTCATGAATTGCTAATAAAGCAGTTCAGGTTAAACTCTATATTCAGTCCTTTAGAGGCCAAGACCTGAGAGTTATATATCCAACAGTATTGAGTTTGACTTAACCGCTTCCCGACTGGTGCACGACGATGTACGTTGACAGAATGGCACAGACAGGCAAAAGGGCGTACAGGTACGTCCCCTTTAAGATTGCTGCCGTGCCATCGCGTGCGGGGCGCCGCGCACGCGCGCCGGTCGCGGGTCCCAGCATCTCCCCGTTCTGCCTAGCAACTAGTGACACCGATCTTTGCTCCCTGTGATTGGAGCAGAGATCAGTGTTCACTAAATCACAGCCACCCCCCCCCCCCCCCACAGTTAGTAACACGCCTCTAGGAACACTTAACCCCTACACTGCCACCTAGTGGTTAACCCCTTCACTGCCAGTGTCATTTACACAGGATTCGCTGCATTCAAATAGCACTAATTGCTGTATAAATGACAATGGTCCCAAAAATGTGTCAAAAATGTCTGATGTGTCTGCCATAATGTCGCTGTCACAATAAAAATTGCTGATCGCCGCCATTACTAGTAAAAAAAAATAAATTAATAAAAATCCTATAAAACTATCCCCTATTTTGTAAACGCTATAACTTCTGCACAAACCAATCAATCGCTTATTGCGATTTTTTTTTTTTTACCAAAAATATGTTGAACACCTATTGGCCTAAACTGAGGAAAAATGTGTTTTTATATATTTTTGGGGGATATTTATTATAGCAAAAAGTAAAAAACAATGCATTTTTTTTCAAAATTGTCGCTCTTTTTTTGTTTATAGCGCAAAAAATAAAAACCGCAGGGGCGATCAAATACCACTGAAAAAATCTCTATTTGTGGGAAAAAAAGGGCATCAATTTTGTTTGGGAGCCATGTCGCACGACCGCGCAATTGTCAGTTAAAGCGACGCAGTGCCGAATCGCAAAAAGTGGTCTGGTCTTAAGCCAGCAAAATGGTCCGGTCTGAAAGTGGTTAAAGCCCTAATAAAACTGGCTATGGTTTTTAAATCCTCTTTTAATGCTGTATATATGCTATTACACAGGCATGCCAGTATATATACAACTGCTTCAGTAGAGCATGGTAGAGCATGAAATAAAATCTAAAATTTCAAATGTTATTTCAGCAGTTGTTGCTCTCCTTAAGTTCCCTCTCGTTTCCTTGTATGCGTAGAACTTTCTACAAGAGAAGAAGACAAAGTGATTAAAAGGGGGGGGGGGGGGATAACACTTTCTCCTACCTTATCCCTAAGTGTAGGAGCCTTTCTGTATATGAATTTTGGAGTATGGGGCCCAAATTTCTGTCTTTTTCAGAATGGACCGTCTTCACGATTTTTTACATTTTTTTTATGTTGGTAACTATACTCCAAAACATTATATGTGGAGAATGTGGATTCCTTTTTCATGGACCAGTGCTTGGACCAATGTAAGTATGCATGACCGATCCCAAAACATTCTAGCAGTTGCTGCAGTAGTAGATAGCAGTCTTCTGGGTTTGGTGCCGAGTGGCTGCCATTTTGTATAGTAACTATAGGGGTTGCCTGCACTGCTGCCAGTCAGAGAAAGCCTTGTATTTTTTTTTTTCTTTATAAATACAAGGCATTCTCTGATTGGATGAGGTGAAGAGGCAGGGCAGTGACACAATCTTCACTAATACATGTATAGTAAATTGTTTTAAATAATATAGATATTTTTGTATTGTACTTTTGTATGCAAACATTAAACATTTTTGTAATATTTTTTGCAGGTACAGCATCTCCTACATTCCATTTGCAAGGTAAGATGATACAACTATAACCACCTCAATCCACTCATTTGTAATTAAAAAAAAAAGGGGGGCTAGGGGTCATATGCTATTTAATGGAGTGCCATTTATAAATGGTGCTGCAGTAAATGGATGTGAGCAGCCAGTACACCTGTGAATGGCTGTAATGCAGTTGTCATTGGACAACTCAGATCATATCACAATATGCAAAGCCAATCAGAGTTGCTCTGTTCTTTGTGATTGCTATGAATCAATCACAGCAATCACAAGTGTAAACACTGTCAAGTGCAATCACAAGCAGGAAGGAAGATCACGACAAATCGTAGGTGGAGATGGGGGTCTTTAATCGCCACCGATGCGGGTGCGTAGCTCACAGAGCTTGCAGCAGCAATCGCTGTGTCCCTGGACACAGGGGATCACATGACTGGGTACAGGGCCAATTAAATTGTAAACAAAAGAAATTAAATGTAAACATCGGTTCTCTCTCCTCTCACAGAAATTACCTGTCAGAGGAGAAGGAACCATTACTGCAGCCTGCGAATAACACACAGTCTGTCACACAGTGTTAACACACAGAAAACAAGTGCCAGGCTGCCCACTGTCTCCCTGATCACTGTCCCCCAGTGTAATGCAAATAAACATTGCAGCCAGCCCCCTGTCAACCTGTCTCAGTGCTGCCAGTAAAACCCCATACCAGCATCCTGATCACCGCCATACACCATACCAGCATCCTTATCACTGCCATACCAGTATCCTGAGCACCACCATACCAGTGTCCTGATCACTGCCATATGCTATACCAGCATTCTAATCGCTGCCATACCAGCGGCCTGATCACCATCGAATGTCATACCAGCATCCTGATCACTGCCATACCCCATACAATACTGCCATACCAGTGTCCTGATCATTGTCAAACCAGTGTCCTGATCACCACCATACCAATGTCAGCAGAGCCAACATTTCCAATCGTTTCCACTGTACTGTGCTGCAGATCAGTTTTAGGGTCTTGGCAATCTTCTTATAGCCTAGGCCATCTTTATGTAGAGCAACAATTATTTTTTTCATATCCTCAGAGAGTTCTTTGCCATGAGGTGCCATGTTGAACTTTCAGTGACCAGTATGTGAGAGTGATAACACCAAATTTAACACACCTGCTTCCCATTCACACCTAAAACTTTGTAACACTAACGAGTCATATGACATTGGTGAGGTAAAATGGCTAATTAGGCCCAATTTAGACATTTTCACTTAGAGGTGTACTCACTTTTGTTGCCAGCAGTTTAGACCTTAATGGCTGTGTGTTGATTATTTTGAGGGGACAGCAAATTTACACTGTTATACAAGCTGTACACTCACTAATTTACATTGTAGCAAAGTGTAATTTCTTCAGTGTTGTCACATGAAAATATATAATAAAATATTTACAAATATGTGAGGGGTGTACTCACTTTTGTGAGATACTGTATTTATATGAATAATGTAAACACCTCAAATTGTATCCAAATAAAGACTTGTCTACATATCTAGATATAGGGATGTCTATAATGGACCCAAGTGGACAACCCCATGGAGGGAACAAAGGCCAGAAAAAAAGAAAGGGGAAGAAATACCCAACCAAATGTGTATTAATTTATACATATGGAGATGAGGGAGACAAGATGCTATAAAACCTGTCCAAAGTACACAGTTAGTACCTACCACAGCTTGTGTATGAGAGAGGTATTGGAAACTATTCAAGTGACTAACATCCCATTCGAATCTGGAGATGGAATATACAATATACTTCTCTCTGACACAATAACTGGAATGCATCCCCCCCTCTCTTCGGGACTCTAATCTTGTCTATGACTTGAACCTGCATAGTGGATTTATCACCTCCATGACCTAATATGAAGTGTTTTGCCATATTTGTAGATTTGTTTTTGTCGACGCTATGCACATTTTCATAAAATCTGTCATGTAGACGCCTTGTGGTCCTCCCTACATATTGGACGCAGCAGGAGCTGCATGAAATAAGGTATAGCACATAATTAGTATTGCAATTATAAAAGGAATCTATACTAAATTCCCGCCTGTTTGTCATGGAACTAAATTTTTTTACCTGACAAGATGCATTTACAACAGGGACATTCTGCAGCTCCACATTTTTGTAGTTCCCTTTTACAGTGTAATCATGTAAGAGATTTAATTGGTTCCCTGTGAAAGAAACTAGGGGACAAATGGCGTCCCAGGGTTGGTGCCCAGCGAGATACCACATTTATCCCCCCTCCCCCTTTAGAATCTCAGCACAGTTCTCCTCCATACAAAAAAAGGGGAAAATGTTTATAAATCATGCTTTTTATGGAGTTCAACACCATGCTAAAGGAGGTGGTAATAGTAAGTCTATTGTCGCGCCCTTTGTTCCTATTTACAGTGCCTTGAAGAAGTATTCATACCCCTTAAAACTTTCCACATTTTGTCATGTTACAACAAAAAACTTGTATTTTATTGGGATTTTTTTTTTTTTTTTTTGATGGACCAACACAATGTGGTGCATAATTGTGAAGTGGAAGGAAAATAATTGGTTTTCAGAATTTTTTACAAATATCTGAAAAGTGTGGCCCTCAGAGGTTTGTTAGAGAACCTTAGTGAATAAACAGCATAATGAAGGCCAATAAACACACCAGACAGGTCAGGGATAAATTTGTGGAGAAGGTTAAAGCAGGATTAGGTTATAAGAAAATATCCCAAGCTTTGAACATCTAACGGAGCACTGTTCAATCCATCATTCAAAAATGGTAAGAGTATGGCACAACTGCAAACCTACCAAGACATGGCCATCCACCTAAACTGACAGGCCGGGCAAGGAGTGCATTCATCAGAGAAGCAGCCAAGAGGCCCATGGTAACGCTGGAGAAGCTGCAGAGATCCACAGCTCAGGTGGGAGAATCTGTCCACAGGACAACTATTAGTCGTGTACTACACAAATCTGGTCTTTATGGAAAAGTGTCAAGAAGAAAGCCATTGTTGAAAGAAAGCCCTAAGAAGTCCCGTATGCAGTTTGTGAGAAGCCATGTGGGGGACACAGGAAACGTGGAAGAAGGTGCTCTGGTCAGATGAGACCACAATTGAATTTTTTGGCCTAAAAGAAAAACGCTATGTGTGGCTAACACACAAAAACTCACACTGCACATCACCCTGAACACACCATCCCCACCGTGAAACATGGTGGTGGCAGCATCATGTTGTGGGGATGCTTTTCTTCAGCAGGTACAGGGAAGCTGGTCAGAGTTGATGGGAAGATGGATGGAGCCAAATACAAGGCAATCTTAGAAGAAAACCTGTTAGTCTGCAAAAGACTTGAGACTGGAGCTGAGGTTTACCTTCCAGCAGGACAACAGCCCTAAACATACAGCCAGAGCTACAATGGAATGGCTTGAATCAAAGCATATTCATGTATTAGAATGGCCCAGTCAAAGTCCAGACCTAAATCCAATTGAGAATCTGTGGCAAGACTTGAAAATTGCTGTTCACAGATGGTCTCCATCCAACGTGACAGAGCTTGAGCTATTTTGCAAAGAAGGATGGGCAAAAATTCCACTCTAGATGTGCAAAGCTGGTAGAGACATACCCAAAAAGACTTGCAGCTGTAATTGCAGTGAAAGGTGGTTCTACAAAATATTGACTTAGGGGGGCTGAATACAAATAAAAGCACCCTTGGAACCTTCACTTTCCAGAGTCCAAAAATGCCTCACTTCTGTTAATGAATCAGAGACAGAGCCTCCTAACCTGTTTGAGGATGAAATGGAGGAAAGTAAAAGGGTGCAGATATTGTAGCAGAAGCTGCAGAGGATTTTTAACCCCCACATTGTATGCCACACAAACTTTGGCCAGTTGCTCTCCACTGTAGAAGCACTGATTTGACGTGGTGCGAAAACAAGCTTCTATAGGCCCTAGGAGGCTCCACAGTAGTTTGTGCCATTTCAGTCCTAAAAAAAAAAACACATAATGCTAATAAAAACCTTACTTTCCTATAGTTCCTTCTGAGAATGTTCCCTCCATTTAAGGATTCTGTTGATAAGCATTCTGAAGACCTCCTAAAGGATTCCTTTGAACTTGCATGTAAAGTCCTGTGGCCAACTATTGCCACCAGGGTTGCTGTTAGAAATCACAAGGTCAGGACAAGCCACTTGGCTGGTGTTTTAACGCCCCCTCCAATAATTACTGATTTCCCTACTTTTATCCTAAAATTTAAAAGTTCCTTTTGAACCTTTCCAGTTCAGCTAAAAGGTTAGGTAAGGATACACGTGGGTTAGTGGTGAAAAATAAGACATCATCCGCAATATCAGCAAGTTTGTTTCACATTTCCTATTGTCACCTCACTGATCTATATTAGGGTTAGCTCTAAATTTTTCGCAATAGGAATTCCAATGCCAAAACAAACAACAATGGTGACAGAGGGCATCCCTGTCTCGTCCCAATCAAAATGAGGAGCAGTGGAGCGAGAACATCGTTTACCTTCATTTGTGCCCTGGAATTAGCACACAAGCAAAGAAATCCAAGCCAGCATGTTGTCTCCCAGTCCCAATTTTTGCTGGGCCATAGACTTAAAAAGCCAATCGATCCTGTCAAAGGCTTTTTCTGTATCTGACGAAAGGAAAAACCATGGGTAAGGGAAATCGCCTGATCAGTGTTGTCACAACCTTCCCTACTGAGAAAAAAACCCTACCTGATCCCTATGTATTATCTCACACAAAGAATCCCAAATGAGATTAGCTAAAAAATTTCGCTAGAACCTTAACTTCTGTGTTTAGAAAGGAGATATGGCAAAGTTTTGGCATAAGGTTGAATTTTTACCCTCCCTTGGGTAGTACTGTTATATGGGCGTGTAATGTCTCTGGTGGAATATGGCCACCCATATAGTAATAATTGAAATAAGGGCAGTAGTACATCTGCATATTTTAAAAAGTAAGATTTAGGAAGCCTGTTTGAGCCTGAACTTTTCCCAGTAGGCATACATTTGAGTACATGCTGGATCTGAGCTGGAGTAATATTGCATTATAAGTCTGTGACAGCCTAGGGGGACGTCTAGGATATTGAATCTCCTGTAAATAAGCCACTATCTATGTACCCTGTTTTAGCTTAGCCAACTTCTTACGCAATGATTAAATTGTAGAGAAAATGATGGCACTCCCGAAAACGTTTGGCCATCTGGAAAGGGTAGTAAAGCTCAGTCCATGAGCTTGACAAAATGTAAATTATCTGGGTGCTACCTCGTTGCTTTTGAAGGGTTCTTGGTAGCATACATCCACACCTGACCATAACATTTATTGGCTATGCCCTCCAGTTTACGATGGGCCTGTTCATCTCAAAGGAGTTTTAATTACAATTGCAAATCATCTAGTTGCCTTCCATCCTAAGGGTCCCCATTTGCTTTGTGTGTGTGACAAATCCCCTATTTGTGACAGGATACTAGTCACCTCAAAATGTAGCTTTCAGAGCCGTCGTCTTGGCAATAAAGGCTCCTCTAACCACAGATTTGTGCACTCCCCCATTTCGTTTTCAAGAAAATACTGCCGAAGAGCAGTGTAAATTGCCCAGGCAACAGCCAGGTCATCAATAATCTTCTTATTTAAATGCCACGACCAAGGTGAAGAAGTCTTACACAGGGGTACAATAAAGCATTTGACTGAGGCATGATCCAAAAAGTGATGGAATGAATAGTAACTGGTGACACCTTATCTAAAAATTCTTGGTCAGCCAGGAACATATCAAGACAGAAGTAAGATAGGTGAACATGATAGAAGTGTCCTCTTTATCGTTTGCATGCAGCATTTACCAGCTGTCTATCAGTCATAGACTGAGTAGGGATTCATAAAGGTGTTTCCTGGCTGCTGCGGACAAGGCGCCCTAATCGGATGAAGAATCTAACCTTGGATCAATGCAGACATTAAAGTCCCCTACAACAATCAAAAGGCCAGTAAAGAAATTGGGAACCTTCTAAAGGACACTGTCCAGATATGTGACCTGTCTAGAACTGGGAGCATAAACATTCACAATGGTAATTGCCCATACAATTTACCTTTTTACCATGATAAAACCGCCCATCAGAGTCCACTAATAGATCTTCAGGAACAAAAGGTGCATTTTTGTGGATATCTATAGATACACCTTTTGCTTTTTTTTTTTTTAGTTCAATTTTTTTTTAATTTAGAATTAACAGTACATTCAAATACATGCTCCATCCATCCCTGGCTCATCCATGCTTTATTCATCCTTGCCTCAGCACGTTTCCAAAAACGGAGCAATGGAGCACTTTTCCAAAAACGTGTGGAAAAAAATGACATGTTCAAAAGACTCATTGTGCCTTATAGAGTATACGTTGGGGTGTTTACTTAACAAAATGGGGTCATTTTGTGGACGTTTCCATTGTTCTGGTGCTCCAGGGCCTTTTAAAAGTGTAAGAGGTAGTCAAAAAATGAAATGTCATTTATGTCCCTAGAACACCTGACATTGCTCCCTGCATGTTGGGCCTCTGTATATGGCCACGCTGTGTAAAAGTGTGGTATCGCCATACTCGGGAGAAGTAGTAGAATGTGTTTTTGGGGTATAAATTGTGGTATGCATATGCTGTGTGAGAGAAATAAACTGTTAATATGACAATTCTGTGGAAAAAATTAAAAAATCTTCATGTTGCAAAGAATTGTGGAAAAAAATGACAACTTCAAAAAAACTCACAATGCCTCTTACTAAATACATTGAATTTGTCTAATTTCCAAAAGGGTCATTTGGGGGGGTATTTGTACTTTCCTGGCCTGTTGGAGCTGGTGCACACAGGGGCAACACAAATTCCAGCGCGACTTTTGGAGTATGAATAACAGCGTGACTTGGTGAATTCAACACAACTTGGGGCGAGTTGCAACACGAATTTAAGTCGCCCCCAGGCCAGGCGACTTTGGCCGTGGCCAATCACAGAAAAATCAGCTCTTGAGGGGGAACTCCGCGCCAAATTTTAAATAAAAAAAACGGCATGGTTTCCCCTCCAAGAGCATACCAGGCCCTTAAGTCTGGTATGGATTTTAAGGGGAACCCCCTACGCCAAATAAATGGCGTGGGAGTCCCCCCAAAATCCATACCAGACCCTTTTCCGAGCACGCAGCCCGGCCGGTCAGGAAATCGGATGCGGACGAGCGAGCGCCCCCCCCCCTCCTGAACTGTACCAGGCCGCATGCCCTCAACATGGGGGGTAGGTGCTTTTGGGGAAGGGGGCCCCCTGCGGCCCCCCCACCCCAAAGCACCTTGTCCTCATGTTGATGAGGACAAGGGCCCCTCCCGACAACCCTGGCCGTTGGTTGTCGGGGTCTGTGGGCGGGAGGCTTATCGGAATCTGGGAGCCCCCTTTAATAAGGCCCCCACCCTATGTAAATGAGTATGGGGTACATTGTACCCCTACCCATTCACCTGGGGAAAAAAAGTGTCAATAAAAAAACACTAGACAGGTTTTTAAAGTCATTTATTAGGCAGCTCTGGGGGTCTTCTTCCAACTTTGGGGGTGGTCTTCCGACTCTTTTGCGCTCTCCCGTTCTTTTCCGCACTCTACGGTTCTTCTCCGGCCTCTTCTCCCACTCTCCGGCCTCCTCTCCGGTTCTTCTGCCAGGCTCCTCCGCTATCTTCTTCCAGCTCTTTTACTAGCTTTGGCCCGGGCTTCTCCGTCTTTCTTCCCTCTTCTTCCGATGTTGAAACAACGCTCTCTCCCGCTGTAATACGGTGTGCAAGGTGCGCAACGACTTATATAAGTATGGGGTGTGGTCACCAGGTGATGCCACACGTGACCCTGCCCCTTATGATGTCAAGTCCCAGGGCATGCTGGGACTTTGGCGTCATAAGGGGTGGGGTCACCGTGTGACATCACCCAGTGACCACGCCCCATGCCTATATAAGTCGCCGTGCACCTCGCACACGGTATTACAGCGGGAAAAAGCGTTGTGTCAACATCGGGAGAAGAGGGAAGGAGGAGGGAGAAGCCCGGGCCAACGCTAGTAAAAAAGCTGAAAGAAGAACCGGAGAGCGGGAGAAGAGGCCGGAGAGAGCGGAGAAAAACCGGAGAGAGCAAAAGAGTCGGAAGAAGACCTGTCTACTGTGTTTTTTTATTGACACTTTTTCCCCAGGTGAATGGGTAGGGGTATGATGTACCCCATACTCATTCACATAGGGTAGGGGGCCGGGATCTGGGGGCCCCCTTATTAAAGGGTCCCGATAAGCCCCCCGACAACCAACGTCCAGGGTTGTCGGGAAGAGGCCCTTGTCCTCATCAACATGGGGACAAGGTGCTTTGGGGTGGGGGGCCGCAGGGCGCCCCCCTTCCCCAAAGCACCCACCCCCCATGTTGAGGGCATGCGGCCTGGTATGGCTCAGGAGGGGGGGCGCTCGCTCGTCCCCACCCGCTTTCCTGACCGGCCGGGCTGCATGCTCAGATAAGGGTTTGGTATGGATATTGGGGGGGACCCCCACGCCGGTTCCCCTTAAAATTCACACCAGACCTAAGGGCCTGGTTTACCCTTGGAGGGGGAACCCATGTCGATTTTTATTAGAGAGGCGACATTGTCGCTTCAATATAGATGGAGATCCGACTTAGAGGCGACTTCCTTTGAAATCAATGGGTACAAGTCGCCTAGTAGTCGGTTTGAAGTCGTACAAGAACCTTTTTTGAAGTCGGAGCAACTGCTGTAGCGTACATTAAGACGGCTCCATTCACTACCATTGATTTTCTCAACCGCACGGCTTGGGGCGACCTGAGGTTGGATCCCGGGTTGCCCCTGTGTGAACCGGCTCTTAGGCCGGGTTCAGACTGCTGCAATGCTGGAACTCTGCGAATCTACTGCAGGTTCCCGCATCGCATGTCTCCCGGCGGCAGTTCACACTGCCCTATGCGAGCTGCTGGGAGTGTCAGTGAAATGTTAATGACACCCCCATATCAGTTCGCGTATCGCAGTGCGATCTGCAAACTTGGACAGGAATCGGATCGCATGGTGAGAACACCCATGCGATCCGATTCTGCTGCGGACCAAAAAAAAGGGTCCTGTGCGAGTTTGGGCCGAATGCGATGCGAATTCAGCCATACTATCTGTATGACTGAAATCGCATCGCACAGAGATCGCATATGATTTGCACTGCATTGTGGTGCGAATCATATCCGATCTCGGACATCGCAGCAGTCTGAACGGAGCCTTAGTGTCTCAAGAAATGAGTCTGTCAGTACATCAGGTAAGATCAATTTTCAGTGATTGGCACCATAGCTTGTAGACTCTCTAACTTTCACACAGACCAAATAATATACACTGATTTGGGTAAATTTTTTAAACCGAAACAAAGAAAAATGCATTTTTTTTTTTTACACATTTTTTGGTCTTTTTTCATTTATAGCGCAAAAAATTTAAAACCCAGCCTATTTTTGTGATTAAAAAGGACAAAAAATTCATATGGGTAGCATGTTGCCTGCCTGAGTAATTTCCATTCAAAATGTAAGAGCACTGAAAGCTGAAAATGGGGTTTAAGTGCCCAGGGGCCAAGTGGTTAAACGACAAATAGCACTACATTCAGAATACACAAAATGTATATTAACTTACAGAAAACGAATTATTTAAATGATGGAGACACCAAGCATCGTTAATAAATACATTGATGTCCCAGTCTATGTTCATGCCAAAGCGAGTATAAGACTTTAGTTCATAAATCCACCTAACCTCTATTTGAGAAACACCCCTTTTATTGGACTCTCCTCTCCAAGGTGGTGTGTATTTGTCTATTGCCACAAAGGAGGTACCCGTAGGGCAGGGATAAGCAATTAGCGGACCTCCACCTGTTGCAGAACTACAAGTCCCATGAGGCATAGAAAGACTGACAGCCACAAGCATGACACCCAGAGGCAGAGGCATGATGGGACTTGTAGTTTTGCAACAGCTGGAGGTCCGCTAATTGCATATCCCTGCCGTATGGTCTCTATTGTGGCACCGTGCAAAGTGTTTAAGGGACCTTTTTATCCTTTCTGATTTTTGAAATATTATTAGCCTGTGTAGAAAAGGTCTTAATTGTTCGTCCCACATATTGTTTGCAACATGGGCATGTAATGAGATGAAACTACATTTTTTGTAATGCAAGTAATAGTGTTTAGTCAGGTATGTTTTACCTGTGGTAGTGGAAGAAAAGGAGCATGTTTTATTTTTCCAGTTTTTATTAATTCGGCATACTGCACACCTTTTGTAGGGATAAAATTCCACTAATTGTTGAAATAAGTTTGCCCGTTTAACAGGATCTAATATGTTGGGTGCCACGCTGGCCTGTAAGGAGGGCAACCCTCTAAAAATGACCCCAGGTTTATCAGGAAGTATGGGACCCAGAACCACGATCATTAAGTATAGACCAGTGCTTTTTGAAAACCTTTTTGATTTTATAATGTTGTCCAGAAAAGACAAAGAAAAGAGCCAGCAACTCCAAATGTCCTTGTTGCTTCTTTATTGGTGCATAAAAAAAGTGAGTAAAAACATACAGGGGCTCACGCATTTCGGCTTACAAGCCTTGATCAAAGCACAATTTTCAGGTTAAAAAACAGAACATTTATACTGTTTGCCAAATCACACCTTCCAATTATTTGTTTAATTGAAACAGCAATTAAGAGATATCCAAAACAGAAGGTGAGGTGTAGCACTTGGCTTAACACACATAGAAAATACAGGGACTATTTGAGAAACAGATCTACATCATATCTTAAGTTTAAACCAGATGGTGTTCTAGATTGAAATTGTAAAAGATCCCATGTCACCAGAATGTTCATATTTAAAATGTCTGGAGACATAGGAGAGACCCTTATCCTGCCAAGGACAGATCTAAGCTTTTAGATGGTGCATTACATTGGGGCGGAGCTCTGTCCATGGTGCTGGTACATATAATCCTGTCAATTTTGTGATCACATATTCCCTAGATTTTGGATCTGTAAAAAATATAATTTCAATAATAATAGATCAGGATTTGGCATCTGTCATTTCTTCAGGATGTAGATTTTCTAGCCGCCGAGGCAGTGTCTTCTAATTTGTATTGTTCATGTCGGCATACAGGGACCTGGCTTCCTTCTATGGGATCATACCCCTGCAACACTAGCACCTGCCCCTTTTGTGATAAACATGCCAGAAACCACAAAGCTGTTGTCTCTTGTGCGACTGGCAGAGAGTTTGCCATAAAGAATTTTGTTAACTGCGACAGCAATATGAGAATCTGAATCAGTGAGCATTTCCATGGGGCCTCTTATGTTAAGGAAAAGGGTCTATTCCATGTCTCCAGAAATTTTAAATATGAATATTCTGGTGACATGGGATCTTTTTTCATTTTGTAGTTTGGAAAAAGTTAGAACACCAACAAGAGGTGGAGATTTCCATTGCAAACTATTGGAAAGAGAGGTCTGGTGTATTTTTAGTCTCCAATCTAGAACACCATCTGGTTTAAACTCAAGATATGATGTAGACCTGTTTCTCTAGTAGTCTCTGTATTGGACTACATATCCCAGCATGGGACTACATATTCCAGCATGATATGGTTTGAACATTTTACACACTTTCTCTTATTTCCTATTGTGTAGATATGTACAAACATATATCCATGTCTGTATTGCCAGCATGGGACTACATATTCCAGCATGACTACACATATGTCTTGAACTCAAGATATACTGCAGACCTGTTTCTCATTTAGTTTATTAGGAGGAACCTTTTTTTCTTGTCTTATTCACTTTTTGCCATTTTCTATTGTGTAGATAATGTGTATAAACATACATCTACAGCAGGGGTCTCCAAACTTTTCACTTCGGGGGCCACATTGTGCATTTTTCACATATTCGCGGGCCGAAAAAATAAATTTTTTTTTTTAATGAATCGGCAGTAGAATAAAATAGAATTTGACAGGCTGCCGGCAGTAGAGCTTGATGGCGCACCTAAACGATGTAACCTCATGCACTGGGGCTAAAATTCCAGTGTTCACAGGGTCTTGCATCTGTGTTACTGTCAACACACACACGCCTCCATACATTTGTATCCTCATCAGAGCCCCCTCTGCATATTTGTGTCCCCCTTAGAGCCCCCCCGAATATTTGTGCCTGAATAAGAACCCCTGCATATTTGTATTCCCATCAGAGCCCCCTGACACGTTTGTGTCCCCATCAGCGCCCCCTTCCATATTTGTGTCCCCATCAGAGCCCCCTTCCATATTTGTGTCCCCATCAGAGCCCCCTTACATATTTGTGTCCCCATCAGAGCCCCCTTCCATATTTGTGTCCCCATCAGAGCCCCCTTACATATTTGTGTCCCCATCAGAGCCCCCTTTCATATTTGTATTCCCATCAGAGCCCCCCTTCCATATTTGTGTCCCCATCAGAGACCCCTGCACAATTATGTCCCCCTTAGTGCCCCCCTTCCACATTTATGCCCCCCATCTCAGCCCCCTGCACATTTGTGTCCCCCTTAGAGCCCCCTTCCACATTTATGCCCCAATCAGAGACCCCAGCACAATTGTGTCCCCCTTAGAGCCCCCTTCCACATTTATGCCCCAATCAGAGACCCCAGCACAATTGTGTCCCCCTTAGAGCCCCCTGCAAAACTGTGTCCCCCTTAGAGCTCCCCTTTCACTTTTGTGTCTCTCAAACTAGCCCCCGCCGCACATTTGTGTCCCCATCACCTCCAACAGTCACATCTGTGTCCCTCTTACATCTGTGTCCGGCTTCAGCGCTGTTCTGCTGCACCTCCCGACTCCCGCCCGGCTGTTACACAGGCACGTTGTAGCCAAAAGCACAGCCGTAAAGGACACTGATGCTAACAGAGGGGCGGGACCCGGGAGGCGCAGTAGGTCCTATCAACAACTAGTGAGGCGCCGGGTTGGACATGCTCCGTCGGGCTGCGGGACCTGTGCTGCATACTATCAGGGCTAGGGGTGCAATGGATCAAAAAACTCACGGATCGGATCGATCCTCGGATCAGGAGTCACGGATCGGATCATTTTTCGGATCAGCAAATAATTGAATTTGCAAAAACCTGTGAAAATTCCGCCACCATATAGTCCCCACTGTAATATCCACGTCATCTCCCCCACTGTAATATCCACGTCATCTCCCCCACTGTAATATCCACGTCATCTCCCCCACTGTAATATCCACGTCATCTCCCCCACTGTAATATCCACGTCATCTCCCCCACTGTAATATCCACGTCATCTCCCCCACTGTAATATCCACATCCTCTCCCCACTGTAGTATTGGCTGGGTATCGCAGAGTATTGGCTGGGTATCGCAGAGTATTGGCTGGGTATCGCAGAGTATTGGCTGGGTATCGCAGAGTATTGGCTGGGTATCGCAGGGTTAATGCAGAGTATCGCAGGGTTAATGCAGAGTATCGCAGAGTATTGGCTGGGTATCGCAGAGTATATGCAGGGTTAATGCAGAGTATCGCAGAGTATTGGCTGGGTATCGCAGAGTATATGCAGGGTTAATGCAGAGTATCGCAGAGTATTGGCTGGGTATCGCAGAGTATATGCAGGGTTAATGCAGAGTATCGCAGAGTATTGGCTGGGTAATGCAGAGTATATGCAGGGTTAATGCAGAGTATCGCAGAGTATTGGCTGGGTAATGCAGAGTATATGCAGGGTTAATGCAGAGTATCGCAGAGAATTGGCTGGGTAATGCAGAGTATTGGCTGGGTAATGCAGAGTATCGCAGAGTATTGGCTGGGTAATGCAGAGTATATGCAGGGTTAATGCAGAGTATTGGCTGGGTAATGCAGAGTATCGCAGAGTATTGGCTGGGTAATGCAGAGTATCGCAGAGTATTGGCTGGGTAATGCAGAGTATATGCAGGGTTAATGCAGAGTATATGCAGGGTTAATGCAGAGTATATGCAGGGTTAATGCAGTATATTGGCTGGGTAATGCAGGGTATGTTTACAAGTGATCGCTCCGTCAAATTTGACGGAGCGATCACATTGTAAACAGTGGCCGGGTGTACCAAGATGGCCGCCGCTCCGGAGCTAGGCCGAAGCCGCGGCCTTTCCTAAGGCCGCCGGGTGTACAAAGATGGCCGCCGCCGCTCCGGAGCTAGGCCGAAGCCGCGGCCTTTCCTAAGGCCGAGGCCGCGGAGCGCTCCGCGGATCGCGGGGTGTGCCGATCCGAACGGGGTGGCCCGTTCGGATCACGGATCGGCGACTCAACCTGCGGGCCGGGAAAAACGTCCCAGCGGGCCGGATGTGGCCCGCGGGCCGTACTTTGGAGACCCCTGATCTACAGTATTGGTAGAAAGTATTTTACATGTTTGTATTGCCAAGTTGTAAACAGTGGTGGCAAGTCTCCGTCCCTCCACGTTTGGATCCCACTTCTCATAAGCCACACCCCTTATAGAATCCACATCATATACCAGGCTACACATTATACACAGGGCTCTGCACATCATATACCAGGCTGCACATTATACACAGGGCTCTGCACATCATATACCAGGCTGCACATTATACACAGGGTTCTGCACATATACCAGGCTGCGCATTATACACAGGGCTCTGCACATCATATACCAGGCTGCACATTATACATGGGGCTCTGCACATCATACACAGGGCTCTGCACATCATATACCAGGCTCTGCACATTATACACAGGGCTCTGCACAACATATACCAGGCTGCACATTATACAAAGGGCTCTGCAAACATATACCAGACTGCACATTATACACAGGGCTCTACTAAAGAAAACTGTAAATCGCACATTTCTGCATTCTGCAACCTGTAAATCATACATATCTGCATTCGCGATCGACCGTGCCACAGAGCAAATTTTTTGGGGCAAATGAAGCGCCTCGTCTGCAATCTTGTGATTGCATAGACGTGGCGCTTCCAATATTGCACTGCGCCCGGGACACAGTGCACATAAGGACCTTTAAAAAAAAAACAAATTGTTAAAGGGACATGTTTAAATAAAACATTTATTTTTTATTTTTTTTAACATTTTTTTTTTTACTGCCTGGGGGGGGGGGGGGGTGTAGTGGGGGTGGCGGTAAGGCAATCATTGGCTTTTACTTAGGTGCCTGGCTGATTTCCTTTTGGAAGGAGATCTACCAGTCAATCAGTCATCCCTGTTCTTGAAACTACAATATTACATGTCTTATGCAGCATTCAACATCAATAAACCCTGGGTGGCCTGCAGTCTATCCTTCAATCTCCACATGTCTTACAAAAAAATCATATTTAATTTAGCAGATACCACTTAAATCTCTGGGACATATTAGGTTTGGTTTTGTCAGTTAACAAGGAGTTCCTATCCAGACTTCTAACATGACTAATCTTATTCAAAACAGCTGCATTGTAAGCCTTCTCAATAAATCTATCTTTTGAGGTGCCTTTCTCTTTGAGGTTTCTCCAGCCATACTCTTTCTTTCCTTTCCCTTCCATGCCAGTGACATTTACACAGTAATCAGTGCATTTTTATAGCACTGATCGCTGTATAAATGCCAATGGTCCCAAAAAAGTGTCAAAAGTCTCCGATCTGTCGCAGTACCGCTAAAAATCACAGATCACCGCTGCTACTACTAGTAAAAAAAATAATAATAAAAACACCATAAATCTTTCCCATAGTTTGTAGACACTAACTTTTGCGCAAACCAATCAATATAAACTTATTGTGATTTTTTTTTTTTATTTTACCAAAAATTTGTAGAATATATATCCACATAAACTGATGAAGAAATTTTGTTTTTTTATTTTGGGGATATTATAGCAAAATTAACGCTATTTTTTTTGTTTATAGCGCAAAAAATTTAAACCGCAGAGGGGATCAAATACCAAAAGAAAGCTCTATTTGTGGGTAACAAAGGACACAAATTTTGTTTGGGTATAGCGTTGAACGACCGCGCAATTGTCCGTTAAAGCAACGCAGTGCCAAATTGTAAAAAGTGCTCTGGTCAGGAAAGGGGTAAAATCGGGGCTGAAGTGGTTAACTTAAACATCAAGTCTGAAAAATAGGCCCAGTTCTTAAGTGGTTGGTAATGGTACAATTCCGTCTGTCTAACAACTGACTGCAAGGTACAGATTTAAGCCAAGTTTTATGGTGACAACTGTTGATGGATATGTATGAATTACAATTGGTTGTTTTGAAAAAAGTACTGGTGATCTGTCTGTTGTCTGCAGCTCGAATATCGAGGTATAAAAAATTAATTTTATCGGTATGAGCCTCTTATGTAAGAATTATACCTCAATCATTGGAATTCAAGCATCCCATAAATTGTTCGGGCCTGGGATGACGTGGAGGCATTACTCTACTCAATTGGTCTCAGTGACCACATGTTGAATTTCATCATGTCGCTTTTTTCCACTCCAACCACTAAAATACGTGTCAATAGCCACCTGTCGAATGCCTTCCATATACGACATGGTACCCGGCAAGGTTTTCACCTTTCCCCGATACATTTTGTTCTCATGCTAGAACCACTTCTACAACGCATCAGAGACAATAATGATGTTAAGGGATTTACAGTTAAGGATAGACCCTATAAACTAGACGCATTTGCGGATGACATCTTACTTTTTCTTACAGAATCGCACACCACACTCCCTACCCTACTAAAAGACTTTGAACTCTACCAATTCATATCTAATTTCAAAATAAACTTTCACTAATCACACGCCCTCAATGTAACCGTACCCTCAACTGTAGTTGACCAATGCAAAAACAACTTTCCATCTAAATGGCAAACTGACTCGATAACATATGTATGTATCCAACTACCAACGTGCCTCTCTGATTTATTCTCTAAAAACGTTCTACCCATCCTGAAAAATGTGACAGAGGATCTACGTAGATGAGATAACCCCATCTTTTCATGGTTTGGATGCGCAGCCATCCTAAAAATTAATGTCCTACATTTCTTCTTTGACGTCTTACAGACAATCCCAATTAAAATACCTACTACATTTTTCAACTCGTATAAAAAATTATGTGTAGCCTTCCTATGGTGCCAAGGCCGTCCACGTATAAGTTATGAACAGATAACCCTTCTGAAACATATTCCCTTGAATGGTTCTCCCGTATAACCAAAATCGAAGAAATGGAAGAATTTATTTGCATTACCAACGACTGTCCATCCAAATTCACATCCACTTGGGAATGCTGGATACACTTTTGAACCATAGAGACCTTGCGTTGTCTAGTAGACCCCTCTACGACATAGGATACCTCCGATACTTCTAAATACTATGTATAAGAAAGCCTGACAGGATCACAAAGATTAAACACCTTGCCAAAATACCTGCTGAAGGGACTTCCTGGTGCGTACCCTCATTCCCTGTTCCTACCCTGCTCCCATCCGTGTCTCCTCCCTCGTCTTCTTTTTTTTTTTTCTCTCTCCCATCCCCCCCATAGCGGAAACAATACTCCCTCCTGGAATACCCAATTAGAGAGAACTACATTGGCCAATGTGTTAATCTTTTTTCTCCTCTCAGAAATTTTAACATGCTCTCCCTGATCCATCATTATGCATCATCCCCTATTATCCAGGAGCGTGAAACATGATGCCCCCTTCCCAATTCCTTTCCACTCACTTCTGCTATCCCCCATTCCCTCTCTAATGTTACCTTACAATGCATCACACGTTAGATGCTGGATTACGCACTAAATGTTACTTGTTCTGCTAGATATGTAATAATGGTAATTACCTCTAACCATAAGCCATAACACTTTCTGTAAATTGTGTACTGCATACCATATATAACTGTTGTACTTTCAGATAGGACTTTTTACTCTCTATTCTGTAATTGACCTACAGCTAACTTATGTACTGAAATAAGTAAAATTCCAATTTCAATAAAATGTTTTTTTGGAAAAAAATAAACACATTTTTCTAAGGATTTGTGACTTCCTTTCCATATGTATGTCATCTATATACCTGGCCCAAAGGACAAGCTCCAGTCGGGCACAGGCATAGACGACAGCCTCCTCCCATTTGACCATAAATAAATTGGCCAAACTGGACTGTTTTACACACTCAAATAGAGGAAGAGGGGGTAATCAGGGAGGTAAGGGGAGAAGTCTTCCCCCCCCCCCCTCTGTCCCCTAGGAGAGACCATTTAATCAATTCCCTAGGGGAGCATATGGAACCCCTCATGATAGACATGTACCTATATCTAATAGATATTCTGCTTTGAGGAACGATGACCCGGGTCTTACCCTTATATGACTCATGACAGAGACACATATAATGAACCCCTTTGAAACTACAATCAGATTTTCCCCCACAGAATGAGTGGGGCTTTCCCAAAGACTGCAGGGGAAGAAAAAGGGGTCCTGAACAAGGAGCGGCACTAGGGGGGAGGCGATTATTGGAGGAAAAAGGACACAAAAATGAAAGGCATGTTCAATTTAAGCAGCACCACTCTTGCACAGGAGGAGACTCGTGTTGGATAAAGGTCTAAAATTAGTTTTACCTAAACAGATGAATCATTTCTAACACCTTTTATAGATAGGAAAGGTATATTTTGTCCAACCCCATTCCAGTCAAAACGGCCATTGAGGTAGGACATATAAAACATTCAGGTCTTACTAATGCCTCTATATTTAACCCCCCAGGAGTTCTATCTCCTTCAATTAAAATGTTTAGAGACCTCATCCTTAATGATTTAGATAAACTGAATTTAAGGAGATCTCCCTCTAACACAGCCTTCGATATAGGCTTAAAAAGACTCTGTGAGAACAAAGACCCTATCATTTGTTCGGCCGCTAAAGGGGGGGCATTGTAATTTTGGACAAAGCCGACTATCTTCGAGATGTTCAGAATATTTGGAGACCGGGAAATGTATGGGTTGCTCAGGAACAATCCCACTTGTGTATACAGAAAGGAACTGACTACCCTTATTGATAAAGGTTTCAAGGCCCAGATCTTAGATAAAAGGGATAAAGCCTTTTTAATACCAATGGCCCCATGTATCTCTGCAATGTATTATCTGCCCAAAATACATAAGGATATCAATCATCCCCCAAGCCGTCTTATCAGCAGGATAGACTCCATTACTGCCAGGATCGGAAAGTACATTGATTTTTACTTACAGTTGTCAAAAAGGTACCCTCTTACCTAAAGGACACCAAGGATACCATCCAACTTTTAAATCGTATCACATGGGATGGTGAGGGCTTGTTAGTTACAGCTGATGTTGCATCACTCTACACATGCATATCTTGCAAAATTAGGTTTTGAGGCATTATAAAATCAAAAAGATTTTCAAAAAACACTGTTCTATACTATACTTGTGTTCTTGTTCCCATACTTCCTGACAAACCTGGGGTAATTTTTAGTGTGGCACCCAACATATTGAATCCTCCTAAATGGGAAACCTTTTTTCAACAGTTAGTGGGCTTTTATCCCTGCAAAAGGTGTGCAGTATGCTAAATTACTAAAAACAGGAAAAATAAAACATGCTCCTTTTCTTCCACTACCACACAGGTAAAACATGCCAGAGTAAACACTATTACTTGCATTACAAAAAATGTAGTTGATCTCATTACAGTGCTTAAAGTGTAGCGCTAGAACATTTAAATTAATAGCCTAGCTAAACTAGTGCCAAAAAACATGTATATAATAAATAAATATATAATGGCTGAAGGGCAAGTGATCAAATATACAACATATTTAGTACTGCATGTGCAGAATGGTTTGATAGTATACTTCTTTTTAGTGACAGTTGATGTGAATTCGACCGTCTTGCGTCTCCCCAACACATTGTCTTGACACACAACACATTTCTTACAAGGAAAAAAACCTGTCAAATTATGAAAAAAAGAGGGGCGAACCGGCGGATTTATAATGTTTGGTGCTATGCGATTTTGCAAAGATGGTGCTCCCCTAAAAATGATCTTAGCTTGCTCGGGCAATGAGGTACCAAGAATGATATAGTTTTTAAGGACATTCCAATGTCTATTGCTTGTGTTGTGTTGAAAATGATGTTAATATTTGAAGTGCGCATTTGGTTCTCGTTTAGGTTTGACCACAAGAAGAGACTCCCTGTCTATATTAGTCACTCTCTGAAGTTCCAAATCTATGGTTTTAATGTCAAATCCCTTATCTAGAAATCTCTGTTTCAAGGTTCCCGCCTGTGTTATAAATGTGTCTGTATCAGTACAGTTTCTCCGGAGTCTAAGAAACTGACTTTGCGGAACCGAGCTCAGCTATGATTTGTGGTGATTTCCAAGTCCAAAAAATTGGACTAAATTACTTTATATTTGAGCTCATTACATGGCCATGTGGCAAACAATATTTGGGACGAACAATTAGGATCTTAGGCTAACAAGCACATTAATAATATTTTAAAAAATCAGAAAGGATAAAAATGAACATATAGTCCCTTAACACTTTCCACGGTTCCCCAATAGAGACCCTACGGGTACCTCCTTTGTGGCAATAGACAAATACACACCACTTTGGAGAGGAGGGTCCATTCAAAGGGGTGTTTATCAAATTGAGGTTAGGTGGATTTATGAACTAAAGTCTTGTACTCCCTTTGGCATGAACATACACTGGGGCATCAATGCATTTATTAACAATGAAGGATCTGGGGGTTTTGGTAGATCATAAGCTATGCATGCAATGCCAAGCTGCGGTTTCCAAAGCGAGCAAAGTCCTTTCTTGTATTAAGAGAGGTATGGACTCCAGAGAGAGAGATATCATTTTGCCCCTGTTTAAATCATTAGTAAGGCCTCATCTGGAATATGCGGTTCAGTTTTGGGCACCAGTTCTCAAAAAGGATATTGGGGAACTGGAGAAAGTGCAGAGAAGGGCAACCAAACTGATAAGAGGCATGGAGGAGCTCAGCTATGAGGAAAGATTAGCAGAACTGAATTTATTCACTCTTGAGAAGAGGAGATTAAGGGGGATATGATCAACATGTACAAATATATAAGTGGTCAATATAGTGAATTTGGTGTTGAGGGGGGGCACTCTTTACGTCTAGAGGAAAAGAGATTTAATCTCCAAATACAGAAAGGTTTCTTCACAGTAAGAGCTGTGAAAATGTGCAATAGACTCCCTGCAGAAGTGGTTCTGGTCAGCTATGTAGATTGCTTTAAGAAAGACCTGGATTATTTCCTAAATGTACATAATATAACTGGGTACTAACATTTATAGGTAAAGTTGATCCAGGGAAAATCCGATTGCCTCTCGGGGATCAGGAAGGAATTTTTTCCCCTGCTGTAGCAAATTGGATCATGCTCTGCTGGGGTTTTTTCGCCTTCCCCTGGATCAACTGTGGGTATAATATATGGGATTGTATTTTTATTTTTTTTATAGTTGAACTGGATGGACTTTTTTCAACCTAACTATGTAATGCTTGATGTCTCCATCATTTAATTAATAAAAAAAAATTCTGTAAGTTAATATACATTTTGTGTATTCTGAATGTAGCGCTATTTGTTGTTTAATAAAGTATTTACTGTGTTGGCCCTTTCGTTTTTTTTAATTTTATTTAATATAACTTTTTTTTTTACATATTAGATCTTATTACTTTTCTGGCCCTACGTCAGGTACACTATGCCAGTTCGTGTTTGCCTTAATTAGTTCACTTTTGTTCGTTGTCTCGTGTGGTTAGCGCGGGACGTTTTGCCCTTATCCCGCCCATTTTATTCCTGGGGTGACGCCGTAGGATCTCTTTCAGGAATGAGGCTTGGCTTTTTCCTCTGACTTAATTCAAGGCTCCGTTTTTTATCCTATTAAATGTGGCCATGCCAACTTTGAAACAAGGCTTGGTCTCCTCCTCTGGTTCAAACTGAGGTGTGGACTCTTTATCCTCGCAGCCAATGCCGATTTAGAAATGACGCTCGGCTATCCAACTGACATTACGAATGTCTATATTACACATGAGGCTTGGTTTCCTGTTTAAGGGCCAACCTACTCCCCCTTTTTTCATAATGAGGCTGGGCCATCTGTTTCTAAATAATGGCGGACATTTTTGAGAAAATTTTCTTGCACAAACAGCTGTGCTCTTTCCTTCATGGACCCAATAAAAGCGTGGGCTTTGGCATAGACTCCATGCCCCAATGACGTCATGCCTGACTACACTAGTAGGGTGGAGTCTCTGTCCAACTATACCACGCTACCTTGATCCTGATTTACAGATTTTTATGTAGGTACTTTTTATTCATGTGATACACTGTATAGGACCCGTGGTCCCTTTTAATATTTTTCCAATAAAACCACCACGGTTTTAGATTATGTGGTAACTTTCTGCCTTTTTTTTTTCATTACTTTCATGAGAGAGAGTGAAAAACCAGCACTGCAAATTAATTTATAACTTTTTTGAAATGCATTTTTCTGGATATTTTGTTCTGTCTCGCACTGTTAAAATAAACCTACCATTAAAATTATAGACTGATCATTTCTTTGTCAGTGGGCAAAATCTGAAGGGGATCACTGTGTGTATTTGATTTACTATTTTTCATATGGTAATATATGCTTGGGGGTGTGTAAGATTTGGTTTGGGAACAGCATTAATTACTATTCTGTCTTTTATTTTAAAGTTTTCTCTAAAATCAGTTATTTTAGATTAATAATTTTGAAGTTGTTTAATGTTTTAATTACTTTAGGTGGTTAACTTTTGTAAGCATTTCTTAAATCCTTTCCTACAATTAAGGCTCAGTTCAAATGTAGCATTTTGAGATCTTGGGCAGAATCAATGAGATTCTGCCCGCAATTCCAAATCGCATTGCAGCAGTGGAAAAATGAACAGTGCATGTTTGGGTGCCATTTATTTTTAATGGCACCTAAATGTGGTGCGGTTTTGCTGCTATTGTCGCGCAAATCTTTTTGGTCAAATAGGAGCGTGTGCTTCTTTTAGGCGACCAGCTTCACGCAATGCAGTTTGATCTGATTCCCGCATGATTTGTTGCGGCAAAACTGCACTGTGTTTAAGTGCCGTTAAAAATGAATGGCACTCAAACACGCACACGTGTGTTTTGCCACTATTGCAATGCAATTTGGAATCGCAGGCAGATTTTCAGCGAGTCTGCCCGAGATTTTAAAACGCCAGATGTTAATAGGGCCTGAATTTTATTGCTGTCCGTGACCTCGCTGGGTAGGTTCATCCCTTTGTTTTTCTTGTTGAGGGAAAAATCCTCTATTGGGGGTAACTTCCTGCCACAGCTAAAACTGTAAATCCGTTCACTTTGGCGAGGCCTCCTTTATATTTATTTTTTGGAAATCTCCCCAGCAGTACACGGCACAAAATAACCTTTTTCTACTCAATAGTCAAAGAGTTTAGAAATAAACTTTTAACTTTTTTTTTCTGTTCCCCAGTTTCTCAAGGACTGTTTAGACTTTATTGCTTTTCCCTTTAAAATCTGGGATTTTGCTGTTTCTCTATAATGGTGCTTAATGGCTGTGTTTACATTTGTTTGGTCGAATATAGTCTACCTTGAAAATTAAAACTGCTAACAAAAGATCCCACTGTTTTCCATTTGTAGAGTAGCAGTATTAATCTTGTTTTATAGAGGGGTTTGATGCAATAAAGATATTTTTATTCATAATAAAGAACACCTACAGTAGTATTTAACACAGTATTGTATTTGCCTAATATGTCTTCTCCTCTCTCTCTTCCCCCAAGGGATGCCATTATTAAATGCTTTTCCAGCTGTTTGAATTGAAGACGGATCATTCTCACACCGCTTTTTTCCAAAGCACAAATCTGTGATTTCAGTAAACCGTTTTTTTTGGGGGGGGGGGGGGTGTTTGTTTTTTGGGGGGGGGGTGTGTGTTGGGGGGGGGTGGGTGGGGGAAGTGGGGGGGGTGTTGTTTGGTGCGGGGGGGGGTGGTGGGGGTGTGTTGGGGGTTGTGGGTGGGGTGGGGGGGGGGTTCCGTTGTTGGGGGTTGGGGGGGGTGGGGGGGGGTGTGGTTGGGTTGCGGGTGGGGGGGGGGGGGGGGTTGTTTGTTTTTTAATGGATGCATGTTCTTGCAAAAGCAAAAATATTTGTCATGATATGTTGGCTGTAGCTATTCTCTTACATCTGTTCTGGATTATTACTCCACATTGTTTTTGACAATTTTTCAAACCTTATACTACTAGTTTTAACAAACTTTTCATTAATCTGCTTTAAAAAAAGAAATTAACAATTTTAAATATTAAACGACTGTTGACGAAAGTTCCAGCATATCTAAACATCACTTTGTGCGACCAATCAAAATACTAGATAAAAAGTGTGTAGTGGGATGCCTCAACTTTATTGGAGTATAGAGTTAAATCCTGACCAAGCAATTCAGAAAATAAGAAAATAAACTTTATCAGCATAGTGTGTACAAAAATACACTTTATTGCATTTCAACATCAACTGAAATATACTGCGTGCAACCCCCTAGTATTGATTAGCTACACATCATATGGTTCCCATGTACCAAAACACTCCACCATGGTGTTTCCTCATCACCCCTTATTCAGTTACTTTATTTACACAGAATGCATACACCCAGACAAAGTAATCCCTTGCCCCTAAGCACTTCTGGCACTCCATACCTTTTACACAGAATTTCCTTAATAAAAGGGTCTACCTCACCTGTAGATGACCCACCAGTATTTCACCCTAAGGCTCTGACCATCCCTATCAATGACACTCCTTTAAGTACTCCACTGTTAAAAATTTGGAAGCCATTTTTATTTTAAGCCTTTAGCCTATTTTGCCCTTCAATCCATGCTGATCATCTCTCACACCTTGGCTTACTAGTCACAATCCCTCGTGGGAGTTGGAGTTTGGTGACAGCTTATTGATTATGTTGAACAGATGAATGTCACATTAAACTTTGTGTGATGTGGCACTGGATGCTAGCTGGGAAATTTCTTGAGTAACTCTTTTGTTTATACAGATCCATGTGGCAGAGTCTTTTTGGTTCTTTACTGGACAATAAAAAAATATGTATGTAACAGAGGCTTAAGAGTACTCATTTTGCTTCAGGTGAGCAAGGGTAAGGAGTGGCAGCGCAGGTCTCTGCTTTTCTTCATCTTGCCTAAGCCTTCCTTTTGTTCTTCAAAATCAGGTTTCAGTTCCTTGTCCCACAAGTGTTCTTCCACCTCCTCTGGAGGATCTAAAAGAACCATGAATCTACAGTAAGCCCAGGACAGATTAGCCACCACAGAGCATTCCATCTTCACTGGTTCCTTCAAAGGTGTAGGTGTACCTGCTGTAACTATGTAACTATGCAACATAGTGGACACATGGATGTGAGAAGCAGTGTCCAGTGGCTAGATTATAGTTTCACACCTGCCCTTCGTCTCAGGTCTTTGCTTAGCTCCCACTGGGGGAGAATTACTTAAACTGGTGCACACAGAATCCAGCTAATCTGTGCATAGTAACCAGCTTCTAACTTCAGCTTGTTCGATTAACTTTGATTCTGTATGCACCAGTTTTAGTAAATCTTCCCCACTGGTCTCTGTAGTGCCAGATGGTCCTCCTTTTAGCCATTCATGGATTGTTGGTTTAATGGCTTGTTTTTCCTGCCCTCCTTCACAAACAAAATGTGTTTTAAGCAGTTTTCTTAAACCAGTTCTGAAACTGAGGAAATTAATTAAGCCCATTTTTTATTTATTTGCCCTTAACACCTCCATCCAGCATTAAACGTTCTGTAAAGAATCTATACAGTTGATTATTGCCTCCTTTCATCATGGAGACTTCTTGGCATCCATCAGTAAAAGGGATGTATCGCCAAACAATCTGATCTTTCTGAATCATCGGCAGTTGCCAACAACCAAGTGTGTTCACAAAGTTGCTCACTTCAGTTCTGAGCTTTCTCTCTGGGGTCTTCCAGTGAATGGATACCTAGATTATCTACCCTATGAAAGCAGACTTCACTGGCTCTGGATGTCCGTGTGTCAGTTGTGCTGCATACGTTGGAGGAGTTTGCAAGAAGTCGTCTTTTTTTTTTTTTTTACTTTTTTTATTTCTTTATTCACAAATTTCGTATATCAAAACACATTTCCTCCAGAGCCCAACCTCCCCCCCCCCCCCCCCCATACTTTCTACCCCCTGTAAAAGCAACAAATGTAGTATCGACTATGCACATGTTGAATAATGCCTGTGTGGGGAGGTCGTCCTGCAGGAGGACCTGTCTAGAGTTAATTTTGATTCTGAATTCGCAACCAATTCGCTACATCCTCTCAACTCCATCCATTCCTCTTTCACTCGTCTTTCGTTCTCTCAAGGTCTCAAAGTCATTAGCCGACCTTTCAGTTTTTTCCAGACTAATGGACATTACACAATAATGCCTCTTGCTTCCCACCAGGGTTTCCAATCAAGTCATATTTCTTTAGCGCCCCTTGTTTTGTATATAATTTGATTTCTCCTTAAGAATTACCCCATTCATGCTATTCAGCCATTCTCCACTGGACGGAGGCAACGCCGACTGCCATCTCCGGTTGATCAGGTTCCTTGCTTGGAATAAGCATCTCATGACAGCTACCTGGGTGTTTCATGAATTTCGCACTCCCTCCACTAGTCCCAGTAGACAACGTTTTACCTCCAGCTCAGTGGAGGATCCAAACTTCCGGTCGATGGCTCCCGTCACCTCCGTCCAGTAACGGAACAACTTCGGGCATCTCCAAAACATATGGAACACATCCACTTCTAAGTCCCCACACCTAGGGCATCTTGAGTCCAGCCGACAGCCAAACTGGAAAAGTTTCCGAGGAGTAAAGTTCTATACAGCAAGAACAAATGTGACATCCTCTGAGGGGGACGACGAGACCAGTGGAGCCAGTTCCAAAAATTTTTGACGTGGGGCATGACCGGAAGCGGACGCTGATGTGAGAGAGAGCTCTCTCCCCCCTCCCCTCTCGCTCTTCCCGGGATTGATTCCCCCCAGGGGGCTTTTAGATGCCGTGGGCTGTCCGAGAGCTGCCGTTGTCTGTGAGATGTGGCTCTCGGTTGGTGCGCTGTTGAGAGCAGAGTCTCCCCCTTAAGCACAGGTGGATACCAGCAGTGAATATCACGGAGGAGATTAGAACAGTTTCTCCCCCCCCCCTTTGTCATCCGACAGAGGCACGCTGCAGTGAGAGGAAACGGCTGTGATGAGAGAATCCCCCGTCCTCCCTCTGACGGAACGGCATCTAGATTTAAGAGGGACAGCACTGGTGTGAAATCTCTTCTGAACTCCTGCTACGGCTCAGCACGCAGAAGAAGAGAGGGACAAAGAATGGGAGAACTCGCCCCCCCCTTCCTTGAAATTCTTTGGATGTTGGAGGAAGTGAAAGGAGACTTCTCAGAGACAGTGCAAACTGTTACAGTTTTATATGTTGGTACAAAGGAGCGTTTGGGACTGTGAATTACAATTTCTGAATTGTGAGTGGATCCCTTTTTTTGGGGGGGTCGGTCTTCTCTTTCCCTCCCACCCCCTGACACCGGAAAACAATGAAAGTCAAGAAAGTCACATTAATGGAATAATGTCGGCCTTTCAAACACTTCGAACACTCTAAAATATTTGGGCATTTATCGAACGCCTAACATCCACACCCTGTTCAGGGAAAACTACATCCCTCTCCTCAACAATATTAAGACGGACTTGAGACATTGGGCCCCCCTCCTACAGTCATGGGGAGGGAAAATTAATATCCATTAAAGCGGTTCTGCACACATTTCATTTAGTAAATCTCTTTGCCTTCCAAATCAGGCAAAGAGTACTAAATGAAATGTGTTTTTTTTTTTTTTTTTTTTTTGTCACTTACCTTGTAATCGATGACTTCCTGTCCTCTGTCTCTGCGGGGGTGGGCGGGGTCTGTGCGGGGATCCTCGTCACGCCGCACTGTCTCCTGGGATCTGGTGTCATTGATCCCAGGAGTCTGTGCGGGCATCTTCCGAAATCTTGCGAGATCTCGATCACATCTTCCGAAATCTCGCGAGATTTCGGTCACATCTTCCAAAATCTCGCGAGATTTCGGTCACATTTTCCGAAATCTCGCGAGATGTCGGCATTGTGGGCCAGCAACCTGGAAGAAAGGGGCCTGTGTGGTTTCAGGTGCCCACACGGAAGATGGAAGCCGGCATGAAGTCGTTTTAAAACTTCATATTGCGGAAGAAAAACGGCAGCATTAACATCAAGAAGTCCTACAAGTAAGTGATGAAGATGCAAAGCGCATTACTGCACATTAGGCCCCCCAAAAAAAAACATCCAAGACAGTGTAGTACCGCTTTAAGATGAACGTCCTACCCCGAGTACTCTTCATCTTTCAGATGTTGCCGATGGGTGTCCCCATAGGGTTCTTTTCCATTTTGAAAACCCTGGTGTCCTGTTTCATTTGGAAGGGCAGGCACTCTAGAATCGCTCGAACGACCCTTTTTCTGTTCTAAAAATTCGGCTGGCCTTGCCTTACCAAACTTTAAGGCGTACTATCACGCCGTCATACTATCTAGGATAGCTGATCAACACTAAACTGTGGGTTTAACTGGAGCGCGACCTGAGTAAAACCTCTCGCCCAGTACCTCCCCATTAACTACCTCAACGCTTGCAATATGGGAAGCTATACACAAAAAAATTTCATGGGATTACAACCTTTACTACCAATTCTTAACCACAACTTCTCACCCGGACATATAGATAGTGGCTTTAAATACTGGAACACGGCAGGCCCTCTTCTCCTCCACCATCTTATTTGCTCGGACAGCCTCAAATCCCTAACAGACCTAGTGGACCCTGAGAAAATCACTTTCATGGACAGATGGAGATATAAGCAATTGCAACATTTTGTCCACTCTCTCCCATGCCCAATACGGAACCTACAGGAGCTTACACCAATGGAACTCATATTCTTACATAAGGATCCACCCCGACATGGTATCTCACAATTCTACAAAGCCATTATACAGCTGCAAAACTCTGGATCTCAGGAATATATCAGAAAATGGGGGTCAGACTTACATTCCCATATAGATGAAGGCCAAAGAGATAAAATCCTGCAGCTGTATCCTCCACCTCTTCTAGAACGGCCGAAATGAACTATAAATTGTTGACGAGGTGGCACTACACCCCAGCCAGGTTACACTGCATGTTCCCCTCCAGTTCCCCACTGTGCTGGAGGAACTGTGGGAGCTCAGCAACTCATGCTCATATCTGGTGGTCGTGCCCAGTAATTCAGCTGTACTGGGACTCTATATTACACCTAGTAAACCAAATAACGGACTCCTTTTTAACATTAGACCCTTGAGCTGTCCTTTTCCACTGCACTAAGGAAACAGTGGGCTCCTACAAACGGTCTCTCATTTTTCACCTACTGAACGTGGCCAAATCACTGATTCCGGCCATATGGGGTCAACCCGAGGCTCCTTCCCTGAAATCTTGGATACAGAGGATAGAGAACACTTGCCTCCTGGAAGAACTCACCTACATTGCCAGAGACAAACTCATCCGCTATACCGTGACCTGGTCCCAATGGCTTGAATTTAAATCTTCAGCTACCTATAAAAATATCATGTACTAACCTCACGGCCACATGCAGCATGTCCCCCCTTCTACAACCTCCTGCACAGCGAGAATACATAAACGCTGCTCAAGCCACATGCCTTATACACCACTAATTAACCTTTCTAGTGTTAAACTGTGATATGTGATCTACCGCTTACCAGTGCCTTTTTACTCTCTTTCTACCTCCCTTCCCGAATCTGTACCCCTCCCTTTAACTTTTTCCCCTTCTGCCTCTTCTCTGCTCCCCCTCCTTTGTCTTCCTCTGTCTCCATTATCCTCACCTACTTACTATCCTACATTAGACTGCTAATAAGTTGTCACATTCCTGATCAAAATGTACTTCCCTGGTCCCAGGTCTTTATATAAAATTGTTTATCACGCATCGTTGATGTTATCGACTCTGAGTGTCCAAGGGTAATAAAGCAATATAACAATTGTACATATACGCACATGCCTTTATTATACAATTTGTAAATTGTCTTTCATTGTTGGTCTAATAAAAAAAGATTAAACAAAAAAATAAAAAAGTCACATTAATGGAAAAAGGCACTGGTTATTTGATTTACACAAAACTATACTTTGGTTAAAAGCACTTTAAAACATTTATTTTGTGTTCTTGGAATGTCCGGGGGATGAGAGACCCAGAGAAAAAAGCAGCAGTCCATCTGATCTGATCTGACACACCTTACTGAATCTTCTATTCCTCAACTGAGGTGGCGGGACTACTGTACACAATTCCACTCAGTTCACTCCTCTTATTCCAGAGGGGTGAGTATCTTTATTAGATCTGGGGTGGCTTTCTCTTGTATACAGTCTAAGATGGACGAATTAGGCCGATAAATTTTCCTGTAGTGCAAGATCGCAAATAGATCTTGCGTAGTGGCAAATGTATACATTCCTCCCCCTTTTGACTTTTCGATCCTCTGTGGGTGATTGATTTTCTTCTGGTTAAGCCAGGGGTGCTGGTAATAGTAACAGGGGATTTCAACATGGTAATGGTGCAGGAAAATAGACAGGTTCCCCCCAGGGACATATACAGGTAATGCAGGGGATGCCCAGCTTTCACATTTTTTGAAAGAAACCGGATTGAGAGACATCTGGAGAACACGTAATCTGGAGACCCGTCAGTATTCGTGTTTTTCTAGGACACACTCAACTCTTTCCAGGATTGACTTAGACTTGGGGAATGATGAGATGATGTCCCTGATAAAAAATGTGAATTATAAATTTAGAGGCCTCTCGGACCATTCTCCGGTGACAGTGGGGACGAACATAATCATTCAGGGGGGTGGAGGTTAAGTCCCTTTTTGATCGAACTGATGGGAGACCCGAATGTGATATTGATGTCCCTGGGAGAGTTTATTGACTCGAACCGGGGCACTGCCCCAGAAGGAATAGTTTGGGACACCTTGAAGGCCTTTTTGCGAGGTATAATGATACAACAGATTTCAAAAATTAAAAAACAGACCAAGGATTGGGAGAGTCTAATTGGGCAGAGGGTAACAATAGCAGAAGAACAATATATTAAAAACCCGACACCCAACACACTCAGGAATTGGACAGAAGAGCAACACAACTACCATCTAACTAACCCTCCGGAAGACAGAAAACAAAGACAGACAAGCCGCTTTCGGTGAGGGGGAAAGTGTGGGCCGCATGCTGGCGCAACTGGTCAGGGCAAACTCACCCACTTCTGTGGTGCCTACGATTACTACAGAGGATGGAAGAGCTGCTTCATATACTCCAGAAATAGTGGGTAAATTTAAAGAATATTACGTGGACCTGTACAGTTCTCGCCAAAACAAGACGAGGTAGGGAATGGACAGTTTGTTTTTTTTTTTTTGTTTTTTTTTTTAGGGACCTGAATCTCCCCTTTCTTATCGAGAGGGATAGAGCAGAGTTTGACCATCCCATAACGCTAGAGGAGATGTTGTGGATCACTAATGAGATGGCAAGGCAGAAATCCCCGGGCCCAGACGGCCTCCCACCCGAGATTTACTGGCATTACGGGAAGGTATTGCTTCCTGAGCTACTGAGGGTATTGAATGGCTCGCTAACGGGAGTGCTCCCCCCATCAATGATGGATTCCAGTATAATTACCATACATAAGGAGGGCAAAGACCCTCTTGATGTTGCCTCATACAGGCCCATTGCTCTGCTAAACACAGATATGAAAATCCTTGCAAAGTACTTGGTGGCTAGGTTGAACAAGGTCATAGCGAAACTTATCCACCCGACCAAACAAATTTTATACCTGGAAGAACAACCAGTACAAATGTAAGGCGGCATTATTTGAATCTCCAGGTCCCAATGGACAGGGGGTGGAGAGAGGGTCATTCTGTCTTTGGATGCCACCAAGGCCTTTGACAGCTTAGAGTGGCAGTATCTCTGGAAGGCAATGGAAGCAGTCCAACTTGAACCGGGTTTTATCAACTGGGTCAAAATGCTTTATAGAGTCCCAGAGGCCAGAGTAAAGGTAAACAATGAACATTCTGATAAATTTGGATTGGGGAGGGGGATGAGACAGGTATGTCTCATCACCCCTTTTCTTTGCCATTGCAATCGAGCCTCTGGCTATTGCCCTCAGATCCTCTGACCAGATGAGGGGCTTTAGAAGAGGTGATCTGGAGGAAAAACTCACATTATATGTAGACGACCTGTTATTTCTTGGAGACACGCAGGATTCCCTTCTGGAAGCCATGAATATTAATAGATTTGGTCAAATTTCTGGGTTAACGATAAATTGGGCATAATCCAGCTTGCTACCCATAGACCCCTTGGGAGGCTCCCTGCCCGAGGAGGTGGCCCAGATCCAAGCGGTAAATAAATTTAAATACTTGGGTAAAAATATTTCTAGGGACCCCCAACTTTATACTTTAGACAATATTAACCCGTTGTTGGCCAATATGTGGTGTGGAAACGCCTACCACTCTTTGTGGCAGGTCGTTGCAATCTAATTAAAATAATTTCAATGCCACAGCTCCTTTTATGTACTTCATAATTCCCCAGTTTGGCTGTATAAAAAGTGGTTTCACAGGATGGACACTGTTTAGAGAAATGATCTGGAAGGGCGGCCCAGCAAGAATCTGTTTAACTACCCTGCAGCTTCAGAATGCGGAGAGATTTGTAGCACTTCCACACCCCTCTAGCTATTTCTTGACGTCACAACAGCACATAACGGGGTGTAACCTAAGTAGACCAAGAAGCAGGAAGAAAGATGCTCCTACAAAACACCCCACACGACTCAATAGCTGAAGCCCTAGAGGCAGGATCCTTTCCCTCAGGAATCCCTACCCTGAACTTAATGATGAGAGTATGGGACGCAGCAAAAATAATAGTGAAGTATAGAGGTCTTACGGAATACACCCCCTTGTGGGAGAATAGCAAGCTAGAACTACAAAAGATGGGGGGAGTAAGGGAATGGGAGAGATGTGGAATAAAATATTTTCTAGCTATACTTAAACGGTACACTGAAAACTTTCCAGGAACTGAGACCAATATGCCCTACCGAACAAATCTTTTTTAGATACTTTCAGGTCAGGCATTCACTGGATGAACAGTTCAGAAGGAGCTCCCTAGAATGGAGTACAATCCCAGTACTTCAAAAATGAATTAACGCTGAGTCAGGAAAGGGTCTAATTTCAAAAATATATCCTTACATCAATAAGGGGAGAATGGGAGGGATGGCACCCCCCCCCCCCCCCCATATAGGAGAAAATGGGAAAAAGATGTAGGAGACATTTCCGAATCGCAGTGGAAAATTAAATTTTGGAAGTCATCTCTAATTTTGTGAAATAATTTGAGGTACTTGAGCGTTCTCCTGGATAACGTTCAGGCCAAGGTCTTTCTTTCCTGATAGAAGTTGTCAAGGCTTCAGACTCAAGTTCAGTGATTCCACTCCTGGATTAAGTCTTCCCTGCTGAGCTGCATCTGAGTTCTAATGCTACTGACCTCTGTTCTATTAACCTAATTCAATTCAAGGAGTTTGCAGCAGAACATCCTCACAGTGTAGGACATGGCCCCTTGTCCCTGGAGAGAGTAAGTTGGTTACATCATGCTGGCTTTTAACCCCAGCATTGACAACAAGAAGATTATTTCTCCCTTTAAGCTGAAGGATTGACTTGATGAATGCCAGCCTTCTGGGGTGGAGTTCTGGACTCTGTTCGGGGCTGTTGTTCTTACAAAGAATCAACCAATTCATCTCCCTATGCTTCACCAGACTGCCCTTCTGAGCGATCATCTGGTACAATCGGACAGTGTCTTAAACAAGTTGTTGTAAAGGTAAAGTATCTGTGTCTCAGGTCTTTTTTGTTTTATTCTACTTTGTTGGTATTCTTGTTGGGCAGGTTTACCTGTTATTGTTAGGTGTGCCTTCTTTGTTTAAACTGCTAGTGGACATACTCAGGTTGCTTAATTAGAAGATATCTCTTCCAATAAACATTTGAAAAAAAGGGCAGTTATAGCTCTTGGGGGCTAGCCCCTACTTTTTTATGTGCCTAGTGTCCATTTCTCCTGTAGGTGGCAGGATAATCTTAGGTCATTTTATTGGTTCTTTGTGTCCCACAAGAGACTCCAAGAGAAGACCACCAACACAAAAATCCTTTTTCAGAGGAATGAAATTGTGCCATAAACTTCCTACCTGTACTACCCCCCACCGTTAACTCTCTAAGTGTATCTTAACAGAAAAGTGTCTACATATTAAAAGGAAAATGTATATTTACATATAATGTATAAAGGAAAACGTTTTTTAGGGGAACCTGGTCCCCAAACCAGGGCCCTCTAGAGGGGGGAGCTGTCGGATTATCACGGTACAGTACAATGCATTAACGCAATTAGTAAACCGGTGTATATAAAAAATACAAAGTTTTTATTTATACAAAGAGAACTTTTCAGTCATAAAAACAAATGCATACATAGAGTATTTCAACTAGTTTCGCTATAGAGTTAGCTTCATCAGGAAATACAGTGTTTACATCTGCAAAAGAAAATTTGAGATTGGTAACCATGTATAATAAGTTCACTTAGCTGCGTCAACATTCAGCAGCAATGTTTAAACCTTAATGTGGGGAAAAGGAATACATGATAATAGACAGTCTCTTACCCCACTTGGATGCCCTATGGGTGCACAGATGCGGTCCTCTATGAATAGTGGGCTGGGGATATACTGAAGGTCCCTAATGACACCTCCACTTAGTTAAAGGGTGAAAAATCGTGAGTGGGTGTGAAAAGAAACACCGTACCAAGTGATTGAAACCCAGGAAAGTTAAATAAAGTGTGAAGAAAAGTTGACTAAATGAGGTGAATGTGAGCCTCAATTAGTGAGGATCCAGGAATAATTGATTGTTTGGTGAGGTGAAAATGAAGATGTGAGATTGAGCCCAGTATATGGGGATGTGGAAACAAGCAGGGAGAGGGGGAAAAGGGGGAGGGGGGAAAAAAGGGGAATGGGGGGGGGAAGAAATGGGGTGTTATTTGTGAGACGGTGGATAATTGAGTGAAGTGAAGATTGAGGCAGACTGGGGGAGGGGGAGCGCAGGTGGAACAGGGAGAAAGGGAAAGGGAAGACGGGTGGGGAAGCAAGGAAATGGGAAGGGAGAAAAACATGGAGGGGACGAGGGGAAAAAATGGGAAGTGAGATTGGGAAATGTGCATAATGGCATACTAAACCAGTGCAAAATGATATAAGATAAAGTGAGGCAAAAATATGCAGAGCAGTGAAGTCAAAAGAAAAGAAAGTTATTTACATAGCCATGTGCAGGGAGGACCAGAATAAGATATAGTGGGGGTGGGTAGGTAAGAAAACAAAGGGTCCAGAGGTGGTGTATTCAGGATAAAGTGAAAAAAAGCCACTGCAAGATAAATGCCGTTCAAGGCTCCCGGCCAACCTATATAGCTCTATACTGTAAGGTTTAGGCATACAGTCTCTGGTGTGAAATCCGGTCACTGAGGTGACAACACGGTGGCCCACACTTTCAGGGGTGCCAGTTGATCCTGGACAAGGAATGCAGGGGTTGCTGAGCTATGGGATCATGTAGATACCCATATCTAATTGGCGCCAGCGTCAGCTGCGAGGTTGGAGGGCCATTTAAAAAGCGGTTAACTACCGCTGGGACAGCAGGTCTCACACACCTCCCTGGATGCAAGGACCCCAACAGGAGCAGGGTAAGATACTTCAATACCTATAAGGTCGGGGGCATTGGGCTTGTCCTTGCCCCCCTTCATCTTTCCCCCTGTACCCCCCTTCCCTGAGATATATATATATATATATATATATATATATATATATATATATATATATATATATATATTTAATATATATATATATATATATATATATATATATATATATAATGTATATTTAATCTTTTGCAGGACATTATTGCCATCTAACCCCTATGGGTATCTAAATGATCCCATAGCTCGGCAACCCCTGCATTCCTTGTCCAGGATCAACTGGCACCCCTGAAGGTGTGGGCCACCGTGTTGTCACCTCAGTGACCGGATTTCACACCAGAGACTGTATACCTTACAGTATACAGGTTGGCCGGAGCCTTGAACGGCATTTATCTTGCAGTGGCTTTTTTTCACTTTATCCTGAATACACCACCTCTGGACCCTTTGTTTTCTTACCTACCCACCCCCACTATATCTTATCCTGGTCCTCCCTGCACATGGCTATGTAAATAACTTTCTTTTCTTTTGACTTCACTGCTCTGCATATTTTTGCCTCACTTTATCTTATATCATTTTGCACTGGATTAGTATGCCATTATGCACATTTCCCAATCTCACTTCCCCTTTTTTTTTACCCTCGTCCCCTCCATGTTTTTCTCCCTTCCCATTTCCTTGCTTCCCCACCCGTCTTCCCTCATCCTTCCCTTTCCCCTCCCCCCTCCCCCCTTCCCCCTCCCCTCCTTCCCCTTTCCCCCCCTTATCAGATGCCAGTCTGCCTCAATCTTCACTTTACTCAATTATCCACCGTCTCACAAATAACACCCCATTTCTTCCCCCCCCCCCCCATTCCCCTTTTTTCCCCCTCCCCCTTTTTATACTGGGCTCAATTTCACATCTTCATTTTCACCTCACCAAACAATCAATTATTCCTGGATCCTCACTAATTGAGGCTCACATTCACCTCATCTTTTCTTCACACTTTATTTAACTTTCCTGGGTTTCAATCACTTGGTACAGTGTTTCTTTTCACACCCACTCACAATTTTTCACCCTTCAACTAAGTGGAGGTGTCATTAGGGACCTTCAGTATATCCCCAGCCCACTATTCATAAAGGACTGCATGGGAATAAATCACCCCCAATTGTTGTTCCAAACAATATAATTTTTTTTCACCCCCTCACCCTTTGGCGTTAACACGGACCTAGGCACTGGTGCCTTAGAACATTCTTGGGTAGTGTGTACTTATCTAGACTCCATTGCTATGACTGATACAATACCATTATTACCCCCGTACGTTCTAAATTGACCTGTTGACCCTAATAGGTCCCTTCCCAGTCGCTACGGGAGGCTCAGCCGGACGCATCTGTGCACCCATAGGGCATCCAAGTGGGGTAAGAGACTGTCTATTATCATGTATTCCTTTCCCCACATTAAGGTTTAAACATTGCTGCTGAATGTTGACGCAGCTAAGTGAACTTATTATACATGGTTACCAATCTCAAATTTTCTTTTGCAGATGTAAACACTGTATTTCCTGATGAAGCTAACTCTATAGCGAAACTAGTTGAAATACTCTATGTATGCATTTGTTTTTATGACTGAAAAGTTCTCTTTGTATAAATAAAAACTTTGTATTTTTTTATATACACCGGTTTACTAATTGCGTTAATGCATTGTACTGTACCGTGATAGTCTGACAGATCCCCCCTCTAGAGGGCCCTGGTTTGGGGACCAGGTTCCCCTAAAAAAAACTTTTCTCATATCATACGGATGGTACTTTTATTTTATATATTTCTGATTTATGTAGAAATTTTGACCACTTAGGTCAAAACATTTTTCATATAATGTATAAAGGAAACCATAAAGGCAGTGGTATAACATCCTGTAAATAAAAATGGATTTGCCACATCCATAAATGTACCACCAAAATGTGTGGTACAATTCCACAACTCGAATAAATGATTCCAAAAAAAAGAATTATGGGAAAATTTAGTCACTCTCAAATTCTTCCACAGACTTCTCTAAATACATCCTTTTACATATGTCCTCCCTCCCCGTCACAAAGTTAAGTGACAATTGTTAATCTGTTAACATATTTGTTGTGAAACCTTCTGGATGTTTAAAGGTCCCTTATTGTATGATCTGAAATTTAATTTATTAGGGTCTCTCGGGTGATTACTTGTCAGTTTTACCTTCATGTTATGGGGAGGGAAGAACATATATGAATGGCAATGTTCTCAATTAAGCTGTTGGAGAATTTGAGTGGGTTAGGGACAGTAAGGTTGGGGAGGAAAAGAGCTTGACAATGCTGGATGTTCTCTTGCAAGAAAATGAGAAGAGCTCTCTGGCTTGCTGCAGCATATTGTGAGAAGCTCACTGTGTGCATTGAAATCAGAGTAAGCATTTTCAGTACAGGAGAGGAGCCTGTACAACTTCTCAAGACTTAAAGCAGTAGTAAAGTCTGCCGTCATTTTCATTTTTTTGGAGGTCCCCAGGTTGGTAATGCCATAATATGCTAGTATGCACAGCATATTAGCACTTTGACAGGCTTACCTGTCAAACCAAGCTCTCCAACGCTGCGCTATAAACAAGCCGGTGCTTTTATCTTTACCCAGTCTTCCGCCCGTGTTCCGTGTCTTTGGCTATTTGATTGGCGGAGCCACGATGATGTCGCTCCCGCCCATGTGCACAATAGTCACATTGCAGTGGCACAGATCAGGGCCGTAAGTGTTCACTGATCTGCACATGCACAGCTCAGTGTACATGACGGCTGACAGACAGGAGGAAGCATTTATGGCAGAAGAGACCAATGGGGTCTCTTTTGTCATAAATATCCTGTCTGCAATATTTAAAAGTTGCATAGTGATCCCCTCTTAAAGAGTGCTCTTACATATAAACAATTCTAGGTAACAAACACAAGGTATGGCCTAAAATGTAGCTTGTAAGCTATTGATTATCATTCTAATAGCTTAAAGGGGTTGTTAAGGTTTGTTTTTTATTTTTTAAATAGGTTCCTTTTAAGCTAGTGCATTGTTGGTTCACTTACCTTTTCCTTCGATTTCCCTTCTAAATGTTGTTTTTCTTTGTCTGAACTTTTCACTTCCTGTTCCTCCTCAGTAAGCTGTTCTGGCTGACTAAACACTGCTCGGATGATGGTGTGAAGTTTACTGAGGAGAAACAGGAAGTGAGAAATTCAGACAAAGAAAAAAAACATTTAGAAGGGAAATCGAAGGAAAAGGTAAGTGAACCAACAATGCACTAGCTTAAAGGAACCTATTTAGAAAATAAAAAAAACAAACCTTTACAACCCCTTTAAAGTAAAGAATTACAGAAAGCTGTGCACAAAAAAAAGGCAGAAGGAAAATGACTAGTCATCAGTATTGCCTAGTGTGGCTTGTTCTGCATTGTGTCTCAGTATGGAGATGGCCTTCTTGGTAGAGCCTCCAGAAAGGAGAACAGTAAGCAACATGGTAGGGACATCACCAAATCTCCCTAGACTAGCAATCAAAAGCAGTGGTGCCTTATGCCGTGTACACACGACCTGACTTTTTGACCGAACTGGTCCGACGGAACGAATCCGTCGGACAATTCGACCGTGTGTGGGCTTCATCGGACCATCAGCGGACCTTTTCTGTCGACAAATCAGATGGACTTTAGATTTAGAACGTTTCAAATCTTTCCGACGGACTCGAGTCCGGTCGGAAAATCAGTTCGTCTGTATGCTAGTCCAACGGACGAAAACCAGCGCTAGGGCAGCTACTGGCTATGAACTTCCTTATTCTAGTACGGTCGTACGTCATCACAGTCAAATCTGTCGGACTTTGGTGTGATTGTGTGTAGACAAGTCCGATTGGACGGCAGTCCGTCAAAGTCCGACAGGATTCAGTCCGTCAAAGTCCGGTCATGTGTACACGGCATTAGATCTTGCATTGCAGATATACAGCTTTGGTACTGTAGGCACATCATGTGCCTATGCACATTCTCATGCTCATTTTCAGGTGACATTCCAGACAAGGCACAACTATCATTTCTATATGATTCCTATGACATGCAAACCTTTTTTTTTTTTTTTTTTTTTTTTTTTAAGTCCAGGTCCACTAAAAATACAAAACGTTACTCATACATGTGATCATTGTTCATAAATATTCTGTAACTATTCTCCTTTATGTAATTAAGATTCATCAACATCTATGTGTATTTTTGCTGCATATAGTTATTTAAAAAAAATAGTGAACCTAAGATAGGGAGGAAAGCATTTGTTCAGCCATGAGAAATATGCAGTAAATATAACTGTTGCAAGACATCTTGGATAGTTCTTTAGTTCAATAAAGAAGATTAAAATATACTTTACACTGTGTATGTGTTTTTGTTTTCAACTGTTGTTTACCTGCATGCAAAACAAAAGGGTTTAGAGGCCCAAATATTATTTTATTTTTAACTGGGTTACTGGCCAGCTGCAGGACCTGCATGGAACAGGTGAGTAGCACACATGAAACATTACCCTTTGTTTGGCATAAGGGGTGTGAAAGAGCCTGCTGCCTGTTTGCACTGGTGGGTTGAGAGGGGTTTCCCCAACTTCTCAAAACACCCAAAATGCTGGCTAGTATTAGCCTGGTAAAGAACTTCACACTTGAACTATGGAGAACTCTGGCACAATCATGGCCTCCCTACAGCTGCTAAATACAGCTACTGCAACACCAGACCACAAATTGTTAGGGATGTGACTGTGCGCCAATAATATATACAGGGGGTCCCACGATTACGAACCCATTAGGGACTTTCCTCCTGTTTGTAAATTGGAAATGTTCGTCAGTTGGCTGCGTATGCGCAGAACGACAATTACGGACATTTCCAATGTTCCGTCGAATGCTGTCCTGCGTATGCGCGGCAAATTACAGACATTTCCGACATTTTCCGTCATTTCCCGAGGCTCCGTCTGGCCGCGCAAGCGCAGAACGACTGATGTCCGCGCAGAACGGCAGAGGGTTCGTAAATAGGAGTTCGTAAGTCGGGGACCCCCTGTATTAACTTCACAGAAATACACCATATACATAACCAAACATCTTTCATTGAAAAAGTATGCAACTAAAATGCAAATACTGAGGGGCGTGGCATGATGGTGGAGAGAGTGGTCGCATAGTCTCACAGCTCCGGCTCTCAACTACCATCCTTACCTTATCCTGGGTCCTATCTCCTCCCCAAAGGCACCAATCTGTTGCCCACAGCGGTGGGCATCTACCAGGCTGGCCGACATGGTGAAATACGGGCCGTGCTGGCCCCCATCCACGGCAGAACTGGCGTGGTTCCGGAGACAAAATGGCGCCAAGACGCATGTTGAGCAGGCAGACACGCTGCAAGCCTCCTCCTCTGCAGACAGGAGCCCAGCTACAGGGGTGAGTGCTTCAATACCAGCCATCTTCCACACACAAACCAACTCCCTGCTATCACAAGACTCCCAGCAGGCTGATGAGAGCGATCAGGTTGTGAATTCCCCCCCTGCTGGACCTACACTGTCCACCATTATGCTGGCTATTCAAGACTGAAAGGCCTCCCTATTCACACAGATAGCCTCTATCCGTATGGACTTTTCACTATTGAAACAAGATATCCAGAACCTCCGGGACACAACCGGAGATGCAGAGGAACGTATTAGTACTCTGAAGGGGCCCCACCACGCTCTATTATTGCACGCATCCTCAACTTCCAGGACAAAGTCGCCATTCTGCGGCTTGCATGTGAGAAAGGCCCGCTTAAATACAATGGCAACACTATCAGTCTATCCTGATTTTTCTGCTGAAGTTCAACGCCAGCGCATCTCCTTCTTGGGGGTAAAAACCTGCCTGCGTAAAGAAGGCCTATCCTATGCCATGCTCTTTCCTGCCAAACTACGCATCATCCATGATGGTAAGGCTCACTTCTACACCAGCCCTAAGGAGGCCATGGCGTGGCTGAATGACAATTATGGCACTGTCCGCAGGCAAAGAAAGAACTGACGACACCAATGATCCAAGAATCCACCTGCTGACTGCCTCACTACTGTACCCCTTGTGCACCCCTGAATATATCCTGTGCCTCTATGGTAAACTACACTGCCTGCCGTTTCCTCTCCTCACCACCTTGTCCTTTGAGCACCTGCATAACCTGCCACCCTGCACTGTTTGGAAAGGAGGTCACCAGATCCTGCACCTACCCCTACGGCTAACAAGGCCATACACGCTTTATACCCCTAAATCATGGGTTGAAAGCCTCCCCCCACAAGATCGCACACTACCCCCACACCAGCAAATGGCATGACCACGGGACTGTTCTTGTTTTTTTTTTTTTTTTCTGGCCTTCACTGACAGTCAGGTCTATTGGTTTGGGATCCAAGGCTCGCTATGATTGGGATGGCCGAGCGGGGAGGGGGGATAAGGTTCTACGGGATTTTTGTTTATGGGTTTTCTTTTTTCTTTTTTTTCTCCCGTTTGGTGGGGGGAGGTTGTTTTTTTTTTTCTCTCCGTTTCCATTGTTAAAGTTTTTTTACTATACAACTTTGGCTCACACTCTCCTGATGGCAGAGCCATGCCCTTTTTTTCATGTGCTTGTATGTGTTTCAGGGGACACAGCCCTTCTGTTCATTTATACACTGGTTTTCATGCTTATCCGTGCTTGTTTATTACTGTGCAATTTGTTATGGCAAAGCCTCTAAGGATAGTCTCATGGAACGCTAGGGGTCTGAATGCACCCCAAAAGAGATCCCTAGTTTTCTCTGTACTGAAAAAATGTTGCCCACATATTTGCCTCCAAGAGACTCCCCTTACAGGCTCCAAAACAAGTGCCTTAAAACACCCGTGGTTGTCTAACTCCTACCATGCTACCCACACCAATTACTCTAGAAGAGTTCCCATCCTACTGGCCAAATCTCTCCCAGCTGAGATGATAAACGTTAAAACTGACCCGGAAGGGCGATTTATTGTGCTTACTTTACAAATATCCACTGTGACCTTTACTCTGGTGAATGTGTATATCCCCCCTCCGTTCTCGGCGGAAGTACTCTCCAGGTTGTCACTTCAGTTACTGAATAGACCCCCTGGCCCCCTACTGTATGTGGGGGATTTTAATGCTGTCTTGAACCCAACATTGGGTGGAGGTAGGCCCTTCCTCTCCTTTGTAGATTGGGTCCAGGTCCATAGCCTTACAGAAGTGTGGCGCTGGAAACACCCAGATGTACGCCACTTTTCCTGCCACTCAGACTCTTTCCACACCATGTCTAGGTTAGACATGGGGTTTGCCCCAGCTAAGAGCCTCCCAGTAGTCTCCGCAGTATCATATTTGCCCAGGGGGGTTTCTGATCACGCCCCTCTCTCTGTGGACCTCCTCTTCCTCCCAGGTTCAGAAACCAATATATGGATCCTTACTGGTTGGAGGACGAGATTTTGCAGGAAGGGCATCATCAGCTACTGGAGAGACAATTTAGACAAGGTGGACCCTTTCACCGAATGGAAAGCATTTAAGACGACTCTGAGGGGCACCCTTATGTCTATCACAGGGGTTATACGCAAGAACAATCAGATGCTTACAAATGAACTTGAAAATGTTATGGTTTGTACAGAGCCGCAGGGAGTATGAACTCCGTCTGCTAGATCTCACGCAGAAGCGTATGCTGCACGCTACTCAAAAATCATTTGAACATGGCAACAAAGCTGTACGTGTATTTGCATACATGCCTAGACCTGACCACTTTCCATCCCATGCCCAGGGCACCATCAGTGATAACTTGGCGGAAATCCTAAACTCCTTATGTTTTTACAAAGATCTGTACACCTCTAGAGTTGATTATGATGAATTCCAACTGAACAACTACCTGACTGATGTATCCCTCCCCTCCTTATCAGATGAGGGGCGCGATACATTGGAGGCGCCCATTACGACTGAGGAAATAACTGTGGCCATTTCCCTAATGCCTGCTCATAAGACACCAGGCCTGGATGGTTTCCCGACTGAATGGTACTCGCAATTTAAAGACCCTGTCCCCTTTCCTCTTGCGGACCTATAACAAAGACATAGATGTAGGAGCCCTCCCCCCCCCCCCCAACGATGTGGGAGGCTCTGGTTATACTTCTTTTAAAACCCCATAAGGACCCACTCAAATGCGAATCTTACCATCCAATTTCACTTATTAATGTGGACGTTAAAATTATGGCCAAAGCGCCAATCGTCTATACAACGTAGTTGCATCTCTGGTCAACAGTGACCAGGGGGGCTTTATTCCTGGCAGATCCACCAGGAGGAATATTCGCAGGCTGTTTCACAACCTGCAATATCCACATGACTGTCCTCCTAACCGTGCCATTGTGTCCTTGGACACTTGCAAGGCATTTGACAGTGTGGAATGGCCATAACCCTTTCGGGTACTACAGATATATGGCTTCGGCCCCTGTATTATAGCATGGATAAAACTCCTTTACACCCTTCCAGTAGCTAGGGTCCGAGTCAACTCTACTATCACTGACCCCTTCCCAATTACTAGGGGCACAAGACAGGGGTGTTTGCCCTGGCCATGGAACTGCTTGCAGTTCGCATCCGTTCCTCCCCTCTGATTAAGGGTCTACCAATTGCCAATATAGAGGAGCGCATCTCTCTCTACGCGGACGACACGTTGGTGTACCTGGCCGACATTAACGTGTCCCTGCGAACCCTGTTGGAAGAGGTCACTACATTTGGGGACTATTCAGGCTTTCGGGTGAATTTGGGAAAAGTCCAGTCTCTTCCCCTTGGACGTGGTTGGTCCATCCCAGATACACCCTGAATCCAAACTCCAAGTGGTGTCCTCATTTAGGTACCTCGGGGTGCTGGTACAGACCCCTTTATCTTTGTATGTCGCCAACAATCTAGATCCCCTCTTGGTCCACCTCCAGAAGCAGACCAAGCAGTGGATGGACCTGCCCCTGGACCTTATGGGAAGGGCCAATGTTCTTAAAATTATATATTTACTGAGAATTCTCTACATCCTTGCCAACTCCCATTGCAGAATACCTAAACATATCTTTAAACAAATAGACATGATATGTACTACTTTCCTATGGAAGGGCGGATCCCCAAAAGTGGCACTTGAGACGCTACGACTGCCAATACACCTGGCGGGCCTGGTGTTTCCTAACTTTTTCCTATATTATCTGGCATCCCAGCTGGTGCACATCCATGATTGGTTGTGCCCGGTCTCGGCTAATGCCTGCACCTCCACAGAAGGGGCTAGCGCATCTTCCCTGGAAACCCTACATAATATCATATACAGAGGCCAGGTCCCCGACCGCCCCCCGGAACCTCTATACGTGACACCTCTCTTTCAGTATTCCGCTATATTGTTACTAAGATATCCAAACACACATGGCTGAAATCCCCCAACAATTCCCTGTGGTTTAACCCCAATCGACAAGAATTGTTCTCCCTCCCTGACCCCATTCGCTGGTATTCTAAGGGGACTAAATACTTAAGCCACCTGTACAATACCTAGGGCTTTAAAACTTTTTCCCAACTACGCCTAGACTTTGACCTGCCAAGATCATACCTATTTTACTACTATCAGCTCAGGCATGCTATCCGCGCCCAGTTTGGCACGCTGGACGATCCCACTGACTTGTCCCCATTGGAAAAACTACTCAGACAACCGGACCCAACTAAACTAGTCTCCACCTACTATGCAGCCCTAATGTCTGACTTTAACCCCATACAAAAACATATTTGAGAAGCGCACCCTAATGCGTTTAGATTCAAGATGGTGCTGCCATAAGACCAACAAACAATAGCGAACATATTACAGCACACACATTCAAGAGTAACATTTCCTGCAGGGCTAGTTAAAAACACCTGAACATATTCAAAAAATACAGGGGTTTGGTCACACTATATGGTTATATAGTGCTAAGCCCACTTACTGCGACAAAGTACCCCGAATTAGTGGGTCCTACCCTAGTAATAGAATGAAAGATCCTGCATCTCAACCATGGGAGCCAAACTCCTCTATGTGGGAGAACTGAAGGGATCCCTCCTATGCACTGGTGGCCACTAATTAAGAGGTAATGAAGAGGGGGAGGGGTGCTCTAACCCAAAAAAACCTGGTCAGGGTTTATTACAACATACAAAAACATATTTGAGAAGCACACCCTAATGCGTTTAGATTCAAGATGGTGCTGCCATAAGACCAACAAACAATGGTTGAGACCCAGGATCTTTCATTTTTACAACCTATGATGAACACAAAAGGAGATACTACAGTTGAGTACACAAATTATTTTTGTCCAAATATTGTCAACATATTTTGCCAGTTGTGGCTTCTTCAGGAAAAGGATGTAAGGTGTATGTTTTGGATAGTAGAAGTGTATTTCACTCTGAATATGTATATATTCAGAGTTCTTGCTGTCTATGTATATAGACAGCAAGAAAATTAGTACAATGTATTTTACAGCTAAATTTTGCAGATACGTGATCATACATCTCACACAGCAGGCAAATAGTCCCTTGTTAAGACCACCATTATGCTTATGTCCCCCTACCTCCAAAAATGGAGGACAAGAGAGTCAAGTTCCAGTGAAAAGAAGGTTCCCCAAGATAGTTCATCAGATTTACGTCCAGAGACGGACCACTTGTGTGGCTGGATGCCCATAGAGAGGGATTTGAGTTTTTGAAAGTTTTCTCTTTACACATGTAAAATGGACCTGCAATAATATTCAACATTTATTAAAGTATATAAGCTCTGCTGTATGCGATAAAGGCAGGAATGCAATTCAACACAGCTTTAAAAGCACATGAATTGCACCTACCTCATAGCCAAGGTAAATTGCTTAGTAATTCAGGGAGCTCGGGTGGACGTTTGTAGGAAGGAAGTATATCTACTTCTAGGTAGTATTCCCAATGTGTCAATTCTAATTTATGATGTAGATATTATTTCATAGAGGTAATTGACCGGGCTTCACATAGAGAGCCCCACTCTCTCACCTTGGATTGCTTCCTTGAACAGTGTATGAGAAAGTCTCACTAATTTTCATGGAGCACTGGTAGGGCAGCCATACTGGCCAGCGGACCAAAGTGAATCAGTCAGCAGGGTGGATATAAACTCCTATTCCTAATAAATTAAAGTACAAAGCAATTGGCACATAGGTTCTATAAGCAATATAAATTTAAGTTAGTAGCATAATAGATGCTCAGATTTTTACCTTACAAAGGGTTTCCCATCGTCTCCCGAGCTCCCAAGTCTTCTCAGCCTGACCTGCGTCAGGCTGAGCTTAAATATCCCTCCCCGTGGCGCCAAAACACTGCGTGTGACGTCACGCCGCGCTGACGTCAGGCGGACGTAAGCGCGGAAGCCCACGAAACTCAGACTAACATACAGGAACCGGAAGTGACCGGTCCTTCCGGTGCGCTCACACAGTCAATGCAGGAAATACTTTCCATGCAGACACTACCTAGAATGCAATCGGCGAGATTGTTGATATTGAGTTAGCGCATAAGCCTTGTAAAGCTGAATTCCAAAGCGGATTTCCAGGGCAGGCATACAGCAAAGTCAATGCTTTCACAATCACGTGAATAAACACAATGTCCATCAATATGTCTAAAACAGCTTCTAAAACTCTGATAATCCAGTTCAAAATGTCACCATCTGGAGGTTATTAACTCAAAGTCTACCATTCATACAATTATAATTATGGGGAATTCATACTCTGAATAAAGTATAATAAAGCCAAATTAAATTTTAGATATTAGGAATATAACAGGCATGGTCATAGACACAGTCCAAAGCAGAGTATTTTTTACCCGGGTCAAAAGCCAAAGCTATAAAGGATTTGGTCCGGGTAGTCATAGCAAGGAAAAATCCCTCCATTCGACTATGTATGAGACTATTAGGGAAAATGGTGGCCTCTTTCGAACTCTGTTTAACTCAAGGCCTTTACAGAGCAGCATCCTCTCTGCCTGTAACAAAAGAGTTTAAGCCTTGGATCTTCCAATGTACATATCACCATGAGTACACCAGAGCCTCAATTGGTGGTTGCTGACCAAGAATCTACTGAAAGGAAAATTCTTTATTCCTGTTACTTGGAAAGTCGTAACCACAGATGCCAGCCTAATAGGCTGGGGAGCGGTTCTGGAAGAAGCTTCCACCCAGGGAAGATGGTCCAGAGCCAAAAGGCTCTTGCCCATCAACATTCTAGAGCTTCGGGCAATTCGTCTAGCCCTCAGGGTCTGGATTTTCAGGTTGCAGTGTTGTCCTGTCCGAATACAGTCCGACAATGCTACGGCAGTGGCCTATATCAATCACCAAGGGGGCACCAGGAGTCTGGATGCCCAAAAAGAGGTGAATCACATTTTTTCTTGGGCAGAGAGGCATGTTCCTTGCCTGTCTGCGGTCTTCATTCCAGGGGTAGAAAATTGGCAAGCGATTTCCAAGCAGCTTTGTCCAGCAGAATGGTCTCTACACCCCAACATATTTCAGGCCATATGTCAAAAATGGGGTACCCCGGATGTAGACCTGTTGGTTTCCAGGTTCAACAAAAAACTGGACAGCTTTGTGTCAAGAACAAATGATCCGTTAGCACAAGGGTCAGATGCCTTAACGATTAAAGGGGGTCAGTACTCTCTGATCTATGCTTTCCCTCCAGTTCCGCTTCTCCCGCGATTCCTTCAGAGGGTCAAAAGGGAAGGAAAGCCGGTACTTCTGGTGGCCCAGGCGATCTTGATATGTGGAGATCGTAAAAATGACAGAAGGAAGACCTTGGGTTCTTCTGCTGCGCCCATATCTACTCTCACAGGTTCCAATATTCCACCCTGCCTTATGAAGTCTGAATTTGACGGTTTGGCGGTTGAGACCCACATTCTGAAGGGTTGTGGCCTCTCGGGGCTAGTCCTGTCCACTCTAGTTAATGCTAGGAAGCCGGCCTCCAGGCTCATCTACTACAGAATCTGGAAGGAATATGTTTCCTAGTGTGAATCCAGGGGGTGGCATCCTAGAAAGTATGCCAATAGCAGGATTCTTGCCTTTCTTCAATTAGGCGTAGAAATGGAGCTGGCCCTGAGCACTGTCAAGGACCAGATCTCGGTCTTGTCGATATTCTTTCACGCTTGCCTCTCATTCCCTGGTCCGGGCCTTTGTTCAGGGGGCACTACGCTTGAATCCGCCGGTTAAGCCTCCTGTGTGCCCATGGGATTTGAATTTGGTTTTTGGCTGTTTTACAGGAACAACCTTTTGAACCATTGTACAATGCTTCTTTAGTTTTTTTGACAAATACATTGTTTTTTCTGGTAGCCATATCCTTGGCTAGAAGGGTATAGGAGTTGGCAGCTCTTTCTTGTAAAGAGCCATATTTGATTATTCACAAAGACAGGGTGGTGTTGCATCCTCACCCGACTTTTATGCCTAAAGTGGTTTTATGATACCATCTGAATCAAGATGTGGTCCTACTGTCCTTTTTTTCTGATCCGCAGTCCGCGAAGGATAAGTTGTTACACTCTTTAGATGTAAGAGCAGTCAGAATCTATCTGCAGGCAATTGCTCAGATACGAAAGACTGATTGTCTATTTATTCTGCCAGAAGACCCCAAAAAGGGCCAGGCAGCGTTGAAATCCACTATTTCTAGATGGATTGGACAGGTTATTGTTCAGGCTTATGGTGTAAATAAGAAGATTCCTCCTTTTCAGGTTAAAGCACACCCAACTAAAGCAGTTAGTGCTTCATGGGCAGTGCATCACAAGGCCTCCATGGCTCAGATCTGCAAGGCTGCAATTTGGTCTTCAGTCCATACATTCATTCGATTCTTTCAGGGGGCTGTAAGAGGGCATGAGGATGCCGATTTGGGCGCAGTGTGCTGCAGGTAGCAGTATAGGACCTCTTGTTTGTTGGCGGCCTATGTTTTCTGAACTGTGTCTCCCTCCCCTCAAATTTGGGCATTGCTCTGGGATATCCCACTAAGTAATTATCAAAGGCTCTGTGTCCCGTGATGTATGAACAAGAAAATAGGATTTTTTTAAAAACTGCTTACCTGTAAAATCCTTTTCTTGGGAATATATCACAGGACACAGAGCTCCCGCCACTCTTTGGGATTATACGTTGGGATACTTATTACTTTGCTACAAAACTGAGGTACTCTTCATATGGGAGGGGTTATATACTGGAGGAACCTGCCTTGTTGCCAGTGGCCAATCACCTGATGGTGACTATCTAACCCACTAAGTAATTATCAAAGGCTCTGTCTCCCGTGATGTATTCCCAAGAAAATTATTTTACAGGTAAGTTGTTTAAAAAAAAAAAAAAAACCTTATTATTAAAGCCTTGTTTTTTTTTTAAATAACATACATGTTATACTTGCTCCTCCTCTTCTTGGGTCCCACACCGGCGCTCCTGGCTCCTCCCTCTTGCCGGGTGCCCCCACAGCAAGCAGCTTGCAAGCAAGCGCAATTTTGAGCCTCAGCTCTGTGTTCATTCACACATGGACCTGCAGCTCGATGTTAAGTCGAGCCTTCAAATGAAAGACATCCACACCAGTGCTTCAATGCAATCAGTATAAGGTTTACTGATACAATACTGTACCGGGTACAGTTGCTTCTTTAGTGAGTTAAGGAAAAGACAATGGGGTGTGGACCCAACAATTTATACAAAATCTTCTGCATTATGCTATATCTTGGGCACATAGCCATGGGAAAGTGGAAACCCTAACTACCGATGATCAAGATGCGAGTTGATCCTTGACCTGTAAAAGGGTACTTTTCAAAAACATCCCATCTTCCCAGAACTGTATTAGAACATATGATAATCAATTAACAAAGAGGTACATATGACAGTTATATAATAACATATCATCTGCCTTTTCCACCACTAATGCTGACTACAGCTGAATGCAACTTAAGAACAGAAAAACAAGTTAGTAAATTATCTAACTAGCATTTCTATAGCTTGTGTAGAAGCTAAAGTTTTTTCTCCATATCAGCCCCACCCCCTCTGTCTCCTGATTGGCTCACTGGCTGTGATTGACATGTGATTTTTTTTTTTTACCATGTGCCTTTACAGCCACTTTAAGGACACAAGATTATTGTTTTAAAAGATGAGAAAGCACAGACTTTTATCACACTGTGTGGGTGTGTGTGTGTGTGCATATGTGTATATACACATACGAAGGCCAATTCACGAAAAAAAAAAGTACACTTGTGGCTATTACCTTAATTATTGCATCGGCTCAGAGCATTTAAAGTAATTGTAAAGTCCTAGATTTTATTTAAAAATAACCAACAGGTTTAAACTTACCTGCTTTGTGCTGCCCTGAGCCTCCTCTTCTCATGTCCCCCACCGGCGGTCCTACCTCCTCCTCTGGGTGTTCCACCACAGGAAGCTGCTTCCTATCACATCTGCATGCTTGATCCTGAGGCGTGCTGCCCGTGTCAATTGTTGCAGGCAGCGTGGCTCGGCTCCACGCCCACGTTTGACTCGCAGCAGGGGAAACCAATGGCTCCCGCTGCTCTCAGCAAAGCCTGTGAGAGCAGGGAGATGAGGAAATGCCCGCTGCAGATAAGCACAGCACTGGATCAAGTGAGGACTCGGGTAAGTGTTTGAGAGGGCGATTCTTTAACCTTCTTTAGAACCACTGTAAAGTGCACACAGCAATACATGTAGCTGCAGAGTTTGCGCACATTAGGGGTGCGCATCTTCACTGGCCTCGCGATTCAATTCGATTACGATTATCATGTCCACGATTTGATTCCGCGATGCATCACAATTAATACCCAAGTGCCTATGGTTTTCAACTTTTCATCAAAAAATAAATTCAAGCATTCAGAAATTGAAGAAATATATTTATTTGTATCTGCTATTTAAACAAATGACACCAAGTTCCCTGCGTATAGCAAAGTCTGAACATGAACAGTGCAGCAGACAACAGTATTTATTTAAGAGTACTGTGACATCAAACTGTTGTGTATATACAGTGCTGGCCTGGTGCAGTAGTTTACATTTTAATATTTTCTGTTATGAAGAAGTAAACTATAACTTGTAAACAGTAACACCTACATCTATAAAACAGAGCACTTCCAGTTCCTGACTGGAAAATGCAGTGAACCTGTAACAGTCACACAGTGTGTTGCAAAACTTCCTGGTTCACCGTGATGATTGTTTGCAAATGCCACCACCACCACCAGCAAGTCAACAAAGATCGGCGTTATAAGCTCTTAGAGTTGTCACCCAGTCACTTTACAGAAAATGTTACCTGCACTCTACCACGATACACCTGGCTGTAACTGAAGCCAAGCTAAGCCACCATTAGAGGAAGCTGGAAAATCCTTGATAGAATAAATCAATTGAAGCTTAAAACCTTGAGTCAAACCGTTATGGGATCAGAAATATACACACACAATACCACAAAAAACACACGTCAGACGTGAATTATGAGAAGGGGCAGGCCACTGTCAACAAGCAGGCAAATGGCACGGTCAGCCACTCATCAGGTCGGTGTGTGATTTTTCTTTTGTGTGTGTGATCCAATAAAGATTTACTCCAGGTTTTAAGATTCAATTTATTCTTTCAAGGATTTGCCTTCCTCTGGTGGCTTGGCGGGCGTCAGTTGTCTGGAATTAAATATAGAATTGGTTGAAGGTTAAACCACCAACCACCTATGTGTCTTTCTCCTGATGGAAAATATTCACTGTCTCTTAACATCATTAAAGGTGAATTATATTTCCAACAGTATCGTTTGTGCAATAAATCCCAAATTTTGAATATGTGTTTTGTTATTTTTTGTGTATTTATACCTAAACCCCTTAGGTGTGGAGGAATCCAGATCGCCGTTCTTAAATTTACACCACTCAAGCAAGCTAAGATCTCGTGGAGAGGATGAGGCGGACGACGTGACGGCGCCGTCCGACATGGTGGGAGGAGCCTGAGCGTGGAGCCCGCGGCGGGAGTTGAGTACGGGAAGCCGCTCCGACGGAGAGTGAGAGCTCCGTAGCGGCATGCGAGACCTCCCGCTCCCGCCGTGGTTCTCATCCCCCGGATCCCTTACCCAGTAGCTGTGAGGACGCCAGCATACCTTGGAGAGAGATTTCGCCGCAGATGCAGGAGCGGTGTGTATGCGGGGCGGCCAGGTATCCTCGTTCCTCGTTCCTCTCCCCCTCCCCTCCCCCGCTCCTCTTCTCCTCTTCCTACTCGTAGCAACACATAGCGCGGTCTGCGCGCCGGAATCTGCCTGAACCCGCCTCCGCAGCTATACAATAAGGATCATCTATCCCTTTGCCTCACAAAACAGCGGAAAAGCAAGTGGAAGAGCAGAAACCTGAGGTGAGGTAAAATGTAGCGTATGTGCATAGGAGAAAGGCGAATATATCTCCCAAAACAGAAAGAAGAGGCTATCTCAGGGGAGTTTAATTTGGTAAGAACTGTGGCATATATGTAGTAAGCACATAACACTGCAAGATGCTTTGGATGCTTTGGATGCCGGTGGGTAACACGGACAAAGGCTCCCAGCTGAAACCAAAAAAGGGACTGTGTTCATAGAATGTGAGAGAGTACATATTAATCTGTGGAGGCAAACGGTCCTGTATAGGTTGAGAATACATGCGTTTGTAGACCACCAAGCGACTTGATTGAAAAGCTATACAAGTGTGTCGTGACTGTACTACGGCCCCTGCGGCTTAGTCCTATTCCATCTCTCGTTCGGTGTTTTTTTTTTTTTTTTTTTTTTTTTGTGTTTTATGTGCTGTTTTTTTTTTTGTTTGTTTTTTTTTTTTCTCTGTTCTTTGCTCGCGCTCTCTCTGTGGTGCACTCCCCCGGGTATCCGCCGTACGGCCGGCTCTCCTTCTGCAGGCCAGTCTTCTTCTCTCTGGATACTAACAGCATACCTCTAGAAGAGCCGCGGTACCCCGGCTTGGAACATAGCACCTGTTTTTCTCCAGACAGCATCCTGAAAGGGTTAGTACCGCCCAATTGACATAACGGATTTCGCTAACATGTTAAAAGGACCCAGACAAGGAAAGTTCGTGAAACTGCCTTTTTTGTCTGCAAGTAATCCTACTATCCTGTCTGTTCCAACACAAAGGGTACTCTCAGCGATGATGCGACTTAATGCTAAAATAGCACAGTAGAGTCTTTAAATAACTTGCAAGAACTATACCATATTGGAAATATCACTTAGGTGGTTTGTTGCAACCTACCAAGAGATAGTACACTTTCAAAACACATATGTGTTTCACTAAGTTGCCAGCAAACTTGTGCTAGGTCCTCCGCAACATAAGCTAGCTGTTGGCCGGGGGGGGGAAAAAGAGGAGAAAAAAAAGGAGAAGAGGGTCTAGGAGAAGTGCCCCCTGAAATCCGGGTGCCTTTCATTCCCACTAGAGTGCACGGAACGGCGCACCTAGGAATAATCCAGAGATAGGATAAACGGACACTATACACATAGATCTTGAACAGAACCACGTAAAACAGGGCACCAGGATTTTAAAAACAAGATCTTTCGCCCTTTTTTTTTTTTTTTTTTTTTTTTTTCTCTCTTTTTTTTCTCTCCTTGCTCCTGCTGATACCCGGCAACTTGCACTCTTATAACTCCACCCACTAAGGCCGTAACAGCTTAGGAACAAATCTACATAAACACTAAAGATTAAACCCAATAAAAGGGGCCCCACTGGGAAACAGGGGAGGAGAAAGGAAACAAGGACATAAGGAAACCCTAATAAAAAAGAAAACTGGGGAAGAGAATAAGAGGCATAAGAAAGGGCACCATGAGCAAGGATGCACCCAAATCGTCTAAAAAGGGAGCCACAAAAGGCACCAAAGGAGAAGTGAGCACGATTAAACATTATCTTAGACAAGGAGCCAGCCCAAAAACCACAGGGCTCGCACCCCAGGCGGGGGTCAGCCTGGAGAGAAGCGTAGGAGCGGAAGGCGTCAACAATCAGTCAAGAGCAGACTACACCATAGAGAGTGAGACTGACATGAGCCGGACCGACGATCAACAGGCAGGAACTCACGTCCCTAATAAAACGGAAATGGAGGTTATGCTGTTGCGTCTAGAAAACGCTATTAAACTAGAAATCAACAATCTCAGAGAGGATATGGGCCACCTACTTACCAGGGTAGAGACGGTTGAAACCAGAGCAGATAATACTGACCAGGAAATTTTAAACCTAAAAGCCCTACTGAAAAAATCCCAACTTAATCAGAGAGACACCGCTTACAAAATTGAAGAACAAGAGAACAGGGATAGAAGGCTAAATCTGAGACTACGTGGGGTCCCCGAACAAAGAGAGGAAGATCTTGGGAAAAAAATCTTCTCTATTCTTGGCCCAATTAGTGGAAAAAATCAAGACCAATTCCCCGAAATCGAAAGAACCCACCGAGTAGGCAGACCTGAGAGGTCGGGCCCCGATAGACCGCGAGATATAATCATTAGATTTCTCCACTTTAAAGAGAAAGAGGACATTTGGGGCAAAATCAGGGGCAATACCCCACTGAGGTATGAAGACACAGACATACAAGTATATGCCGACCTTTCGGCCCGTACCCTGGAGAGAAGAAGATTTCAAAAACCCCTATTAGAAATTCTCAGGAAGGAAAACATTAAGTACAACTGGGGCTTTCCACCCTGCCTAATTGGCCTAAAAGAGGGGCTTGCGGCCAAGCTGCGATTCCCGGAGGAGCTCCAGGGTTTCTGTGCCAAGCTGGGGATCCCAGTCCCGGAGTTACCCGGCTGGAAAGAAAAAGAGGGTGTAGATGACCTCACTTAAAAAGGTGGCGGAGGAGAGGGGGGGGGTAGGTAGAAAAAGTCCACCAGTCAGCCCCAAAAGACTCGGCCTATTCCCCACTATTTTTCGGAGCAATCCGAGGGGGGGCGGAGAGGAGGGGAGGGATAGAGAAGGGTAAAAAGAGGAAAAAATGATAAATAAAAAGAAGGAGAGGAATGGAGAAAGGGGAAAAAAAAAAAAAAAAAAAAGAGAAAAAGGGGGGGCCGGGGATCAGACTCCACCTCACCATGAATCTAGCGCCCAGGGGTCCCGCATGATGACGACACCCATGGACCTAGAGACCCATGAAGGGGTCAGAGAGGGGAGGGGTAGGGGGAGGGGGGAGGGGGGAAGGAAGGAGGGAGGGGGGGTAGGAGGGTATGGGAAGGGGAGGGAGAAGGGGTGGGTAGAAAGGGGAGGGAGGGATGGGTTAGGGAGGGGGGCCCCCTCCGCTGCTGACAGGGTATCGGCCTTTAAACTTCTCACCTACCAAACTAGAACAGAGGGAAAAGGTAAAAACACCCTAACGGAGAAATGAAGACTGAAATTAGGTTTCTCACATATAATGTAAAGGGTTTGAACTCCCCCATCAAACGACACCGGGTCTTGGAGGAGATCAGGAGATACGGGGCGGGAATAGTCTTCCTACAGGAGACTCACCTGTCGCATGTCTCAGGCGTTAGACTGTTCTCGCCATCATATCCAACATGGTATTACGGAGACACAATAACTAACAGGGCAAGAGGGGTGGCCATAGGTTTCGGCAGAGACATTAACTTTACATTGGAAGACAGGAAAATGGACCCGGAGGGGAGGTTTCTCTTTTTAAGGGGATCCCTCAGCGGGACAGAAATCACTTTAGCCAATATATACGCTCCCAACATAAGACCCATCAGATACCTAGAATCAATTTTATCAAAGTTAAGGGCTTTTAAAAAGGGTTATTTGATACTTATGGGGGATTTAAATTTCGTAATGGACCCATCCCGGGATAGTACGTCTGGGGTGCTGGGGACAGGGACCGCTCAACTCAAGAGACTTAAAAAAAGGCTCTCTGGAGAACAACTGGTGGATATATGGAGGATCCAGCACCCCCATAAAAGAGATTTCACGTTCTTCTCCCCCGTGCACCAGACGTACTCCCGCTTGGACCATATCTTGGTTGAACACGGACTATTAGAGAGAATCACCCAAACAGGCATAGAAATAATGTCCCTTTCAGATCATGCCCCAGTCTCCATGAATTTATGCATTCCAGAATATAGACAACCCTCGAGTGGGTGGAAACTGAATATAGAATTACTATATGACAAAGATATACGAGATTCCATTCGAAAAGAACTCTAATGGTTTTTCCAAACTAATGACAACGGCGAAGTCTCAGAAGCAGTTATTTGGGACTCCCACAAGGCGTTTGTCAGAGGTATTCTTATAGCGAAGGCCGCCTGGCAGAAAAAAGAGAGGACGAGACAGACGCAGGAACTGACGGCCGAGATCACCAGACTAGAACAAAAACATAAGACAGACGGGGCTCAGGTGCACGATACATACCTCGAACTGTTGGAAAAGAGGGAGGAGTTAAAAGATTTGGCTGAACAGGAAGCAAGACAGGCGCTCAACAAGATGGCAAAGGACCAGTACCTATGGGGAAATAAGCCAGGGAAATATCTAGCCAGAAAACTCCAAAAGAAAAAATCTAGAAATTTTATCGAGAAAATTCAAACTGGCAATGGGGAGACTAAACACGTATCTAGAGATATAGCAGCAACCTTTAGGAAGTATTATGAAGAACTCTATTCTGTAGACCCGGAGGGCGGCAACGAAGGGGGCGAAAACAGCACGAAAACAGATGACTTCTTGAATAGGGCAGGGTTGGTATCCCTCAATATAGAGGACAGTGAAGCATTGGAAAGACCGATCTCAGAGGACGAAATCCTCAGAGCTCTAAACAACTCTCCCTCAGGAAAGAGCCCGGGCCCTGACGGGTTCACCGTTCTATATTATAAAACTTTCAAAGAAATCCTTGTCCCAAGATTACAGCGCTATATGAACGGACTGGGGACAGAGTATGATATGAGCGAGGGCTCACTTCTGGCGACGATAACTGTCCTGCTTAAGGAAGGGAAGGATGGATCGGTGTGCTCAAGTTACAGACCTATCTCATTACTCAATTTTGATACAAAACTGTACGCCAAGATTTTGGCTGACCGAATTAAGGGACACTTGAGCACGCTGATCCATCCGGACCAAGTGGGCTTTATCCCTGGCAGGGAGGGGAGAGATAATGGGATTCGGACTCTATTGGCCATGCAGAAGATGAGGGTTATGCGAACCCCCAGTCTACTGCTCTCAATTGATGCAGAAAAAGCATTTGACAGAGTAGACTGGGGGTTCATGTTCAAAACTTTACAAAGAATGGGGTTTGGCCCCAAGATTATACAAAAAATTAAAGTCCTCTATGCCCATCCCAAAGCAAACATAAGAATTAACGGGATAGTCTCGTCTATGTTCGAGATGCACAATGGGACCAGGCAAGGATGTCCGCTATCCCCTCTCCTCTTCGTCTTGTCCCTGGAACCCCTGCTGTCCACAATCCGAGGTAGTGAGGGAGTAGAGGGATGTAGAGTTGGCAGCGAGGAACATAAACTCGCTGCCTTCGCAGACGATGTTCTTTTCTATGTCGGGTCACCGCAGAAGTCTATCCCCAACCTTTTAAAAATCTTAGCTAAGTACGGCGAACTAACAAATTTTAGAATTAATACCTCAAAAACCTTTATTTTAAACATTAACCTCAATAATACTGAAAAACAGAATTTACAGAAAGAGGTGAGTTTCACCTGGAAAAAACAGATAAAATATCTGGGTATCGAGCTTGCCAATAACCCGAGGAAAATGTATAAAATAAACTTTATCCCACTGTTAGAGGAAATCAAAAATAAATGTCAAGAGTACAATGGAAGAGCACTATCATGGATAGGAAGGGTCAACACGGTTAAGATGATGATATTGCCGATTATTACGTATAAACTCCAGATGCTCCCACTCCCCCTCCCAAAACAGTACCTAGGAAAATTAAGAGCACTGATTATGAACTTTGTGTGGAAGCATAAAAAACACAGAATCTCCCTACAAATTCTAAAACAAAATAAGAACTTAGGTGGCCTAGCAGTCCCGGACATTGAGGGATACTACCACGCTATAGCACTACTTAGAATACCAGAATGGGTTAAATCACATAACGTTAAAAGATGGGTTGGCCTGGAGGAATCACTATGCGAAGTAAAATTGGGGAAGATTGTTTGGAATCCCCCAAAATGCAGATCACTGGGTGAAAAAACGCACACAATTACACGGAACACACTCAAAATTTGGGATAAGACGTATAAAACTTTTAATAAAGCATATAATTCACCTTTAATTACACTTAAGGAAAACCCCTTCTTCCCTCCTGGGAAAAAAGGGGTAAGCGGGGACTGGATCACAAAGGATAGCACAAGCTTAGGAGATATTATTAGTAATGGGAAAATACTGTCACTACAGGAGTTACAGACCAAAGGTGAGTTGTTTTCCATAGACGTATGGCGGTATCTCCAGTTAAGTCACTTCGTCAGTTCGCTTCCAGTGCCGTTAAGGGACATCAACGATCTGACAAAACTGGAAAAAATCTTCACGGCAGAGAACTCCAAAAAAAGAATTTCGAAAATGTACAAACTACTTTTAGAGCAGGACAGGCCGGAGGTACCCCCATACCTCAGGAAATGGGAAAGGGAACTGGGGTCACAATTAGAATTAGACACAGCTAAGAAAATATTAAAATTAGCCCATGGTTCAGCAACGGACTCTAAGACCGCTGAAATGAATTTTAAGCTCATGGCCAGGTGGTATAGGACCCCAGATAAGCTAAGCAAATATCAGACGGATACATCAGCTAAGTGTTGGAGAGGATGTGAGGAAAGAGGCACCATGGGCCACATTTGGTGGGACTGCCACAAAATAAAAAAATATTGGGAGACCATCCTAAACTATATAAAAGAAATAACTACTGTGGAGGTGAAAAGGGACCCCTGGGTCGTCCTCATGCATGCAACCACACAAGGAATCAGTCAATACACAGGCTCTCTGGTCCCCCATCTTCTCAACGCAGCAAAGGGGGCGATCCCGAGATGCTGGATGGACCGGGAGTGTCCCCCCATATGGCTTTGGGTGGATGGGGTAGAATCAGCATACACAATGGAGTGTGTAATAAACTGTACAGGGGAGGATAGGGAAGCAATGAAAAAGAAGTGGGAAGGCTGGAGAAAATTTAAGAAATCATGGAGCCTATCGGAGGTCCTGCGGATCCACCCTTAGATGCCCAAGTAGACTATGATGTAACAACATGTACCCGAATGGGGGGGAAAAAGGGGAGCAGGAAAAGGAGAGGGAAAGAGAAGGTAAAAAAAAAAAAAAAAAGGGAATAAGAGCCGTACGTCAGCAGCGGAGGGGGGGGGGAGGGTGGGATAAATAAGTAAAGGGGAGTTTGTAAAAGAAAGCCCTCCCCCGGGAGGTTGGAAAACGAGAAGGGGAAAACGGGCCAAATTGGTACATCGACTTTGGGGCATGCCGGAAACAACCTGGCCCAACACCCTTGTCGCTTTGACTTGTTGTATCCCAACGGCGGAAAAATGAAACGAATAGATTCCCCCGGGGAAGGAAAGGGGAAAGAAAAAGAAAAAAAAAAAAAAGGCGCAGAAAAGATTACTAAAACAAACCACAAATGATGTTAAGACAAAGGGGACGGAGATGTGGGCCATGCTGACATTACCCCCGACTGATCTATCTGAATGTGGAAAAAAAAAAATAAATAAATAAAAAAAAAAAAAAAATTTACACCACTTGTGCTATTCTCTATATTTACCCATTGCTTATCGGATATTTCATGTGACCACTCAATAGCTCTTGACACAACAACCACATAATAATATTTTTTAAGGTCCGGGACTCCTAAACCTCCTTGATCTTTTATTGTATTTCAAAATATTACATGAAATCCTGGGTTTTTTATTTTGCCATATGAATCTATTTATAATTGATTTCAGGGTTTGAAAATAGTAGTCTGGCAGGGGAATTGGTAGCATTTGAAATTTGTAAGTAATTTTAGGTAGCATGACCATTTTTACTGTATTGATACGTCCAAACCATGACAGAGGCCTTGATTATATTGTCTTGATCTCATTTTTTATTTCATCCAATAATGGGATATAATTCTCAGTGAACAGTTTTTTTGACTGAGTTAGCTAGTTTAATCCCCAAGTATTTCATCCCTTTTTTTTTCCAGGGAAATGGAAAGTCCTTTTGCAACTCCAAAGCTTCCTTTTGTGGCATATTTATGTTTACTATTTCTGTTTTTATTAAAATTAATTTTAAAATTTGATATTTTACCATATTGTTTAAGTACATTTAATAGTCTCGGTAGTGTTGGCTTAGGTTCAGTGACGTAGAATAGCAGGTCGTCTGCAAAGGCCGCGGCCTTATGGTCAACCTCTCCGATCTTTATTCCCTTGATAACTCCGTCTGATCTAATTGTTGCCAACAGAGGTTCTAATGATAGCACAAAAAGTAATGGGGACAAGGGACAACCCTGCCTTTTACCGTTCTTCATCATAAAGGGGGATGACAATTCTCCATTCATTTTTATTACTGCTGTCGGTTTTTTGTATAATACACTTATTCTCTGTATCATTTTGGAGCCCAGACCCATATATTTCAATGTCTCCATCATGTACCCCCAGTCTACTCTGTCAAATGCTTTTTCAGCATCTATCGACAAGAGTAGACCTGGGGGCCCCTCTACTTTCATTTCCTGTAATAGGAGGAGTGTTCTAATGCCGTTATCCCATCCTTCTCGACCTGAGACAAAGCCTACCTGGTCTTGATGGACTAGACCTTTCATTTTGTCTTTTAATCTATTTGCGAGGACTTTTGCATAGAGCTTTGTATCAAAGTTTAGTAAAGAAATAGGTCTATAACTAGGACATGCCATTTCAGCTTTTCTTTCATATAAAATGATAGTTACTTGAGCTCTCTGTGCCTCCGCACTTAATCCATATTCAAATCCAAGTCCATTCATATATCTACAAAGCCTGGGCACCAAAATCTTTCCGAATTTGTTTAGGTATTTAATCAAGAAACCATCCGATCCTGGGCTTTTACCCAGTGGAGATTCTGATATGGCTTTAATTATTTTGCTTTCTCTAATAGGGCCTTCCAAGTCCTGAGATGTGTTGTGGTTTACTTACTCTATGTATCCTATCTATTTTGAAGTCCGTTTCTGGGCCCTTATTCCAGACTGGATAAAAAATCGTCTTTATTACTTCCCTAAGATCTTCTCCATTTTCTTCTGCCAATGCTCGTATCCTTAGGTTCTGGCGTCTGTTTTGATTTTCCTGTTCCTCTAATTTATAGTTAATTCTTCTCTGGTTCAACTTTGTCATTCTAAGCTGTTCTTGCATCTTTGACAACTCCTGTGCATGATTATGCGTTTTATTCTCGACTTCCTCTATACGATTGAGTAAATGGCTTAAGTCCGATCGAAGCGCAGTAATTTCTTTTTTGATAGAATTCTCCAGTTTATTTAACATCTCTGATATTTCTAGTTTAGTTGGCATCTGGGGGTTCATGGTTTGATCTTCAGTAGTACTTCTATCTGGCTCACTTTCCAAGGTAATTTCTCCACCCGAGGCTTCAATCACTTTTTTTTTTTTGCTTGTATCCTTCTTTTTCCCCTGTTTAATCATCTGTTGCTTTTCTATGCCTGGGCTTGTGGGGCTCAGACCTTTTACCATATATTGTTTAATTGTACTTGTGTTAACTTTGTCTTTTGGTTTTTTAGGTTCTCCTCCTTTAATAGTTTTTCCTTTCATACTAATGTTCTTTTTTATAGTTTTAAGTTTCCCCAGGATGTCCTCTTACTGACCTTGAGATTTATACCTCAACGTATATGCGATTCTATATATGATATATTCAGTATTTTTACTCTAAGAAAAAGCCCAGCGGGGAATCAAAACTATATATCTGTGGATTTGATGGTCTATTTTACCAGTTTACACCTAGCAAGGCAGAGCGAGAGAAGGAAAAAAAAATAAAACACAAGGAGTTCAGTGCAGAATATTAACAGTGCTTGTTCCCCTTGTCCATCCAAGAACCAGCTTTTTGTCCAGGTCAATTGTCTTCATAAGACAATTTTTGTATATATTTATCTATAATTTTCTCTTCCTCCCCCTGAGTAGCCTCCTCAATAGACTGTAGACTGACTGTTATAGTTTATTGGTGGCATTTTGTTGCGTACTCATGTAGTGAGACCCCTTGCACCCCTAGGTCACAGTATTGACTTTAGCCATTCTTGTATAAATAGTTCACCTTCAAAATCAATGAAATATAAAAATCCAAAATATTACATTCAGTTTGGAGTTTGGGGGCTATGTTTTTGGGATATATCTCCAACTTTCTTGTCTTTTTTTGTTTGTAACTTTTTTTCTCCCGTCCAAACTCCCCACAACCACTGAATCCAGACTGTATTCGTTGTATTTGGCGTTTTTACGTAGTACTATTTTTTAATAAACCAATAATCCAGAGCGCTAGTCTATGTTCAAGATTTATCTATGAAAAAGTCTATGGAAAAACTCTGACCCCTTTGTAATGTAAAATATGCAGTCCTATAGAATCAAAGCGATATTAAGTATTCATGGCATCAAGACTCTTTGATCTTAGCAGCAAATGCATTAAACAGGGGTTCAGCGTCACTCACCCCGTCCAGAGGAATCCCCTATTTTGGAATCAGGCGTTGACCACATACTTCCCCCTTTGGGGGGTCTTATCTTTGATGTTTGCAGCTCTAACAGGGAAAAACCCTTAATGTAGTAACTCCAAGAATGTAAAATGTGCAGTCCTATAATATCAAATCTACATTAGGTGTTTGTGGCATTATAAATTTTTATCTTGGCAGCGAGTCCTTTACCTCGGACCTCTTACAATGCATTATACAAGAGTTCGGCGTCACTCACCCCGTCTGGAGGAATCCCCTTTTTTGGAATCAGGCATTGGCCTCATACTTCCCCCTTTGGGGGGTCTTACCCTTGATGTAGTCGCTCCGGGCCACGGTTCTAGAGGAGGTCTCTTTTTTTATGTCTCTTACCTTCGTTGTAGATTTCTATCAGCGTAGTTTAGCTGGGAATGAGGGGGGGAACGAGGGGGGGCGCAGAGGAAGGGAAAGCGTGCGAAGAGGTACAAGAGAGGTGGCTGTTTACAGCCATGCAGCGTCACTCGTCCTTGTCTGCCGTTCTGGAGCTTTCATCTCCTCTCTTCCTCCAAGGATGCCGGGTGGTGGGTGCATCGCTTGTCTCGTGTAGCGTAGCAGGATTTATCTGCGGGAGTCACGCCGCCTCACTCAGCGCGCTCACGCAATGCTCCGTCCGTCAGCTGTTCCTCTTTCCCGGGTCAGGCCACTCCCTCCATGAGGCTTAGCACGTCTTCACGTCCTATAAGAACTCTAGTTGATCCACATGCTCTGGTTTGACGGTGCTTCTTTTTGCAGTTACCACATCTCCTGCAGTGGAGAAAACCCACTCTGCAGACACGCGTGTGCCTGGGATACACAAGTATTGCTTTGACAGCTGAGAAAGGAGGAGAAATGTGACCTCATGCTTACGCCACCAGTTCAAAGGGTCCTCGGTGAGAGGCAGAGGTGGGGCTTTACAATATTTTTCCATTTCCTCTTCTGCCTTGGCATAGGGGGTCTTGGGTTCTATTGTACCTTCAGTGTCAGTGAAAGACTGTCCGAGCAAAGTCATGAGCAGCTATCTCTTTCTTTTGGGAGGAGTTGGAGAATGGTTGTCCTCGATGGGTGAACTTTCTTCCTCTTCCAGAGTTTCTTTTCTTCTAGGCATTTGATCCTCATATGTCCTCTTAGATGTAATCTGTGTTTGAACAAAAAAGAATAGAAAAAATAAATAAAACACATTGTCAATTGCCTATGATTTTGATGGGGTGATGAAAAAGGAAACTGACGGTGCAGTTCCCGCACTGCATCAAATTCGGAAGCATGGCTTACACTATGTAGCTAGCTAGCTAGCTACAATAACAGTTTGAGTTTGTTTCAAGAAACATGATGAAATTCAAATTAATTGAATTACCTCCAAGGATGCAGCCTTCTTAGTCACTCCTTTGTATATCTCCAATCTCTCCTCCTCTGTGAGGATAAAAGGTAGTCCCTCGGGCGTGGCTTAGCAATGGCCGAGTGAAGACGCGCACCGACAGAGCTCCGGGCTTAACCCGACCTACAACGGCCACTACTCAGCATCCTCCTCATGTGGGCACGACATGAGCACCCTAAATCCCTACAGGACACGATCGTCATCCAGAGGGACCAGATCCCAGACCTCCCAGCCCAGTATTCATAGTTTCTTTGGAGGCCCTCTAAGACAATCAGGTGCCATTGAAGCCGCACCACATGGGCCGCGCATGGAACAGACCCCGGACTCCCCCTGGAGCAATACACTGGATCACTCAGGAGACCCGGACCCCAGCAGCATTCCATACAGACATGTCGGACCCCTCACAGAACCGACTGGACGCCGATCTCCGCACCATGCTCCGGGCTCTTCCTGCAAGAGCTGACATTGAGGCCTTACCGACCAGAGCCGAAATTGAGACGCTCATCCTGAGGATAGAGGAAGCGCATAGCAGGGACATCCAGGAGGTGAGAATGGAGCTTCACCCAGTAACGGACCGAGTGGCTTCTGGGGAAACCCGAGTGACTGCACTGGAGACTTGGATGCAGGCTCTTGAACAAGCACGGGACTCGCATAAGATGAAGAGCCAGGAGATGCAGCTACAGTTGGAAGAGATGGAAGACCGGGATCCCTGAAGCCACGGGTCCGGAAGACCTAGCGGAGACAGTCACCGCTATATTTCAGAGACTCCTGGAATCTCCCCTGCCTTCACTTGAAATTAGGCCCCAGACCAACGGACCCATCCAGGCCACGTGACGTGCTATGCCGCCTGCACCGCTTCACACAAAAGGAGACCATACTATGCAAGGCCTGGGAATCCGGAGAAATAGAATTTGACGGGGCCAGCGTACAGATCCCTCCAGACCTATCCAGAGATACGCTGCAGCGCCGTGCAATGCTGAAACCGGCATTGGAAACAGCAAGGCGACACGGCTATACCTACCACTGGGGATACCCCCTGGCGGTCATCTTCCGCACGGCACAGACCTCTTTCACCCTGAGAACACCAGCGGATCTGCCGGAGTTCTATACCTTCATAGGTGCTGACCCGGTACAGGTTCCCAACTAGCTGATGAGACTCCAGAGAGCACCGGGGCACTCTGGCCCAGCTACAGGCAGACCCCATCAGCCTCCCCGCTCGCAGAGGTCCAGGGGATGATCCCGCGCCATCACCAACGATGTATCACGTGAGTCCTGAATGTCGGTAACATCTTTGACTGACCCCACCGTTTTTAACACATAGGCTGACCACATCTCATTGTCCCCGGTGCGATGCTCCCCCCTCTTGTCCCCACAGACGCCACACCAAATGCTTGGTTCTAAACGGCCCCCCCTCCTGGTGAGCTCAAAGTGAGGTGACCAGACCACTGCAGTGACACCTTGTTTCCTTGCCTTCGCCCCTATGCCCCCCCCTCTATATGCCACACCATGGAACCCTCCCTGGGTGACGTCCCTCCCTGAAATAGAACGCACTGAGACCCTTATGTACGGTGGACACACACGGGAGTCTTGGACAAGTTCCGTTTTAGCTTTGATTCATGACCCGCGGTACTCCTAGAACTGACCCCGAGTGGCGCACCAGAAGGAACTGACTTCTGTGGCACCCCCCTCCCCGGTATGCCACCTTCCTTTTTGGAGACCAAATCACACGCTGCTAGGAGAAGGTGATGCCCCCCCCGCGAGGATAACACAACTGAGAGACTGGATCCCACACCCTACTCTACAAAAGGAACTATACAGTACATCTGACAACACAGGAAGCCGCATTACTTGCCAAACTTGGGTGGCCCCCCTGCACCAACTGATGTTCCGACAGCTGGGAACACCCGGGGTTTCACCTTGTACTCCTCCTACCACAGACACATCAAGCACCCGGCCCGGAAGGGCCCAAATCAACAAGAAGTGCTGCAGCACCTCCAAGTTAACAGAGACCACACACCGGCACATATATTGGTCATGTGAGAGGTCGCAGGGGAGGGGGTGCACACTTTGTAGAGGATTACGAAGGGATGGGACCCTTCGTAATCCTCTACAAAGTGTGCACCCCCTCCCCTGTGAACCTGGGGATGGAGGGGGGGGGGGGGGACATGACGGGCGGGAAGGTTGACCCTGATTACAGGGAATTGTTCGGGGAAGACGGGAATAGCAATGCCACAATGCACCCCTCTTGACCTCGGCCCACCGAGGAGATGCTCCCAGATGCAGTTAAGTTGGAACTGAACCGACAGAACTAGGGGCCGGTCTAGAGGGGGAAGCTGGTCCATACGGGGAAACACTTTATTTGATGAATAAGCCTATAAACTCTGCTATAATTGTTATGTTGACACTGTTTATGTTAGCCTTACAGGTTATTTAGCAACTAAGAAAGCAATGAAAATGCATGTCCTCGTACTATACAACCTGAAATGTACATGCCACTTATATCACTTTCCTAAAGTCCATAAATCTTTGCTTAATCCCCCAGGTAGACCAATAGTGTCAGCCATTAAGGGACCACTTGAACGAATAGGCAAACTTTTGGATAATATGCTTAAAGATATGGTCTTTAGTCTAGACTCCTTTGTTAAAGACACAGGGGACGTCTTAGGACACCTAGCTGAGCTCCAAGTACATGAAAAACGTCTCCTAGTAGGGATAGATGTAGAATCGCTTTATACATCGATCCCCCATGAATGGGGTATCAAAGCCATCAAGTCATTCCTCAACAAACATTTTCCCAGGTGCGGACCACAAAATGAGTTTGTGGTGGACCTACTTATTTTTGCTTTAAGGAACAACTATTTCCAGTTTCTGGATAAATATTATCAGCAAATAAATGGCACCTCGATGGGTGCCCCATGGGCACCCGCCTATGCATGTTTACACCTGGGCCTGTGGGAAGAGGACCTAGTATACACCTCGCCAATGTACCTGAGCCATGTACACACCTGGCTCAGGTACATTGATGACGTGCTGGTACTATGGAGAGGAGACGAAGACACACTGAAAGAATTCATTTCCACCCTCAATCAAAATGATCATAATATTAAGCTTACATTTACATCTAGTTACGAGGAAATCTCCTTTCTGGATCTGGCTATAGGTATTAAAAACTCCACAATTGTGACACATACTTTCCGTAAGGAAACATCCGCAAATACACTATTACGGGCAGATAGCCATCATCCACAATGGCAGAAAAATAGTATACCTATAGGACAATTTCTCCGTATTAAACGGAATTGCTCTAGTGCGGAAAGTTACAGACGTGAGAGTTCTGATCTATACGCCAGATTCAGAGAGCGAGGCTACTCACATAAACAATTAAGGAGAGCGAAAAAAAAAGCGGCAGGACGCGACAGAACGTCACTTCTACATAGACCTAAGTACAAACCAAAAACATCCACTATAACCCAACAAGATACGGGCCCGGTACGAATCACCACCCAATTTGGAATACAATGGGAATCAGTGAGGAAAACATTAAGTAAACACTGGGAGATTCTCCTTAATACCCCAGGCATAGCGAAAATAGTAGGCCCTGAACCAAAACTAGTGGCCAAACGTGCACGTAACCTAGGCGATGAACTTATTCAATCTGAATATATGAGAAACCCAAATACATCCTGGTTGTCACAATTCCCCAGAACAAAGGGTATGTTCTCCTGCGGACACTGTCAAATATGTCCGCTCATACATAGAACGGACACTTTCAGTGATTCCAGGGATGAAAATACCTTCAAAATTAAAACCCTGATTAATTGTGCAACAACCAAGGTAATATACATGATCACCTGTCCCTGCAATAAGAAGTACATAGGTAAGACTAAACGTCAGCTTAGGATTCGCATTGGAGAGCATATAAGGGAGATAGGGGAAAAAAAACCCTGAGAAACCGGTGGCGAAACATTTCGCAAAGTTTCACCAGGGCAAATTAACGGGCATGAAGGTCAAGGGCATTTATGCCCTAAATTTATCCCCACGAAGAGGTGATTTTGATCAGGTCCTCCAACAGCGGGAAAAGAGATGGATATTCCGTCTTGAAACTCTTTTCCCGCTGGGCCTTAACACGGACCTTAACCTCCAACCTTTCCTGACCTTATAAAAGCCAGTCAACCAATACATAATTTATATTCCTCCAGTTAATTAAATAATTATTCAAATATGTACCCAAAATAAATGTAATTGTGTTGTCCACACTCTTACCTTTCCCTTTTCTCTCCCTTCCCCTCTTCCTCTAATAGGCACTAGATGGTATTACCTGATCCTTATGTAAGTGCTATGACACTTCAAGGTCCGGTTTATGTGTGGATTAATCATGTCTCACATTGGACCTCAATAATTGAATGAGGTTCTTCTTATAGCACTGATCTTTACAATGCTATTTTGTGACACTTTCCGATCTACACATTTACCGCTATTCTATGTATATTATGACCACGTACTTCAGAGCCAAAAGTATATATAGATTAGAAAACAAAGTATCCGTCCTTCATTTAACAAATGAAAAATAATCTACAACTAGCTGTATAACCATTACGGACACTGCGATGCAGGACGGAAAACAGACCCTAATGAACTCTCAAAAACGAATGTATATAACCTCTATGGCTACCATTCTGTTCCTAATGTTTAAAACAAACAAATCGTTTAAAGTAATGGAAAAATTCACATACACGGGGCAATCCTTCACGATCGAGCGATCTGCTCAAATGTGGTGGGCGTAAACGAGGACCGGACACCAATAAGAAGGAGCCCTCTGACGCCACCACAACGTCCAGAAGAAGCTACACACCCCCCTGTGAAACGCGTCAACATCACTGTCTTACGCACGCCAGGACGTAACTGCCCACAGGTGTGCACGAGCCGCAACACCGGGATGAAGGGACGCGGAAATGAACAGAGTGTCAAGCTGATATCCTGAACCAGCTGACACACGCACTAACCAGCAAGCCGCACTTCAAACACTCTGGGCGGATAGCTGTTTTCCACACAGACGGAACCACCAAACACCGCCATCGAAAACTAGCAACGCTGCATACCATGGAAGTGGTACTAGAGATTCTCTCTACTAACAGCGATGTTTGGCTCTCTACACGGCACTGAGACGGGTTCCTGAAGCATCCCATAGCCCATAAAGTACATCAAATAATGGAAGCGGTAATGTATGCTGGTAACCCCATGCAATCTTAATATAATTCTAAGAGACTTTATTTGTTTCAAATACCCTTATTCTGCTCTTGTGTGATTACAAGCAGTATGGACAATCCCTGCTAAGGGAACCATCTGATACAAAATAACATCGGGTATAAATACACGCAAACCAATACAACATTAATTGGATGACTTTCTGCTTAATTCATCAGCTGAATTTTTCTAGGATTGCTCTGGTTGGAAACAAGTGCTACCATCAGTTTCACATTCCGCGATTACCCCTCCCCTTTCCCTTTTCATTCCCCTTCCCCCCCCCCCCCTCCTTAATAGGCTCGAGCCACCCAAGGAGTACATGCAGTGTTTAACCCAAAATATTTGGTTCTAAGGGAGTTTTTCTCCCACTACTGTTAAAACTATTTAAAAACAACCCTATGGGTCTATATTGGGATAATACACTGCAAGTTTTCCCTGGCGTCCGGACGACAATTGTTCTACATGTTACATGTCTGTATATGTCCCCCCCCCAGTATGTGCCTGTTTTGATTTGGTTGACACTTGAACCAACTAACATGTGTATAAATGTCTAGTTTTATGGTTGTGCTTTAATCAACTTTCTTTATATATATGTGGTGTAATTCAATCAATTATTTTTTTCAAAAAATGTACCAAAGAAATTTTTCTTAAAAACCTCTGGTATTTATATTCATCTATATACTAATGAAATAAGATGCATGCAACTTTTCAATGAGCCCCATTTTTGGGCTTCCTATCTTTGGAAACTACTGTTTTCTTCCACTTATATCACTGACTGCACAACGAATGCCCACACCCATATACTTAGGAAAGGTTGGTGTGGTCAGGAAGGGACTGGGAGACTCCCAAGGACCCTTGCTGAACACACCCCCACTTAGGACAACGCCCGTTACCCAGAAGCCCTGGGAAGCGTCTTAGCAAGTATTTTGCATACACCTTAGATTACCAGCTAAATTTGTAAGCAACCGTTACAGGCATCTAGCCTTCGGCGGGTGCACTCTATACCATTTTAGAACTGGTCTGTTACAGAGGACTTTTCTCCTCTCTACTTCTTCTTCTCCTCCCTTTTCCATCTCTCTAGCTCTTTACTGTTCACCTTCACCCCCCCCTCAAATCCCTTCCCCCACCTCACCCGCCCCCTGAAACCCCCCCCCCCCCTCCACAAACATGGATGACATCAACATTGTCACTTTAAATGCAAAGGGACTTAACATCCCAGCAAAAAGGAGAATGCTACTTAATGACATGAGACGCCTAAAGGTAGATAGTGTCCTTTTACAAGAGACACATTTCCGGGGAAAACACACTGCCGATTCTCAAAAATAGATACTTCCCGACGGTATATCACTCGACTTATACGGAAACCAAACCGCGAGGGGTATCTATTCTGATCTCAGCAAAAATCCCCTGGACCCTAACAGACTTACTAACAGACCCAATGGGTAGATTTCTATTCCTCAAGCCCCTGATTGGCGGCGTAAAGGTGACCATAGCGAACCTCTACGCACCAAACACCCAGCAGGACACTTTCATCAAAAAACACTTGACTATCCTACAAAGATTCGCTGAAGGGCAACTCATTGTGGGCGGAGACATTAATATTCCCCTAATTCAGGCGGAAGACACCTCAACGGGTTGCTCATCTACCTCCAGACACACACGCAAGCCATTCACTTAGCTCTCCAGGCAGCACAGCTAATAGATGCCTGGCGTATCTTCCACCCCAGCGAATGGGACTATACATTCTATTCACGCCCCCACAATGTATACTCACAAATCGACTATCTCCTATTACCACACAACCAACTCCAGGCAGTTAAAAATACTACTCTGGGGTCTATCACATGGTCAGATCATGCCCCAGCTATCCTGAGCTATGCCCTGACAGACTTCCAATGAAGTCAAAGGAAGCCGTGGAGACTCAACGAAAGCCTCCTGAAAAACCCTGAAACATTAGCAGAAGTGACGAGAGAAATAACCAACTACTTCCAAACCAACAGCAGCACTGAAAGCGAAGAGGGCCTAGTTTGGGAAGCCCACAAGGCGGTAATACGCATGGTACTTATCAAACACGGCGCGAGACTCAAAAAGCAGATGACAGCCCAACTGACCTCACTACTTAACAGACTCCAAACCCTTGAATTCAGACACAAACCCCGACTGGCCCACTAGGAAGAGAACTCGATGCACTACGCACGCAAGTCACTGATCTGCTTAACTTTAAAGCAAAGACGGCACTACAAATATCACGCAAAAAGATCTGAGTTGGGAAATAAATGCGGCAGATTACTAGCACAATCCCTCTGCGATCAGAGGACAGCCTCTTAAATACCATCCATACAATCTTCGACAGGACAAAAGGTAGCCCTACCCCAGCAAATAACACAGAAATTTAAATCCTACTATGAAGCACTCTATAATCTAACCAATAATGATTATATTGTCACTTCCTGCATGCCCACCCTTTCCACTGAATCTCGCGAACTATTAGAAGACCCCATCACGTTATCCGAGTTACAAACTGCGATTAAGAACACCAAAATCGGGAATGCCCCCGGACCTGGCGACCTCACTTTACAATATTATAAGACATTACTCCCGGCGTTGGGCGACCATCTAGTTAAAGTACTTAACAGCCTCACCAAAGGAGGAAAACTACACACCACCACTCTACAAGCCCAAATATCCATAATCCTGAAAGAAGGTAAAGACCCAACCAACTGCGGAAGTTACAGACCTATATCCCTTCTCAATACAAACCTCAAATTGTTTACCAAAATACTAGCAACCAGACTACAGACTCACTTGCCCCACCTGATACATTTAGACCAAGTGGGTTTCGTCCCCACAAGAGAGGCTAGGGACAACACCACTAAGGTCCTGAACCTGCTCTATACAGTCACCCGCACCAAAACACCTAGCATATTCATAAGCACAGATGCTGAAAAGGCGTTTGATCGGGTCAGCTGGGCATTTATGTTTGCTACATTACAACATGTAGGTCTAGGTGACAACATGTTCAACTGGATATCTGCAACGTACGAGACACCGTCAGCCAGAGTCAGGGCCAATGGAATGACCTCAGACCCCTTCCCGATCACTAACGGGACAAGGCAGGGATGCCCGTTTATCTCCCCTCCTGTTCGCCCTCTCCCTAGAACCATTCCTGTGCCACATACGATTGAACCCCAACATCTCGGGTGTGAAGGTACACCGAACCCAACACAAGGTGTCAGCTTATGCGGACAACCTCATGTTCACACTCGCCACCCCCTCGATCTCCCTCTCTAATCTCCTACAGGAATTCACAACATATGGAGCCATCTCCAACTTAAAAATCAATTTCACCAAATCGGAGGCGATGGGAGTGGGAATACAACCGACACAACTTAAACATCTACAATCTAACTTCAAACTGAAATGAACGAAAATCGCCCTGAAGTATCTAGGCACACACATCCCTTGCACATTCGCGTGGCTATACGAGCCCAACTTCCCACCCCTCCTGAAAACAATTAGAGCATTACTAAACAAATGGAACACAGGCCATCACTCCTGGATCGGCCGCTGCAATATATTAAAAATGATGATCCTCCCGAAATTCCTTTACCTCATGCAGGCACTACCCATCCACATACCGACATCCTACTTTAAGCAAGTACAATCTGTACTTACAGAATTTGCCTGGGCTAAGAAAAGGCCACGACTCTCACACAAACTTTTAGTCCTACCTAAACACCACGGTGGGCTTGCACTGCCAGACATTCGCACATATAACCAAGTGGTACACCTAGGAAGACTCATAGACTGGTGCCGCCACCAAGAGACCAAGTGTCTCTGGCCACAACTAGAGCAACACCAAAGCGAGACCCCCCTTAACAGAGCTCCTTGGTGCCACTTGTCCCTACCAGCAGAAACCAAGCGACGTCCAATAATCGTCAACACATGGCGAATCTGTGCCCATCTCATATCGGAGGCCTCCATATCAACCCCCAACTCGCCTCTTTTCCCCATATTGGGGAACCCCGGATTTTCGCCGGGAATACACGACTCAGTTTTTCAGAGACTGATTGACACAGGCCTATACCAAACCTCCCATTTCAGTACTAGGGGCCGGTGGTTCACAATAGCAGATCTTTCCGAACCCACAGGACCGTTCCTGAGAGCCCGCCAGCCAGGCCACTTTCTACACTCTTTGAAACCCCCCCCCCCCCCCCCCCTGTCGAGGATCTCCCCCTCATTATTGGAGGAACTATGTAGCGCCTCAGGTACCATAACACACACACTCACAAGCCTACAACCTATTGAATGTACCAAAAACAGATTTTATACCCCCAGGCCTACTTAAATGGGAGGTGGAACTAAATTGCCACTTCAACACAGCCAAAAGAAAAACAAATACTTGAATTTACACACAAATCCTCTATATGTGCCAAAATTCAAGAGACCAACTACAAACTCTTGTCAAGATGGTACAGAACCCCAGAACTGCTCCACAAATTTTTCCCGGCGACACCAGATCTTTGCTGGCGCTGCCGGGCAGATAAGGGAACACTGTTACACATATTCTGGTCCTGCCCCGTACTGAATCACTTGAAGGTGGTGCGCGAGGTCACCCAGAAATTCACAGAATGCACCGTACCAGAATACCCCGCATTCGTCCTGCTCCACGCATCATCCACCCTGGAGAAAACATACAAAAAAAAATAAACGGTAATTAGACACCTGCTAGATGCAGCCAAAGCCTGTATACCACTACAGTTGAAGTCCACACGTCCTCCGACTATAGCCCCATGGATTGCTATAGTGGAGGAAATAAGACAGATGGAGGACCTCCATCCTTACAGCGCAACATAGACAGGAAGCATTTTCTAAAACCTGGCAGCTGTGGATCACCTTCATCTACTCGGCCGAGGGCTAGGCGCTGAAGGAAACCACATCAGATGCGCAGGGATGACACTCCTTCGTCTGTCCCCTCCGGTCATAAACCTAAACCTATGTAACACAGACATACATACCCCTATATAAAAGAAAACCTACGGCTACCCCCTGTCCGTGCGTCCCAACAACGCAACACCATCCCTCAACCGCCCCCTCCCACCCACCTTGCCTTCTCCTCCTCCGTCCACCCCCCTTCTATTGCTCTACTCTCTTGCTTCATCTTAGATACCCTTTCTCGCTATCTTCACCCACCAAGTCGGGGGGCTATCCTTTCAAATAAAAAACAGAAACTAAGGAATCGTCCACATGACCCGATACCGTACATCGAGATAACTCTACACATAAACACCCTTGCTAAGGAAAGAGAACCAATAGACGGAACCAAACATTTAGAGAAGCATAGGTTACCAGAACCAACCATAAACAAGAAAAGAACAGGAATTTGACGGTAACTCAAACCTACCATGCAACACTTTGCTGCAACACACGACTATTTTCAGTTCCGTTATAACTTGATTTGTTGGATTCGGTATTTTGAATAAGATGTTTTTCTTGACACATGTAATACACTGTAACTTGTCGGCCCGATTGGAGTGTGCAGAGATCGGACTCTCCTTTTCTGACTTCTGGAGACAGAAAGGTGGCACAGACTGCAGGTTGTTGTTCTAAGAACCTCTCGACCATGTCATATGCGCTGTTCCATCTTGTTGGCACATCAGTTATCAGCTTATGATTCTTCAGGCCAAGACATTTCTGTTCCTCTTTTAGACAGTGGCTTGCTCTAGTGCTGCGGTGAAAGTGGATGTCCTTCGCACTCTGCCAAGAAGCCTGGAGAGTGTGGCCACTTTCAGCACTCGCTGGGATGCAAGGTTCAGTGTATGGGTGAAGCATTTCACATGGGGTTTATTCCCAACTTGAGCTGCAACTATCATGTTTGACTCGTTGTCGGTCACAAGCCGAATAATTCTAGGCTTCGATCTATCTTATCTCCCTTCGTTTGGTCCGCTTTTGGGCTACTAGCCCTCTGCGCTACTGGCTGTGGGGTTATGCGGTATCTATAAACCATCTGGATACCCTCATTGACCCTCTCCTCCGGGTCAAAAAGAAACGCATCTAGTTTCAGTATTATTATCTAACAGGTATGCCATATTTACAATGACCCCCTTAATCAGGTGTTCCACTCTTTTTGGTTGTTATCCCTGGGAAAGCTGAACCGCCCGGCGCCCGCTGTAAATAACGGTACCGGGATCATGCATGCAGCAGTGCAGCTGCGTGCATCATCCCAGTATAACCCCCTATAATCGGGGCCGCAAATGCGTCCGCTTGGCGCAAAGGGGTTAATGTTTAGGAATACAGAATGTCAAGGCAATCACCATCATTAATAATTTATTTACATTTTACAGTCATAAATTTGGCACATTTTACAGTGACACAGTCAGAGATACAGATTATATGATATTTTATATTATATGTTAGTTTAGTACAGTGTACCACCTCTTTACTATTATTCTAGTACTACTACTACTGTGTGACAACAAATGTGGGCAACACTTAGCGAGAGTCCTCCACCCTCGCCCCCCCCCCGCTGACCCATCCAACACATCTGCACCTCCAACCAACAAAAGATTAGTAACAACCAGGGTATCTCGGACGCCTTCCAACGCTATTATTCTCAGCTATATAACCTTCCCCCACAGACTAGACAGTCCCCCACAAACAGCCCATACCCTCCCAACATGCAGGACTATATCACTGAGGCGGCCCTACCACGGATGGATGCAAAAGACTCTGCCGACTTAGATGATCCCCTCATAGTGGCGGAATTCCTCACCACGATTAAAGTCCGGTAAATGTCCAGGCCCCGATGGGTTTTCCCCCAGGTTTTATTAATCGTTAGCCCAATCCCTCGCCCCTCTGCTCTATTTAGCGTTTAACTTTTATAGTCAATTCTCATCTTCCCTCCAGTGCCCCTTTATCCGCCAACATCTCAGTCATACCCAAACCAGGTAAAGACCCTTCCCAATGCAGTAGTTACCGGCCGATCTCGCTACTCAACATAGATGTTAAACTTTTTGAAAAAGTTCTGGCTAACCGCTTCTCACACCTTTTACCTTCTATTTTTCATACAAACCAAGTAGGGTTTGTCCCTGGCCGTGAAGCCAGGGACAACACCACTAAAAACATCCATCTTGTTTCTTACATTCAACGACATCACCTTAAAGCATGCCTTCTCTCCTTTGACGCAGAGAAGGCGTTTGACCGAGTCAATTGTCAGTTCTTAAGCCTCTCCCTCGAACAGATAGTCCCCGCCTTTGTGTGCAAGGTTATGGTGCTATACTTCGACACTCAGCATCCGTCCTGATTAATGGATCTTCATCCAAACCGTTCCATATATCAAACGGTACCCGGTAGGGCTGCCCTCTGTCACCCCTACTTTTTGTACTCGTGATAGAACACTTAGGTAGGGCCATCAGACAGAATACCTCCATTGTGGGGATTAAGACACCCTCTGCTGATCACAAACTCTCTCTTTACACAAATGACCTTCTGGTCTACATCCAGCAGCCACACACATCCCTACCTTCTCTGCACGAATTCCACAGATTCTGGGAGTTTAGTAACTTCAAGTTGAATATGTCCAAGACGGAGGCCCTTAACATTTCCTTATCACCCCCCACCCTCGCCAGGGTTAAGGCTAACTTCCCTTTCCAATGGAGCGCCAAGGGCATATCGTACTTGGGGATAACAATCCCCACTAATGTGTCGGATCTATACTCCCTTAACTATCTCCCTTTACTCACCTGACTCAGTAAGGAACTAGACGCCTGGTGCTCCTCCTCGCTACCCTGGTTCGGTCGCATTAACTCCCTAAAAATGGACACTCTACCTAAATTACTATATTTATTTCAAACAATACCTATTGCAATACCTATTGCCTTCCCTAGGCACTTTTTCTACTCCCTCCGCTCCATGTCCATCCGATTCATTTCTCGCATTCGCCATACCTTGCTCACTTATCCTAAAATTCTCCCGGATTTTGAAATGTACCACAGGCGGCTCTGCTGTCCAGGGTCCTGTAATGGTTCCCTCGCCCCTTTCCCAAAGCATCCACCTCGGTGGAACAAGACCTGTCCCCCTTTGACTTACGCGCTCTACTCTGGGGTTACGGACCGAAACTACACTTACTTTCCTCATCCTCCCCCTAAACAGTCGCTGCCTTACATCTCTGGTACAAAAAGGGCATGTCACCTCTTCTATCCACGAACCCCTCACCACTCACTTCATTGTTTGACCACCCCTCTTTGCCTCAAGGTATGGGGTCTAATACAATAGGCCCATACTCCTGATCAACCTGGCTTGTAGCGAGTTCATTTGTAGATCCCTCTTTAGGTACCACCGTTTTACCAGTCGCTCAAGGTAACTGTCTCACAGCACTCTTGATATCTTCCTTTTGCTCTGACTTGTTTTCCTCTTCCCAAATCTATAGAACTCTAACGGGATTCGAACAGCTGTGCTCTCTCTCAGAAACACCTAGACACCTATTCTCCTCTTTGTACTCACTACAACATGCACTGCTACACGTTCAACCCCCCTCTTACACCAGGAAGTGGTCTACAGACCTGGGCAGGGATCTCCCTTTAGTGGTTTGGCAAAAATCAGTCCAATTTACGCATAAATTACACTCTATATCCTGCTATACCCAGGAAAAACATTTTAAACTCCTCTCCCGATGGTACAGGGATCCTCAAACTTCATAAAATATTCCCGTCTTTATCTCCTTTATGTTGGAGATGTGGCATGGCGGAAGGAAGTTTCCTACACGTCTGGTGGGACTGTGCAGCAATACAACCCCTATAGTCGCAGGTTTTTGCCATATATAACAGCCTATATGACCGAAAATTATTGCCCACCCCAGAAATAGCCTTACTGTCCATGCTCCCAGCATCGATAGCCTCTCAAAAGCGCTCCCTGTTGCATTTTTTTCCTATCACCCTCCAGACAACTTATACCCCTGTTCTGGAAAACTACTACCACCCCACCCCTGGAAATCTGGGTTTCCAAGGTCAACGATATCATGCGCATGGAGAAGATGATAGCCCTAGACAATGGTACCTTCGACAAATTTCGGGGCAACAAGCAGGTAAGGATAGTCAGGAACAAGCCAAGATCGGTAACTGTAATCAGACGTAGAACACACAGCAAGTAGCACACGAAAGCCAAAGACACAATATTGATCAGCAGCGCTGGCTTGCAGCGCACAGGTTAATATAGAAGAGTTCCCTGATAGGGGCTGCGTTGGAGCCATACTTCGAGGAGAGTTTACTTAAGCAGCCAGGTGAGAGTGGCTGGCCTCTTAAGCTGTACACATGGAGAGGTAAGCTGACAGACAAACATTACTGCATATCCATGACAGCCCCCCCCCCCCTTACAAGGCCTCCCCTGCCTTGGCCCAGGCTTAGAGGGAAACTTCAGATGAAACCTCAACAGACGAGGCGCAAAGACTTCAGATGCAATGATCCAAGACCTCTTCTCAGGACCAAACCCTTTCCAATGCACGAGGTACTGAAGAATGCCTCTACAGAGCCGGGAATCCAGAATTTGACTAACCTCGTACTCCTGATTATCCTCAGAGACCGGGGCCACGGTAGGGAGAGGACGAGAGAACTTATTGAGGACTAAAGGCTTCAAAAGGGCAACATGGAAGGAGTTAGAGATTTTGAGGCTTTTAGGAATCTGGAGTTTGAAACAAACCGGATTCAGTTTAGAGGTTATAGTGTACGGACCAATGAATCTTGGGGCAAACTTCAGAGAAGGAATTCAGAGCTTGATGTTCCTGGTGAAGAGCCAGACTTTGTCCCCTGGCTGTAGAGAAGGCGGTTTATGCCTTAGCCGTAGCCAAAGCTGAAATATCTGCAGAACAGGTCATGGGAAGAGCGAGTTGAGGGTGTTTTCCATAAACTGTAAAAATGGGTGTCTTCTGAGAACTGGTATTTACATGATTGTTGTGAGAGAATTCTGCCCACGGGAGTAGAGAGGACCAATCGTCATGATGAGCAGAGACTAAGGTGCGAAGAAAGACCTCCAACACCTGGTTAACTCTCTCAGTCTGTCCATTGGATTGAGGGTGGTAAGAAGAGGAAAAATCCAAGACAATATTCAGGGACTTGCAAAAGGCTCTCCAAAAACCAGATGTAATTTAAAAGCCCCTGAGAAGGAACCCCATGGAGGTGGAAAATTTGTCAAACAAAAATGGGAACCAAGGCAGGAGCAGAAGGAAGACCAGGAAGAGGCACAAAATGACAAAAGGGATTTTATGCAGCGCTTAAATCAAAATGTGCATTCAAGAAAAATAACATTTGTGAAAAATGTCCACCATGTGAAATGATTCCAAATTAATAGAAATAAACGGTCCAATCCCTGAATCAATGTAAACCTGTAAACATCAATGCAGATCAGTTTGTGAAAATATCACGTGAAGAAATCTTGTGAGGAATTCTTGTGAAGATACTGCCACTGATTGGTTAAAGGCTTACCAGATATGTTGGACTTGAAGGGGCATATACCTCTCAAGTCAAAAAAGCTTGTGTGTCAAAGGCACTATAGTAGATGGAAAATCACCAGAACTCCTGATGGTAATGGTATTGCTGACTCGGAACAGCATAGGACAACAATGAAGGCTCAAATGGACATCAAGGGAATGCAACCAATGGGAGGACAGTCGAGGAGGTGAAATCGGCTCACACGACAAGACCAAAAGAATGAAAAAAAGGTCCAAATAGTGTGATACCGTTTCAAATTGGTTTATTATAAAAGAGTAAAAATTTCAACACTCAAATGTCAATCCAAGAAAATTTGCATAAGATGGCACAATGGTAGTAGCAGCACTTCAACTGATGCATTTTGTCAGAATAGACATCATCTGGGTTATAAGTAACTGTCACTACCAGTGTGCTTACATATGAAATGTGGCTCCAAATTTAATTAACGCCGCCCGGAAGTTCCGGACAAACGTCACTTCCAGTCCAGGAGGACACCCAATGAAGGCCCAGCAGTAAAGATAAATAATACCCAAATGTAAGGCATATAAAAAGATCTGGTGAAACATTAAACCGAGCCATTATTATACCCAAACGTTAGCACAGTGAGGGACTAAAGCCATGTTGATAAACTAGCGAGTCCTGCCATCACTTCTGGGAAAACTGGAAGTAGCGGCGTTTCAAGCCTCGATCTCGACAGGGACCTGAAAACCATCAAGGTGGCGTGACAGGATGTAGAAACGTCACACGCATCTACCTCTGAGATGGCTCGTACGATAGAAAAAAACAAATAGGTGAATAGTAAACAATGGGGGAAATTAACCCTGGCGGAACTAGCGGAACTCATTAATAATGTAAACTGCCTCAAAAATTGCAAAAGCATGATGTGAAAAAGGCCATGATGTCATCATACAAGCCAATTCGAAGATGAAGCCACATCCCATACAATTATAAAGTGCACATCTCAAATAGCATTAAAAGTAAATATAAATTCCACATATAATGCCTAGATTAGATAAAAATTATAAAAGTATAAAATTATGAAAAATTGGTAAAAGAAATGATATAACATAACAATTAAACCAAAATGGAAAAATTATTAGTAAACAATGTACCAAAAATTATTATGTTAATATAATAAAATCGCTGAAACATAATAATCAGCTAAATCAATAATCTCCAGCAAGTGGGTCTCATGCCTTATTAATAAAAGCATTAATGTCCCACTCCACATTGATACCCAATGGGGAGTGAGACTGTAGCTGGTAAATCCAGAAAGTCTCCAATCTAGAGACACACCTAGTGGAAGCCCCCCCCTCTCCACAGAGGAATAAATTTGTCAATAATGACAAATTTTGTTCCTCTAGGGTCACAATTATGGAATTCACGATAATGGCGTGGGACTTAATGCTCCCACTTTTAATCTTGGTGATGTATTCACCAACCCTAACGAAAAAAGCCTGTATAGTACGATCCACGTTCTGTTTCCCGCATGGGCAGGTCAAAGGATACACAACATTAGTACCGGCGCATGTGCAGAATTGTTTGATGGGAAAAGTGCATTTAGTAACTGTGGATGAGAAATCTTTGACAACTCGCCCTTTATAGCTGTTAGAATGACATACGGTGCATTTCTTGCAAGGATAGTAAGCAATTAGAAAATGGAAGAAAGATGTTCGTACTGGTGGGTTAATGACATTGGGAGGCGATCTTTCTCCTTAATGATGGGGCTCCCCTATATGAAGTCATCCCCTGATAAAGTCACGTAAACGCGACGCCACATGTAGGGAAAGGAAAGGCACTCAGACTGACGTGGGCAAACAAGCTTGCCGCTCGTAGGAGATAAGTCTATTGTTTACATTTGTTTTGTGAGTACCCCTTTGCTGTTGTCTTAATAAACATCACTTAGGTTTTAAAATACTACACTATCCAGAATCCCCCTTCTTTTTATCACTCCCTTTTACATGAGAATTAAAGACGAATATTGAACCATATTGGTCAAGGAAGCCATCCCAGGTGTATACATATATATGCGGTTACCTCATTGCCGCAAGGTAAGAGGCCACTTCTATTGGTGTGTACCTTTGCACGAAGAGGAGATGTGTACTTCTCCAGCACGTTCTTTGCACATTTGAATGCTTATTTGTACAAAGGAAGAAAATAATCAATTTCTGCACATTTGGAATCTGATTGGACTTTATAATAGACTTACAGCTAACACAATTGAAGATTTGCGCTTGTGTTTGTTGTTTGCACTTTTGCACAGGCTATTTGCAGCTAACGCAATTGACAATTTGCGCTTGTGTGTGGTTGTTTGCACGTTTGCACAGGCCATTTGCACATAACACAGGAAGTTTCCATATTGCCATAATTGCACATTTGCTTTTTTGCACAATTGTCATTCTGCACGTTTTTTTGCACTACTGCTTATTGAATAGTTCCTTCTCAGTGGTATTAGCAATTTATTTATGCACTTTGCACTGCTTTGACATATTATGTGAAATTTATTTTATAATTTATTTATTTTATGATTATTGTTGATTTATCACTATTGAAATTTCACATGTACTGCTACCTTTAGCAGCGATTTTTTATTTTTACTTTGTTGGGAACAGCGCAGCACCACCTTTCTTTGATTCTTTTTATTTATGGGTGTGGTTTGACCCTCATTCAGTGCTTGAAGCAGTTCCATTATCCTCCTTTTATGGTAGTGCAGGAATAACTATACACTTAATTGCTCCCCTATATATAACCTTTGCTTTCTCTGGGATCATGGTCCCAAAATAGGGTCACTCTTTAGCACTCCCCAGTGGCGATCTAATAGATTTGATTTGTCTGTGCTTTACCGAGAAAGATGTTGATAATGACCATTTGAAGGAGTCATCACGATCCTTGGGGGGTTTATCACCCAACAAAGATGCACGATCAATGTTTAAAACACATTGAAGATAGGAATCTGCTTCAGCCTGTCTATAACCCTTATCCAAAAACCTCTGTTTTAATACATTGGCTTGATTCTTAAAGTTATTCATATCAGAGCAATTTCTGCATAAAGACAAGAATTGGCTTTTGGGTACTGAACGCAGCCAGGACTTATGGTGGTATGGTGGCAACTGTCAGTTGGGATAAAACCGTTGCGGTCAGTGGGTTTGAAAAACGTGCTAATCTTAAATTGGCATGCACATAATTCTATTTCCAAATATAAAAAGTGTATTTTAGTCTGGCTAAACCCATAAAACAGTACTATACCCCTATCCTTTCCGTTAAGGTATACAAAAAAATTCAGATAAAGACTCTGGGGTAGCATCCCATAGGAAGAGGATGTCGTCAATATACCTTGCCCACAGAATGAGCTGAGGTCTGTGTTCGGCATAGACAACATCCTCATCCCATTTGGCCATAAACAAATTTGCATGGCTGGGTGCAAACTTAGCCCTCATAGCCACACCCCTCTGTTGAAGGTAGAATTTGTCATCAAACCAGAAGTAATACAACGATAAATTCAACCTGAGTTGAAGTGAGAGTGTAATGTCTCCCAAGAAAACACTGCACTGCTTTAATACCCCTATGGTGTGGGATACAAGTATATAATGAGGCCACATCAGCAGTGGCCATAATGTAATCATCATCCACATTGACTGCTTCCAGCAATTTAATTACATGTCTCGTGTCATTAACGTAACACACAATATATACCAACTGCCAGAAAGAATGGTTGAAACACACAAAAAATCGGACAATGGGTCAGATAGAAGTGCAATTGACCAGAAAACCCAACATGTTTCGGAAAAGTTAAGCCAAATAAGGCTAAATTGATGAATCCATATCCCTCTTCAGGGGTTTGGTATTTGGCCTGTTGGTATGATTCAAAAAAATATATATGTATATATAAGTATAATGTATATAGACAATATAGAAAACATAAACATTTGAAAAATATATAGTGCTATAGAGATAATAAATGGCTATATGAATAAAGTAGTTGTTTTGTCAGATATAATACTTACAGGACATAGCTTAAAATGTTGTAAAGCACAATTTGGATAGATGATCCCTCAGGTCTCAAATACTTGCTGTGATTTTACCATTCATGGAAACGGTGAATGCTAGGACATTCAGCATATCAACAATCCAACAAAATCCAATCTATGACTTAATAATGGTCATAGATCAAGTTCGGGCAAAATCAACATGTCATCTCCCCCAGAAATGAAGCAGCAAGTCAGTGCATACAAGGACCGCTCAGGCGCTAAAGACCAAAAACAGGAACCTGTCAATAATAAAAAATAAAAAGACCTAAGTATAGACTAAAGATGAGGGGACAGGGTTAAGTGAGTGCTAACGAACTCACAACATAGTAGTCCTATTGAAAGGACATACAAAAAAGATCTCCATCTTCCAAAAAGTACGGAGCCCCTAGTTGGAATGTATATTTACTTTTGAAGTGCAACAATCACTTGGAGCTAGCAGGGAGACCTGTATCCTGGCTGTGCGGTGCAAATAATGCCAGCAACTCACCTGGTTATATATTACTGAGGGGTGGAAGTAGTGCAAGGAATTAACATGTCAGTTCCTGAAATTAATGAGAGACAGGTGAGCGGATCGGCTGGGATAGGTGATTAGAGCGGCGCCGGACATGACGATCCGCCCGAACACCTGCAGCCTAAATTCCCCTGCATGGATCTCACTAAGCATCTAGGCGGGCCTTGGGCTCACATAGCGCCCGGCGTCATCGGACAAAAGTCCAGTGACATCAGGCGCAAACAGAGCCGCCGGCACGTCATGGGACACAAGTACTGGCGGAAGCCAGTGCAACAACAACTGGAAGATGGTACAAACCGGGAAGTGTGAACTTGTATATTGTCCCAGAAAAGGGGAAATGGCCTAGCCCATACTGTTGTGATACAGATGGGGGAGGCCCCCCAGTGCCGGGATGAACCGACAAGCCACAAATATGTAAAGGGAGATGAAAATGGAAAAATAAATTAAATTGAATAAGTGAACTGCAAGCTGCCCAAACAAAAAAGTGATATTAAAAAATATATGTTGGAACAACCGTATCAATGGAGTAAATCGAATATGAAGGATCAAACAGCATGTATTAAAAAAGAGACGATCGGATACATCTTTACAGTTTCCATATTGTAAATGCTGTACAGACTGTAGAACATCAAAGTAAAGTCCTGTATTTTCTGGAATGACAAACAGAGAACAACCACCAAACAAGTTAATTGTACATACAAATAGTAAGATTTTATTATATTAACATAATATGTCCAACAATTTTTGGTACATGGTTTACTAATATTTTTTCAATTTTTGGTTTAATTGTTATGTTATATAATTTCTTTTACCAATTTTTCATAATTTTATATTTTTATCTAATAATCTAGGCATTATATGTGGAATTTATATTTACTTTTAATGCTATTTGAGATGTGCACTTTATAATTGTATGGTATGTGGCTTCATCTTTGAATTGGCTTGTATGATGACATCATGGCCTTTTTCACATCATGCTTTTGCAATTTTTGAGGCCGTTTACATTATTAATGAGTTCCGCTAGTTCTGTCAGGGCTAATATGCCCCATTGGTTACTATTCACCTATTCCGGTTATTCTATCGTCCGGGCTATCTGAGAGGCAGATGCATCTACATCCTGTCATGCCACCTTGATGGTTTTCAGATCCCTATTGAGATTGAGGCTTGAAACGCTGCTACTTCCGGTTTCCCCGGAAGTGACGGGGGTGGTGATCCAAAGCGATGCTTGATGCTCGTCGGTTTCCGGTTTTGCCGGAAGTGACGGTGGGACTCGCTAGTTTATCAACATGGCTTTAGTCCCTCACTGTGCTACAGTTTGGGTATAATAATGGCTCAGTTTAATGTTTTTATATGCCTTATATTTGGGTATTATTTATCTTTACTGCTGGGCCTTCTTTGGGTGTCCTCCCGGACCGGAAGTGACGTTTGTCCGGAACTTCCGGTCAGCGTTAATTCAATTTGGAGCCACATTACCTATATAAGCACACTGGTAGTGACAGTTACTTATAACCCAGATGATGTCTATTCTGACGAAATGCATCAGTTGAAGTGATGCTACTACCATTGTGCCATCTTATGCAAATTTTCTTGGATTGACATGTGAGTGTTACATTTTTTACTCCTTTATAATAAACCAATTTGAAACGGTATCACACTATTTGGACCTTTTTTTCATTCTTTTGATGTCCTCCCATTGGTTGCATTCCCTTGATGTCCATTTGAGCCTTCATTGTTGTCCTATGCTGTTTCAAGTCAGCAATACCGTTACCATCAGGAGTTCTGGTGATTTTCCATCTACTATAGTGCTTTTGACACCCAAGCTTTTTTGACTTGAGAGGTATATGCCCCTTCAAGTCCAACATATCTGGTAAGCCTTTAACCAATCCGCAGCAGTGTCTTCACAAGAATTCCTCACAAGATTTCTTCACGTGATATTTTCACAAACTGATCTGCATTGATGTTTACATGTTTACATTTATTCACAGATTGTGTTTATAGACTTTTAGACTGTTTACTTCTATTAATTTGGAATCATTTCACGTGGTGGACATTTTTCACAAATGTTATTTTTCTTTCATGCACATTTTATTTTAAGCGCTGCATAAAATCCCTTTTGTCTGTTTTTATGCTGCTTGTTTACAGCTATGCTGGCTGCTTAATTCTATTTTTCATGTTAACTACTAGAGGAACAAAATGAGCCTTCTTGGAGAGCCGATTGATTACCACCCAAATGACCATATTATTCTCTGACAGTGGGAGATCGGTGATAAAATCCATGACAATGTGCGATCAGGGCTCCTTAGGAATGGGCAAGGGTATGAGAAGACCAGCAGGGGCTTGTGTGGAGAATTTAGACTGAGCACAGACATGACAAGCCTTAACATAGTCTTTGACATCCAAGCAGAGATTAGGTCACCAGTAGTGGCGACTGATGAGCAGGAAGGCTGGGAGGAACCCAGCATGACCTGCCACCTTGGAATCATGTCCCCCAACGAAGGATCTAAGCTCTTAGCTCAGTGGGGACGAAGGTCTTGCCAGGAGGAATTTTTGACATCAGGGTGGTAGAATGGGGAACAATGCATGAGGTTGGAATGATCGGCTCAGGTATGGGGGTGGACCTCTTGTCCAAAATGTCAAATGACCTAGAGAGTGCATCAGCCGACCGCAGGGACCAGGTTTTTACATAATCGTGAAATTAAAACTGGAAAAAGGACTCCACCTGGCCTGTCTGGGATTTTAGCATTCTGTAGGTACTGTAGATTCCTGTGATCAGTAAAAATCGTTATGTAGTGAGGGGAACCCTCCAAGAAAAGACACCACTCCTCTAACGCTAATTTAATTGCAAGAAGTTCCCGATCACCGATTAGCATAATTTCTCTCTGCCTGAGAATTTATTTGGAGATGAACGCACATGGTTGATGTCTCTTCTCAAAGGATTGAAGAAGCACAGCTCCCCCCCCATTGAAGAATTGTCCACTTCAATGAAAAATGGAACCCCAGGATTAGGTCTCCTCAAGAGAGGTCCAGAAACAAAGGCCTGTTTCAGGTCGTTAAATTTGCACCCTTCTTGGTTTAAATCAATAATGGGCGCAGCAATGGAAGATTAATTCCTTATGAACTGCCTATAATTTGTGAACAAAAGAAAGCGCTCTGTGGCCTTGAGGCTAGTAGGGAGAGGCCAGTTGGTAATGGCCAAGACCTTTCCAGGATCCATATGAAGACCCAAACTCGAGACAAAGCATCCCAGAAATAGGACCTCAGAACATTCAAAAGAACATTTCTCCAGCTTGGCATACAGATTATTCTCTCTAAGGTGCTGAAGTACAGTGCGGACATGGTTTCTGTGGACAAGCAGATTTTTCGAAAAGATGAGAATGTCATCCAGATAGATGACAACAAACTGGTACAGCAGATCCCTGAAGATTTATTTGACAAAGTTTTGGAACACAGCTGAGACATTACACAAACCAAAAGGCATAACCAGTTATTCGTAATGCCCGTCTCTTGTGTTAAACGCGGTTTTCCATTCGTCACCTTCCCGTATCCGAATCAGATTATATGCACCTCTGAGATCCAACTTGGTGAAAATGGAGGCACCCTTCAACCTGTCGAATAGCTCAGATATTAAGGGGTATCGATTTTTGATAGTCACCGCATTTAAACTTCGATAGTCGATGCCAGGGTCTCAAGGTACCATCCTTTTTGGCAATGAAAAAGAACCCTGCTCCTGCAAGCAATGAGGATTTTCGGATGAAACCTCTCTCTAGATTCTCGGTGACATGGCCTGGGTCTCTGGGATGGACAGAGGGTAGGTACGACCCCTGGGCAGAGTTGCTCCAGGGACAAGGTCAACAGCACAGTCAAAAGACCTGTGGGGGAGGAAGCATCTCAGCTGATCTCTTACAGAACAGATCCTGGTAATCGCTGTATGCAGCAGGAAGAGCAAAAGATACAGATGTGGTAGCAACCGGAAGTCTCTCCTTGGGGGCCTGTCAAGGAAGACATCCCAGTGACCCAGGTGGACCGGCCCACAGAACTTCCTTCAGAACCAATAAGCGCTTGCGCTTGTTCCAGTCAAGGCCCACATCTGCCAGCTGCCAGGCACTTGTGCTCCCCTGCACTAGCGAGCCCCTGTCTCCACCTTCGGGGGTTCACGAGCCAGAGGCATACGAGAGGCCGCTCCCTGCATTCTGGGCTCCATCCCTAGGTACGTGACAGGGCCACCTTAAGGCAGGATGAGAAACATGAGGGACCCCAAGCAAGGATCTGCCCAGAGACCAAGCGAGCAAGAGTCATGAAAATTACCCTGGCCCCCACAATAGAGACACAAGCCCAGAGTCTGCGCCTAGCACGTTCTTCGGGGGTTAGCCTGGTCCGGCCCTGCTGCATAGGTTCTTCAGCAGGCAGAAGATGCTCCACGGGACGATAGGAGGGGAGGTTAGACTGGCTAGGGTCCAGGGAGTGCTGGCGTCCTTTTTTTTTTTTTCTACAGACCTCTCCTGAAAATGAATGTCAACCTGGTTGCACATGGAAATTACATTGTCCAATCTGGCGGGGATGGCTCTTTCCATAAATTCGTCTTTCACTCGGTCAGAGAGGCCATGTGAAAAGGTTGCAACCAGGGCCTCATTGTTCCAGCTCAACTCAGCTGTGAGGATACGAAACTGAAAAGCATATTGTCCCACTGAAGAAGATTCTTGGCGAAGATGTTATAGGGCTCTGGTTGCTGAATAAACCCAAGCTGTCTCCTCAAAGGTGTTTCGAAAGAGCTTCAAGAAGTCGGACAGGCTGGAAACCACATGACCATTCTTCTCCCACAGGGTGGCTGCTCAGGCTAAAGCTTCACCGGAGAGGAGGGAAATAATATAGGCTACCTTTGCCCGATCAGATAGGAAGTTTTGAAGCTGGAGCTCAAAATTAATGGTGCATTGGCTGAGAAACCCCCTGCAGGCCTTGGAGTGCCCAGAGAAACGGGACGGAGCTGAAAGTTGTACAGAAAGTGTGAATGCGACTGGAATAGGTGCAGCTGCCGATTGTACTTGAGGTTGCTGACTCAGGGTTCCCAAGGAGGCCTGAAGCTGTGGAAAGCAGTCTGATTTGATTCCTGGGTCTCAAGTCTGTGGACTATGCCCTGCAATGGATCATCTGCGGATAGCGGGACGTCAGCCGGGTCCATGGCTGATCAAACTGTCAGGTCACCTGAGTCCAGGTGACAGATGCACCCCGTTGGGGTTTGGAGTGCACTGCAAGGTGGTGGACCCTATGACTGACTGCTGCGGATGGAGCTCTAGGTGATACAGGAGAGCAGGTACTCTGTAGTACCAACACGGAGGACACTGGGAGCTAGAGTATGAGATTTCCCAGGGCGCGGATATCCTGTTGCCAACCTCTGCCTGCATCTTGACCATTCTCTGCCTGCTTTTTATGCTTATACCTGATCCTCTGTTGCTAACCTAGCTGGTCTGACCCTGCATCCACTCATCCAACTGTCCTGCTCTGCATAGTGCCTGGTGACACTGGTCCTACATCTGCTGTTTGCCTATTCCTGTTGCCATCCGCTGCTTCAGCCATCCAGCCTAGCTCAGGTGATGCACCTGCCACAAACTTCTGCAACCAAAGGAGGATCTTGCAGGCACTCTTAACTCACCACACTCTCGAGGCCACTGTTGCAACACCAGCGGCTTTTGAGCCAGGGCTGTACGAGAGGTCTCCCTCTACATGTCATGCTCTGCCACAAGGTATGTGACAACCCCATCAATTTGTTAGGTGCAAGATTTTCAAATACAAAACGGTGTATAATGCAGCATACCAACAAACTGCGACATAGCACATTTCGGACAAAATTTGATCTGTTTTCGAATCATTATTGAATTTCCAAAGAGAATAAAATAGAATAGGAAATAGAGGAACAGAATAGAAAAGGATATTATATAAAAGAATAGAATATAATAGAGTAAAACAAAAGACAATAGAATGGAAAATAAAAGAACAGTATAAAATAGAAAATTATGGAATAGAAAAGGATAGAATAAAATAGAATATAACCATCTTCTGAAACTAGAATTTAGAATAGAATAAATTTGAATAGAAAATAAAATGATAGAATAGAAAATAGAATAGAACAAACAATAGAAAAGAATAGATAGAATATAACAATATAGTTAAAATGGTATGTAGCGCTAACCAATACAGAAAAAAAATCCCTGAATAGATATGGCTATATAAAAAATATTAAAATAAATATTTCCGTACTCAAATAAATGCTCAGAGGATGTAAACATGTAGAATAATAAATAGAAAATAGAAAACATCCTGATAAAAACTTCTTAAATAGGTCCTTCTGAAATAAATCCTTCTTAAATAAATCCTTCTTAGATAAAATACTTCCTGATCTGTTAGATGACCATGAATAACAGGCATAACAGGGGGGGGGGGGGGGCGTGTCCGGACACGAAGCAGGGAAGACATGTGGAAGCCAAGCTCCACACAGGCAATTAGCATCTATTATGTATGTGAAAGTGTCCTTCGCGCTACTATACTAATGGACTAGGAATGTATATAAAATGAATAAATCAATAAATAAATATGAGAGTGTGGTAATCACAAGGTATTAATAAATAATTAATAAAAAATAAATCAGTGTGCTAAAATTAAGTAGATAAATAAATCTTAAATAAAAACCAGCAGCAAAATCTAATAGTGTACACAACCCACACATAGATAAATGAAATAGAAGTGATTTCGCACATACAGTAAAAGCACACACCTATATGTGATAAACAGTAAATTATATCATAAAACGTAGTGCCCCACGTAATACATAACAATATATATTAAATTATATATATAAAAAACACGTGATGAATAAAGTGATAAATAAAGTGACACGGTCTAAAAGTACGTGCCAGAATGAGTATCGGCATTAATTGAGTCCATAACGATGTATAAAGCAATCCAGGAAAAAAAGGGGAAATTTTAATAAGAGTCTCTGTCTTGTATAAAATCTCTTCTAATAGTTGCTACTGAGGGGTATGGGGTCAACAGCCAATGCAATCCTTAAATGTGCTCCCAAAACTCTCACCTCAAGTTTACTTGGAAACTGCATATATATCCAAACACCTAGGCTGGTCTTTCTCCTCCGTTTATCCTCCACGCTTCTAAAAGTGTCTCCTTATAGTGAGATGTACCTTTTAAACTGTCGAGTACTTGCCGTCAAAATAGGTGGTAAAACTCACCAAAAAAAGAGGGGGGTGGAGGAAAAGAAGCCTGTCAGCTGATTTCAAGCTTCTAGAATATTCTTCAGTTAAATCAGGTGACCCAACGAACCAGACTCAACTGGTTCACACACTTATCAGATCCACCATAGATTGATACCAGATTCCTCAGACTTGCTTATCTAAATTGAACTCATAACCAGATAAAAAGCCAACATAGTGTAAACCTGTAGTATAGAGAGATCCACCGCTCCAGGATGATCCACCCAAACTCAATCCCACAGCTGTTCCTATGGTTAGAGAACCTGGTTAGTTACCCTTTATCACATATAGGTGTGTGCTTTTACTGTATGTGCAAAATCACTTCTATTTCAATTAGCATCTATTGCCATACCTGACCCTAAACACCCAGGAAAAGCTCCATCCACCCTGCCGCATATGCTAGACTGCTTTAACTACCCTCCCGGCACGTTATTTGGAGAAGGTCATTCTCCATTAAACTGAGGCCTACGGCTGTGTCTGAATTCAAGGCGCCTGGTGCCATCTTGAGGCCTGCGGGCCCGCCGGACCTCTCCACCCTCCGCCTTACCCACCTCGGAGGCGACACAACACCTCACCGCAACCCGTCAGCAGCCACGAAACCGGAGGCCAAAAGCAGAGGAGATTAGCCGTCTAAAGTTTCCTCCAGCGTGCTCCGCTCCCCGGCGGCCCGGCGTCACCTCACAGGCCTGCAGACCCGGCCCCCTTCATCCCCAGGGATGCAGTGAGTAATGGCCAGCGATCCCCCAACACCACGATCGGTCCCCCCAGAAGCGACTGCACCAGGTGACACTAGCGGGCTCCCGCTTATTTATCCAGACAGGGGGTCATCCAGACAGGGGGCCAGCGGCCATCTTGCTACTCCTAGCACACCTTTTTCCTGCATCCGCCGTTCTGCTTAAGATACAGCCCCTTACCTACCAGGCCTGGTGTATTCATGGGACTATAGCACTCCCTGCATTGATGCCAAAGCGGTCACCTGACTGGCACATTTCAAAGGCCATCTTGCTACTCCAACTATACCCAGACTCCACAGTAGCCTGAAACTTGGTATTACTTACCTGCATATTGCCCAGTATTACCCGCACCACCTTCTGCTTTCGCACCATCACAAGCCAGCAAGATTATGTTTCTGTAATGGGGCTAAATTGCCGCCCTTCCCTTGCTGCACTGAATACATGCTGCTAAGCGAATGTGAATGAGAGGTGCTCCGCCCGGTATTCAGCTCTGAAGCTCCAACTATGCCAGCAAAGACACCCAAAACCCGCTCTACAATTGCCAAAAAATCCAGTAAGGGTACGGCGATTAATCAAGCCATCACCGGCTCCATACAGCGCTTTTTAGCCGCCAGTAGAACCGGCCCCAGCGCATGTAGCAGTCAAGCCAGGTCCTCAGGACGCACCGCATCCCCCTCTTCTCTAGTTGCCTCTGTGAGAGAAAGTTCGCCTGCATCATCTTATTGCTTAGACCTCATGGAAGAACCCGGGTCCCCCACAGGCTCAGACATGTCGTCCCTTATGGGCGGCCTTAAAAAGGAACTAGCCGGGATGTTCCATGGCCTAGAAAAATCAATAAAGAAGAAGATTACGGGGGTAAGAGCAGATATGGCGCACATACTGGACAGAGTGGAGGAAACCGAACAGAGAAAAGACTCCCACGCAACGGCCATAAGAGAACTACAAGAAACTGTCACACAACTTGCCTTCGCCCACCGCGCCTCGCTATATAAGCTTGAAGACCTCAAGAACAGGAATCGCAGAAACAACTTGCGAATTAGAGGTCTGCCTGAGGCAACGGGTGATACTGATTTGGAGCCGTCAATTCGCTGTATTTTCAACTCAGTACTAGGGAACCCACCTACCGAGCCGCTGCGATTTGACCGAGTTCACCGAGCTCTTAGACCCCGCAATATCAACTCTGAACAACCCAGAGATGTTATATGCCGTCTATGCTATTTCACGGACAAAAACGCCATCGTGGTTAAGCTGAGGAACACTCCCAACATCGATTTTGACGGAGCGATCCTCAACATTTTTTCAGATCTGTCCAAAGAGACCCTGGACCGTCGCAGAGCCCTTAAACCACGTTTGGAACATCTACGCTCCAATGGTATCACCTACAGATGGGGCTTCCCGGCGTGTCTTATCGCCACCAAAAACGGCCGTTCCCACACTCTCCGGTTCCCAGAGGAACTGTCACAATTTCTGAAAGATCTCAATCTGCCTCCGGGGGAACTCCCGGGCTGGCACGACCCAGTCCCTAAGTTCTCCCATATTCAGGACTCCCAATGGCAAAAGTCCCCCACAAAAAAAAGGCGCTCATCCGTGCCAGGCTCTGCACAAAAACATGAATGAGAAGTGAGCTACGGTGCCCATGTTTTGTTCACTCTTTTTTCTTACCTGCAGGTACTTCAGATTCCAGAAACGCTTACGGTGAGATGAACCCACTGAAAGGGGTTCTTTTCCTCTCAACACCTGCAAACCTCTGAACTGCCTGTCTTTTGGTTTCAAACCAGGGGTCCCAATAGACGACCCCACTACGAGACATTCCCGCTGACGGATGAGTATACTTACAAGTTACAATGTTTTGTTTAATGTGATTAAGCTGTTAAAGAGTAGTTGTCTTAATGGTTTTATAGTATTATTGTTGGAGCAAAAGTTATTATCCCACATATTCTATGACGCATAGCTGAATTCTGGCGGAGCACATTGCTCCCATGTGCCTTTTACACGGTACACCCCCCTCCCCACATTTCCTTCTGGGGTTGGTGAGTGCGGGTAGCTCTCGAGCTTTCCTGTCCATCCTCCCTTTGGAGTTCTGGACTGCTGCCCGTCCTCTCTCTCCCCACAGGGACCACCGCAGGAATCTGCGTGACATGTTAAGGTTTCCCACATGTGTCCGGATGGACGTTTATGTCTACATATATCTGTTTCTTTTTTCTTCTCTATACTTACCTAACTCTCTCCCCCTTTACCCCTCCCTCCTAGGCTGGCATACATGGCAAGGTAAGTGCAAGGGTCACACTCCACTGATGTAATGGCCACACTCAAAATCACCTCCTATAACGTCCGAGGCCTAAATGTGGAGGCTAAGCGACATCAGGTTACCCGTGAATTACGGAAACTAACCACCTCCATTGCATTTCTTCAGGAAACGCACTTAACCCATACCACACAGGTCAAATTGACCTCGCCTTACTTCCCCCAGTGGTACTATAGCCTCTCAGACACAAATAAAGCTAAAGGTGTGGCCATAGGCGTTAGTGGAAATGTATCCTTTCGCCTCACAGCTATGCAAGCGGACGACCATGGTCATTGCTCTCTCTTCTTAAAGGGCTTCATAGGCAACACCCAATGTACTCTGGCAAACGTATACTGCCCGAATCGCAATCAACCCACCTTTTTTTCTCAAACCCTCACGGAAGTGACGCAATTCGCTGAAGGCCTAATTATATTGGCAGGGGATATAAACATGCCTCTAGATCCCGTAATGGACACTTCCCATGGTCGCTCTAACATTTCCTTTAAGCGCTTGTCCTTTGTTAAAAAAAGACTTATAGACCGACAATTGATAGACGCTTGGCGTATCCTACACCCTAAAGATAAAGACTTCTCTCACTTCTCAAAGACCCATCAGTCCTATTCCCGCATAGATAATATCTTCATAGACCACCACCACCTCCCACTATTACAATCTGCGAGCATAGGTACTGCGACTTTATCAGATCACGCACCTGTGTCGATGAGCATGACCATGCCCACCTTAGCACACCGCTCCAATAATTGGAAACCAAATGATTCTCTCCTATCTAATCAAGCAGAAGTCTCTCTATGTTAGCGTCTCACATATCGCAATATTTTAAAGACAATAAACCTTCTGAGACTTCTCCTGCTATCGTATGGGAAGCTCACAAGGCTACCATGAGGGGCCGATTCATTGAACTCGGAGCAAGGAAAAAAAGGGAGCATGGTCAACAACTCGAGCAGGTTCTACGCCAAATAACAGAACTTGATAAACAACATAAACTTACCTTACACACTTCCTACCTAGAGGCTCTCATGCTGAAGCAGGAAGAATTGAAAAATCTTCTAAATCTTGAAACTACACGAAAGCTCCAACGTTTCTCGCAATCACTCTGAGTGGGGAAACAAACCTAGCAGATAATTAGCAAGATGCCTTAAAGAAAAACAGACTAGATCATTTATCCCCAAAATAAAACTACCCGACGGGAACTTAGTACACGCAACCCCCCACATCGCTAAGGCTTTCAGGGAATACTGTGCAGACTTATACAACGTTCAATGTGACACACCGTCTCTGACTGCAAAAGAAAGACGAAGCCACACTGAAAGACACTAATTTACCCAAACTTTCAAACTCGACTCTTAAGGAACTTGAATCTGAACTCTCTGTCGAAGAATTCCAGGCAGCTCTGAAATCATCCCCGACAGGTAAAGCCCCTGGACCGGACGGCTACACTATCCTTTTACTACAAAACATTTAGTGACGTACTCCTGCCCCGCCTTACAGCATATGCAAACTCAATCTCACAGACCTCAGGACTTCGTCCGGAATCTCTCACAGCCCACATTACAGTTATACCCAAACCGGGAAAAGACCCCACCCAATGTAGCAGCTACAGGCCAATTTCCCTATTAAATGTTGACATCAAATTATCCTCCAAAGTGATGGCTAATAGACTACTTCCCCTTATACCCAGGTGGGTCTCAACGGACCAGACGGGCTTCATGCCACATAGAGAAGCTAAGGATAACTCCCTCTGGGCAATATCTCTTATACAATACGTCCAAAGGTCTTCCCAGTCCACCCTACTCATATCCACAGATGCCGAAAAAGCGTTTGATAGGGTGGACTGGGACTACTTAAAACTGACTTTACGACACTTCGGTCTAGGACCCAAAATGTTTTATCGCATTACCTCCCTTTACTCCAACCCCACGGCACAAATTTGCATAAACGGCACTTTGAGTGACTCATTCCCACTATTCAACGGGACCAGACAAGGCTGCCCCCTTTCCCCCCTCTTATTCGCTCTTACCCTCAAACCCTTTTTGGCAACCATAAGACGTAACAAACATCCATGGGATCCGAGTAGGTAATAAAACTCATAAATATGCAGCATACGTGGACGATATTTTATTTTTCATTCAGCAGCCCAGTATCTCACTTCCTAACTTAATGTCAGCCTTCTCTACCTTTCAGATACTGTCCAACTTTAAAATCAATCTCTCCAAGTCCGAAATCCTAAATATTAACCTGCCTAGAAGGGATGAGGAACGATTAAAACCCCTCTTTCCCTTTAGATGGGTACGAACGAAGCATGAAATACCTGGGAATATATTTCACACCTAATATCCAATCCCTCGTCAAACATAATTATATCCCATTATTAAATAATATTATAAATGATCTAAGAAAGTGGAACACACTATCACACTCCTGGCTGGGTAAAGTGAGTATAGTAAAAATGAATATCCTACCTCGAGTTCTCTTTTTCTTCCAAATGATTCCATTGGGTGTCCCTATAGGGTTCTTCTCTCCATTACAGACCATGGTCTCCCACTTCATTTGGAGGAACAGCCACCCCAGAGTATCTAAAGATGTACTTTTCCGATCCAAGGAATCTGGGGGACTGGCCCTTCCAAATTTTAAGGCTTATTATAATGCTGTGATTGTCTAGAATTTCCGAATGGAAATATGCCGCTAACTCCAAACTCTGGGTGAGCCTAGAACATGCCCTAAGCAACACGGACCTAGCAGTTACACCTTGGCTACCTCGTCTTTACAGGCGACTCGCCCCAACTACCTCCTCACTAACCACTTCCACCCTAGATGTATGGGATGCCTTACATAGGAAATTTTCATGGTCATACGATTCTCCCCTACTGCCGCTCCTTGACCATAACTATTTCCTTCCTGGCCTATTAGATCCCGGTTTCAAGACATGATCTATGGAAAGACCCCTTCTACTACATCATGTTCTCCGTGCTAATACTCTCAAACCTCTAAAGGAAATTCTTGGCCCCAAACCACTCATGTTCCTAGATAAATGGAGGTTTAACCAACTGCAACGTTTTCTCAGTACTTTGCCTCAGCCACTAAGGGGGAAACAGGATTTAAACAGTATTGAGGAAGCATTTAACTCAACGGACCCACCTGAGCATAGCATCTCAATATTTTACAAATCACTCAAACTCCAAGATGACACCCATCCTTCCTTTCTCACCAAGTGGGAGGCAGACCGGGAATCCTGCCTCTCACACAGCCAAAAGTATAAGGTTCTTCAGCTGACTCGCATCTCTTCAATCGCATCAAAGATGGCTGAGGTCAATTATAAATTGCTAACCAGATGGCACTATGCTCCATCAGATGTTCCCCGCCAATTCCCCGTTGTGTTGGAGGAATTGTGGGAACAAAGCAACTCACGCTCACATATGGTGGTCGTGCCCATTCATCCGCCCTTTCTGGTCTAGCATTATCCGATTCATACAACAGATCTCCAATGTTGATCTTCCTTCTGACCCATGTCCTCTTTCATGCCACCAAGGAACCTGTTTTATATTTTCCGACAATTTATAGTTCCTCACCTGCTTAACACGGCCAAAGCACTTATACCTACCCTTTGGGGTCAGACTGAGACCCCATCTATGAAAAAATGGTTTCAAAAAATGTCAGAGGTTCATCTCATGGAAGACATCACTCACCGCAACAAGAACACTTCTCAACGACACACCTTAACCTGGACTCCGTGGTTGGAATTCAAAACCACCACGACTTACAAGGAGATAATTGTACAACCCCATTGAGATTGAGAACACACCCAACGATTCGGTCACTTACTTTTAAAGGTTGATCCTCTGTTGAAATTGATCGTATTACTCCTCATGGACCCATAATGTACTACGACATCTATATTACTGTGATACCATGCATGCCAGCCCCCCCTCCCCCTTACCCACCCTTCTTCTATTCCTGTTTTTCTTTTTTCTCTTACTCTCTCTAATTTCCGCTGCTAACACTATGCAACCAATCAGCCTTGAATGTAAACATAATCATACACGTGAAAAAGACCAAGTGCCATTTATTTAGTAGCTTGGAAGCATATGAGTATATAACTTGTCTTATAGTATACTTCTGGGCTTCTACACAATGTTATATGTTCCATGCTTTGGAAAGTACCCATAGCACATATGTAAAAATGCATAGTTTAAACTGAATGTCTTTGTTGATTTGTATTTCTTGTTTTTCCTTCAATAAACATTTATTAAACAAAAAAAAAAAAAACAGGCATAACAGTGCAAAATTCAATGGACCTTAAGTGCAAAACATTTCTGTGCAATAATAGAATCGATTAAACCTTCCAAAAAATATATTGCAAACAATTCTTCTAATAAATAATATAAAGTGCACTGTGCAAAATAATCTCAATAGAGGGTGAAAAAAATTCTCAGAATCCTGTGCAGATAATACAGGTTGTCTATTAAAAAACACCTGAATGAGCTTAAAACTTATTTAAAAGTGCTATCCGTGAACAAAAAAAGAGGAAATCCATTAAAGTAAATAATCAATGATATCCAAAAAATAAATAAATAATAAATATGGGATAAAAAAATTGTAAATGTATAAAAAAAACTGAAAAATAGTGTTTTTTATCCCATATTTATTATTTATTTTTTGGATATCATTGATTATTTACTTCACGTATTTCCTATTTTTTTGTTCATGGATAGCACTTTTAAATAAGTTTTCAGCTCATTCAGGTGGTTTTTAATAGACAACCTGGATTATCTGCACAGGATTCTGAGAATTTTTGTTCACCCTCTATTGAGATTATTTTGCACAGTTCACTTTATATTATTTATAATATTTATTAGAAGAATTGTTTGCAATATATTTCTTGGAAGGTTTAATCGATTTTTTATTATTGCACAGAAATGTTTTTCACTTAAGGTTCATTGAATTTTGCACTGTTATACCTGTTATTCACGGTCATCTAACAGACCAGGAAGTATTTTATTTAAGAAGGATTTATTTCAGAAGGACCTATTTAAGGAGTTTTTTATCAGGAAGTTTTCTATTTTCTATTTATTATTCTAGATGTTTACATCCTCCGAGCATTTATTTGAGTAATATTTATTTTAATATTTTTATATAGCCATATCTATTCAGGGATTTTTTTCCTGTATTGGTTAGCGCCACATACCATTTTAACTAATTCTTTCTTTTACTGTGTGAGATTACTTATATGTTGGCAGCTTCCCATTACTTCGCCTTAGTGAGGTAGAGCGCACTAGTTACCCCTTATTAACAATATAAGAATATAGACGTTTTCTGAAATTTGAATTTTCAACAGAATAAATTTGAATTCAAATGGAAAAGAAAAGAATAGAATAGAAAGTAAAAGAATAGAATAGAAAAAATATTGAATAGAATGGAATAGAAAGAATAACTATCATCAAAAATTCAAATTTTGAATAGAATAAACTTGATTTGTAATGGAACTTGAATAGAATTTGATTTGAATTTGAATGGAATTTGAATAATCAAAAGAATTCCGAAAGTGAATTAAACAAATTTACCTAAACAAATTTATGTAAATAATGAATCGAACGGAAACAAAGCAAATTTTTTAGTTCTGCACATGTCTAATGCTCACAAACCTTAAACCGCATGGTCAGACAGAAAAAATACACACGAAATTAAGCCATGTCCACAAAAACCCACTTTTGAAGAACAAATGCACAACAATTACAGAAAACACATAAAACAAACATCAAAACAGGCGTAGTGGGGTGTTGGTCATTATGTACAATACCCCCCCATTTATTTTTTTAATGCAAGGACTGACAGCAAACAACCTGGCCTCTTCTCAGGAAAAGACAACCCCACTACTGCAGTCCTTATATATAACATAGGTTGTATTGTGAGCACGCCTACACACACCCAATAAAGGACATGCCCACCAGTGTCATTCAATCTGTTCTATCATGTATGCCTAAATTCATACACTACAGGCCAAAGATCTAAGTCCATTAGCATGCACAGAAAGAAAGCAACAGTTATAGAAGCATATTTACCTGTACAGTGCACAACAGAAAACGTGAAATGTCCAAGTCCCTGTGCTCAGTTTAAAAAAAAAAAAAGCCGACATGTCACAAAAGAGCACGGGCCTTCAGTCTCTCATGGATTTGAAGGGGAACACCATGCCCAACAAAAAAAAAGTGTGGCTTCCTCTCAAAATCACTAACTGTATCTGAGCATACAGTCCTGCAGGCCAGGATAGGTGGGTGGAACAGCGAACCCCCCACACACACACACAGTGGCGTGGGGGTGTGGAGGGGGCCGTGGCCCCAGGCGCAACATTTAGGGGGGCGAAATCCTGTCTGCCTCCTCCTAAATTTACTTTGCTGTGTCCCCCTATCCACGATCGCGGGAGATCCTGGAGTCCCGCCTCTGCACATGTTCAGTCTCTGGCACCCTGTGATTGGGCGAATGGAGCAACATTAACAGGCCAGCCCCGCCGCCTCACATGACCCCATACACCCAATCACAGGGCACCGGAGTTTGAACATGACGGAGACGCAAGAAAAAAGAGAAGGTGAGATGTATTGCGCGGGGGGGGGATTGCGGTCTGGGGAGAGGGAGCAGCCAGAAAGAGAGAGTAGAAGAGCAGCGCAGTGTAGTGTCAGTATAGGAATACTGTAGGTAGTATAGTGTAGTGGTCAGTGTAGTATAGTGGTCAGATTAGTGTAGTAGTCAGTATAGTGTAGTGTAGTGGACAGTATAGTGTAGTGTAGTGGACAATATAGTGGTCAGTGTAGTGTGGTGGTCAGTATAGTGGACAGTATAATGTAGTGGTCAGTATAGTGCACAGTATAATGGTCAATGTAGTATAGTGGACAGTCAGTGTAATGTAGTGGACAGTATAGTGGTCCGTGTAGTGTAGTGGTCAGTACAGGAATCAGGTTGGTTAGTACTATTGTAGGAAGGGAAGGGACAGGACTCGGGGAGTGCTAAAAGTCTGCAAGTTAGGGGGCGCAAATTACTTGCCTTGCCCCGGGCACTGACAACCCACACTACGCCACTGCACACACACACACACTTTTTGTGTGTAATGTCAGCGCTTTTGTTTACATTATGTGAAAACCCTTTTTATATGTACCAGATTGCAAAAAACACATAACATGCATTATTATTAGTTCAGGTATATAGTTGTACTTGTATAACAAGTATTGTATACTGTATATGTGTAGAAAAAAGGAGAGCCAAAGGGATTATAGCAGTGCCAAAAAAAGGAAGGAGTTGTTGACAATTCAATGCATAATTCAAAAAATAATTTTATTGAAAAGGTTAAAAATATAGAATTAATTTCACAAACTAATTTACATAAAGATAAATGCGCTCAAGGCCCCCCAAAATAAGGAATTCAATCAATTATGCTTTACAATAGTTAGATAAGTCAGTACAAATTGTTTGGTTTCAATAATGATATAACCATTGGATCAACTTGAGAAGAACCTTAGTTGGTAATGCAGGCCATTTTAGTGTCCGACATGTTTCGCCATAATAATGGCTTCTTCAGGGTAGGCCTGCAGAGCAATTCTAATGAATCTACAAGAAATAGATAAACAGCAATAAATACAAAATATTAGTTGATCAGAGTTTCCAAGAGCTGAGCGAAAGGGAGGGAGGGGGGCAAAATCTAGCCAATCCCCCCCAAAGGTGGACTATGATCCTCCCCGATTAGACCCACACTCACCCAAAATACACCAACTTGGGTGTGTAGCTGAGAACTTGCAAAGTCACGGCAGGGCTGGTGGATGGGCACCGGTCAATGGAAAGCAGGAGACATACTAGACCTGGCAATAATTCAATAAGTGTGTTGCATTAAGTTATGCTACCTTGGGGCAGCAGGGCCGTGATGGACGTGCGGACGTAGCGTCCGCACGGAGGGAGGAGCTTGAGCCCTGGGGCCGTGGAGAGCGGACGTGTCGATGAGGAGGGCGTCGGACCGCTCCGGGAGTGAGACGCCGCGGATGCCCACGTTGTTCTTCTGGACCGGGAGACCTGGACGCCACGGTCCTCCAGCGATGGGAGGGCAAAGCGGTTAGGACCGCAGAAGACCCGGTCCGGCCCCGAAAGCGCCGGCATCACCCCATACCCCCCCCTCTCCTACCCACCACCTACCATACACAGAGGAAGGGACCACCCGGAGGATCCTGAGAGCACAGTGCGAGAGGATCTGAGAGGCCTTATCCGTGAGTATGGGATTAGAAGTACAATCAGCCTGATGCACACCACACTAGAAGGTAAGAGCTTTGCTGCCTAGGACTTTCTGGATGCCTGTCTCAAAGCCACAAATTCCTCTCTCTAAGCACTGGGTCTGCAGTTAATTAGGCTAGACAAAGGGCTACCCCAGGGGGGCTTACAAATCTGTATCTACCAAGAAGTGCACCCAAAATGTGTGGCCAGCAATATATGTGAAGTTGTATAAAAGCCTGGAGAAACTAAATTACAGCAGCGTAAAAATCTGCCTGTATGCGTATCCAAATCGCATCAGGCAGACTTGGGTGTGCACTGAGTCCCAGAGCGGACAACTTTTGCAACAAGGCGGTTTGATTCCCTCCCCCTTAAATTGCAGCCTGGATATAACTGGAGCTTTAAAGTGATTGTCTGAAGTATCATAGATACACATGGGTGTATACGGGCTTTAAAACCCAAGATTATGGGAAGATTATGGACATTTTTAGTCCCCAACGGTACAAAATTGTTTGAAATGAAAACTTTGTAATCTGCCTTACAGACACTTCATACATTAAAAACTGCTCTAGGGACTGTATGTGCGACTCTGATTAGCGTCTATGAAGCTCTATTTCTCTATGCTAAAAAGTTGCACTATCGAATGAAAGTGTGATTTTGATTGGTGCCTGGGAAGATCGATTATTACATATTTAAAGCCGCTCTATGGAATGAAACTGAGATTCTGATCGGTCTTCATAGAGATATACTACCATATACCAAATACTGCACTATGGTATGAAAGTATGACTCCGACTGGCATTTAAACTCACTGGCCGTTGCAGCTTAGCCTGATGACAGATGTTTGAAATAGGACCGGTACCTCAGATTATGTTTGTCTTATTTAAACTTCAGATTTTCCTTAAGCACGAAACTATGGTTAAAATATAAAATCACATATTTGTATGTTACCCACGTCATCAAGATCAGTGACCCCATGTAACATATCGTAAATATCTACCGATTCTACCAGTAGAGCTATTTGATAGGACACTGAAAAGGCGTAAACTGCTTATTGTGGAAGCTAACTAGCAGGAAGGGCGAACAAATCCCCCCATTCAAATAAAATAGCCCCAGCCATTGCGTAAGTGTCTATTACACCACTCAAAGACTCTACAGACGGAAAAGGTCTCCCCCAGTCTCTTGCAAACTTGACTGTATACACTAGAGGGACACCCAGAGGGACAAAGGACAGCCTTAAAGCAAGGACCTCATTAAAAGGCAGGAGGCGGAAAAGGGCCCAGGAGGCCCAGGTTCATAACAAGACTGGGGAAGAGAATCAGGCCCATTAAAAAGATCAACATGAGTAAAGACCCATCCAAACAGCCCAAGAAAGCTACCACCAAAGGCAGTAAAGGGGAGACAAGCACAATTAAACATTATTTAAGACAGGGTGCAAGCCCAAAAACATCGGGAAAAGAAACGCGGGCCGGAGTCTCCCCGGAGAGTAGGGACGGGGTGGAAGGAGAAATTAATGACTCCAGAGCGGACCTCACAATGGAGACTGAGATTGAGCCCAGTAGGGGGGAGGATCAACAAGCAGGAACCCACATCCCCAACAAACATGAAATGGAGGTGATGCTTTTGCGCCTGGAAAATGTAATCAAACTTGAAATTAACACCCTACGGGAGGATATGGGCCATCTGTTGTCCAGGGTTGAAGCGGTGGAGGGGAGAGCGGACTCCATAGATTTGGAAATCGCGAAGCTGAAAACACAATTAAAAGGCGCCTACCTCACGCAGAGAGACACCCTCTATAAGATAGAGGACCAAGAAAATAGGGATAGGAGGCAAAACCTGAGGCTGCGTGCCGTCCCGGAACAAAGAGGGGAAGACCTAGAAAGAAAACTATGGGAAATCTTGGGCCCCATAAGCGGCAAGGACTTTGATCATTTCCCCCACACAGAAAGGATACACCGAGTAGGAAGACCCGAAAGGGGGGGCGCAGAGCGGCCCCGGGACATAATTGTCAGATTCAGCTACTTTAAAGAAAAAGAGGACTTGTGGGCTAAAATAAAAAATAAATCTCCTATACTGCATAAAGATGCTGAAATTCAAGTATACGCAGACCTATCGGCCCGAACCCTCGAAAGACGGAGACACCAGAAACCCCTGTTGGAAATATTGAAAAGGGAAAACATAAGATACAACTGGGGTTTCCCCTCATGTTTAATAGGGTCAAAGGAGGGGTGTTCGGCCAGGTTGAGGTTCCCGGAAGAAGTGCAGGGATTTTGTACAAAACTCGGGATCCCAGTCCCGAATCTGCAGGGCTGGACTGAAATGGAAGGCCTGGGGGACCCAGGGGGGGTGGCGGGGGGGGGGGGGGGGGGAATGCCCACACGTAGCTACAAAAGAATCCTGCTCAAATCGGGCCTGCCCCCTCCCCCTCTGCGCCCCGAGCCCGGGCCGCGGAGGGAGAGGGGAGGGCTAAACAAGCTCCACCTCACCAGGAATCTGGAGTCTAAGGGAAGCCACAAAGGATGGCCCCCAAGGACCCGGGGACCCTAGTTGGGGTAAGAGAGGGGGGGGGAGGGGAGGGTGGGAGGGGGGGGGGGGGGGGGGGAGGGGTGGGAGGGGAGGAAGGGAGGGGAGGGGGATGGGGGGAAGGGGGAGGGAAACCACGTCCGCTGTGGGGCCGTTATCACTATCAATACATCAGAGGGGAAAAAAAAAAAAAAGAAAAGAAAAACAAAATCCCAAAAAATAAATGAAGGACATAGAAATCAAATTTTTATCATATAATGTGAAAGGCTTAAACTCTCCCGGCAAGCGATCTAAAATTTTGGAGGAAGCAGAGAGATATGGCGCAGGAATAGTGTTCTTGCAAGAGACTCACCTGGCACATGCCTCAAATATTAGACTTTTTTCTCCAGCTCTCCCAAATTGGTTTTATGGAGATACTATCACGAGCAGGGCAAGAGGAGTGGCTATTGGGATTGCGAGGGACATTGACTTCACGGTGGAGGAGAGAATGACGGACCCCGAGGGGAGGTATCTGTTTCTTAGGGGCTCTCTCCTAGGGGTAGATCTTACACTGGCCAATGTTTATGCCCCCAACGCCAAACCTATCTTATTCCTCGAAGCAATTCTGCGTAAGCTAAGGGCCTTCAGGAAAGGATATTTGATCCTGATGGGGGACCTCAATTTTGTGATGGACCCCGCGAAGGACAGTACGTCTGGTGGCACGGGGAGGGGCAACATACAACTGAAGCGGATAAAAAAAAAAACTATCGGAGGACCAACTGTTGGATGTGTGGAGGATCCAGCACCCGCAGTTGAGAGACTACTCGTTCTTCTCCCCTGTCCACCAGATGTATTCTCGCCTGGACTACATCTTAATAGACCATGGCATACTGGAAAGGGTCAGAGAAACTGAAATCGGAATTGCTTCCCTCTCGGACCACGCGCCGGTATCCATGAGGCTAAGGTTCCCCGAACACAAACAACCCTCTAGCGGATGGAAACTTAATCCAGAATTGTTACATGACAAAGAAATTAGGGATTATATCAAAAAGGAGCTAGAATGGTTCTTTCAAATCAATGACAACGGAGAGGTCTCAGAAGCACAACTGTGGGACGCTCATAAAGCGTTCATTAGGGGGCTTCTAATAGCTAAAGCCTCATGGAAAAAAAGGAGAGGGTGGGAAAAACGCAGGCTCTAATGGCCGAGATTAAGACCCTGGAGCAAAACCACAAATCTGGGGGGGCACTTAGCCAGAGCATATACATAGAGCTTACAGATAAGAGAGAGGAATTGAAAGATTTAGCTGAACAGGAAGTTAGACAGAAGTTCAATAAATTGGCGAGGGAACAATATATATGGGGCAACAAGCCAGGGAAATATCTAGCAAGGAAACTACAAAAAAAGAAAACCAGAAATTTTATTGAAAAAATTCAAACAAGAAACGGGGAGATGAAGTTTACCTCTAGTGAAATAGCCTCTACATTCAGAGACTATTACAAAGAACTCTACGAGGTGAAAACCAAGGGAAACAATGACAGCATTGGAAATAACCAGAAAACATCAGAGTTCCTAGAGAGGGCAGGGCTAATGGCTCTAGGGGGGGAGGAGAGAGATGAGCTTGAGAGGCCAATAACTGAGGAGGAGATCTTAGCAGCCATCAACAACTCTCCAATAGGGAAGAGCCCGGGCCTGGACGGCTTCACGGCCTCATATTATAAAACGTACAAAGAGATTCTTATACCGAGATTGCTGCGATATATGAATGGACTAGGGATAGATTATGATATGAGCGAAGAGGCCCTAAAAGCTACGATCACTCTTTTGAGGAAGGATGGGAAGGATGGATCGGTGTGCTCGAACTACAGACCCATCTCCTTATTAAATTTCGACACAAAATTATACGCAAAGATACTGGCGGATCGAATAAAGGGGCATCTGGGCACACTGATCCATCCGGACCAGGTCGGGTTTGTCCCGGGCAGAGAGGGGAGGGACAATGGGATTCGGACATTGCTAGCCATACAGAGGATGGGAGACTCGAGAACCCCCAGTCTACTTCTCTCGATAGACGCTGAAAAAGCGTTCGATAGAGTAGACTGGGGGTTCATGTTCAACACACTACAGAAGATGGGTTTTGGACCCAGAATTATTCAAAAAATTAAAACCCTATATAATCATCCGAAAACTAACATCAAGGCCAATGGAGCGACCTCCGCGGAGTTCGAACTGTTTAATGGTACCAGGCAGGGCTGTCCACTCTCCCCTCTCCTTTTTATTCTATCTTTGGAACCGCTGTTAGCTACAATTCGCGGAAACCCAGAGGTGGAAGGCTGTAAAATCGGCAGCGAAGAGCACAAACTTGCGGCCTTCGCGGACGACGTCCTCTTTTACATAAGCTCACCCCAGAAGTCAGTCCCTATATTGCGTGAAATCTTAAAGGAATATGGGGAACTAACAAACTTTAGAATCAATGCCTCCAAAACATTTATCCTTAATATTAATCTCAATAAAACAGAGAAACAGAACCTACAGAAAACAGTTAGTTTCGTCTGGAAAAAAAGGATAAAATACCTAGGAATAGAACTGGCCAACAACCCGAGGAAATTATACAAAATAAATTATATCCCACTCCTAGAAGACATAAAAAAAAAAAATGCCAAGAGCTGAAGGGGAAAATCCTATCCTGGATAGGCAGGATTAATTCGGTAAAAATGATGATCTTACCAGTCATCACATATAAATTCCAGATGCTCCCCCTCCCTCTCCCAAAACAGTACCTCGGTAAACTAAGAGCTATTATAATGAATTTCATATGGAATTACAAAAAACATAGAATCTCCCTCCAAGTTCTAAAACAAGATAAAAGTCAGGGCGGTCTTGCGGTCCCAGACATAGAAAGTTACTACCACGCTATAGCACTATTGAGAATCGCAGAATGGGGTAAAACAGGTAACACTAAAAGATGGGTTAGTTTGGAGGAAGCACTGAGTGAAGCTAGGCTGGGGAAGATTGTGTGGAATCCTCCGAAAAGCCGGACACTGGGAGAAAAAACACACATAATCACTACCACGACTTTGAAAATCTGGGACAAAATATATAAAATTTTCAACAAAAATTATAACTCGCCACTTATAGCACTTAAAGAAAATCCTTTTTTCCCGCCAGGGTTAAAGGAATTAGGAGGTGATTGGATTAGAAAGGACAGCACGAGACTAGGGGAAGTTATTAGTAAGGGGAAGGTGATGACATTGCACGAGTTACAGAATAATGAGGCTTTTTTTCATAGATGGATGGCGGCATCGCCAGCTAACCCACTTTGTGGGCTCTCTCCCTAGCCCTTTAAGGGAGGCTAGGGATCTAACAAAATTAGAGAAAATCTTTACGGCAGAATGTTCAAAAAAAAGAATATCCAGAATATATAAACTGTTATTAGAAAGAGATAGACCGGATATGCCGCCATACCTCACCAAATGGGAAAACGAATTAGGAACACAACTAGAAATAGGCACAAGTAAGAAGATTTTAAAATTAGCACATGGGTCAGCGGTAGATGCGAGAACTGCAGAAACAAACTTTAAGTGCATGGCTAGATGGTATAGAACCCCGGATAGGGTCAGCAATTACCAGGCGGATACATCTGCGAACTGTTGGAGGGGGTGTGATCAGAGGGGCACGATGGGTCATTTATGGTGGGGGTGTCCTAAAATCAAAAAATTTTGGGAGACTATCCTAAAATATATAAAAGAAATAACAACGATCGAGGTAAAAAATGACCCATGGGTGGTACTTATGCATGCCACACCCAAGGAAATTAAACAATATAAAGGCTCATTGATTCCCCATCTGCTTAACGCGGCTAAAAAGGTAATCCCAAGGAGGTGGAAGGACAAGGAAAGCCCACCCTTATGGGAATGGGTTGACGCAGTGGAATCCACTTACATGATGGAATGTGTGTTGTACACCGGGGAGGAGGACAGAGAGGCAACGAGGGCCAGATGGGAGAGCTGGAGAAAATTCAAGAAGTCTTGGAGCTACAGGGAGGCTCTCCGAGTGCTGCCGTGACAACCGATGATCCCTGGGGGGTGAAGCCGAAAAGAGATCTAGCCGCGGAAAGGTAGACCCTAAGGGTAGGAGAAGACACTGGGGAGAAAGGGCCACCTTATAACAACAAAACAGCGGACGGGGATGGGGAGGGTGGGGGCACGGGGGGGACAGGGGGGAGGGGGGGGGGAAATAAAAATAAAAACCCCCAGGGGGGTTAACTGGAAGAGTGATGGAACGGGACTTAGGATAAAGGAAGCGGAGGGGGAGTGGAGGCTGGGTGGGTTCTCAGATGTATATATGTATTTTTGGGCTTTGTAAACCTTATGGATGCCCGACTCAGGACCCCTATCCCCCCCAACTCCAGGGGAGAAAAAAAAAAAAAAAGGGGGAGAATGAAACAATCCACTAATGATGCTAAGACAATTGGAGGGATGGAGATGCGGGCACAGCTGACACTCACCCACGAATATTCTTTCTGAAGTGGAAAAAGAAAAAAAAGAAAAAAAAAAAAAAAGTTATGCTACCTTGTATTTAGAAAAATGAATATATACAATGTTGTCCAATTACGGGGTTAAACATTCTGCAATTGAATGGCATATCATTGTAATTAGGACTGATTGTCTCAATACTTACTTTAAATTATATAAAAGCTAAAATAGGGTAGACACGGACAAAGGTAGTAAAGATGGTATGGAGGCGCCTGAAAATGTTAATGAAGAAAATTACTGGAATATATGGATGAAAGATGTAAGAATAATTGAGATAAATTTTAATGGAAATACCTGTATTTAAGCAGAGCTAGTAATGCACATTAGAGGATTGCACATTCCAAAGAAAGTACCAAATGGCCAGTGAGTGTAAATGGGAACACTCATTGGCATACGTTGAGAAATCAGTTCCTGAAATAGGATAGAAAAGGGATATCTGTAGTCCAAGCTAATAGAGAAAATAATAGTAGTGGAGGATTGGGTGGATAAAACAAACTTACTTTTGAAGAGGAGAGAGTGTGTGTCAGGCGCCTCCGGTGTCCGGTACTCAACTGAGTGCCGGGTGCCGGCTTAAGTAGTGTCTCCCAGAGTGGGGGGCGTGGCTAAGCGCCCTCCATTCAGCAGACAGATGGGCTTCTGCGCATGCGCGGATGTCCAAAGTCTATGAGGGCCTACAAGGTCCATAATTCATAGCGCCTGGGCGCCGCATCGCGTGATGACGTCACAGCGGTGCGCGCGCAAGATGTAGTCAGAAGCCAGGGGAAGGGCGGACTGTCAAGCTAATGACGCCGCCCTTGGGTGTCCATACTTAACCATTGCAAGCGCTCCTAACCCTGCAAATCCCGCCCAGAACACTGCTCGTTGTCAGATTAGAATGGTAAAAAGGTGAGTTGCTACACCGATAGGGTGCAGCCCAGAAAGGGGGAGGGGAGGAAGTCGCATCAGCTGGAAGGAATACCATCTGAAACAGAATTAAAAAATAAAAGAAAAATAATTTTATATATAATGGTGATTAAACCCATACAGTTATATTGAATTATTATACAGCAAAGGAATGACTATAGACAATTTATACAATCCCAAAAATAATTGTTTAAAGGAAAATGAGGAAACATGAATAGCTTTTTTGACATTGATTAAACAGAAATAAGCTATACATATATTGATCTTTTAGAGTTCAATGAGCTATAAAGTTAAAGAGTGTATTTTTATTTATTAAACTTGTTTGAACTGTGTAAACATAGAGCTTTGCTTTGGTAGAAATAAGGGGTCCCTCTGTGTGCTTCTAGGAGAAGAGATGTTAAAGAGGGAGGGAAGGCCAAAATCAAAAGAGACATATTCAGCAAAGGATGGTTTATAGGAAGGATTTAAAGCTAATATACTCGTTTAAACCTGGTGGCCGAGTGGCGTCCAGGTTGTGTATCCACCTAGTTTCGAGTTGAAGCAGCAAGTTGTCAATGTCACCACCACGAATGCTGGTTGGGACATGCTCCAAAGCTGAAAATTGAATGGCATGTAGGTCAAAATTGTGGAACATGGCGATTTATGGCAGTTGTAATTTTCTTTTTTATGAGTGGTTTTAAATGATCTTGTATGCGAATGGAAAAAGATCTTTTTGTTTTTCCTACATAAAAGCTGCCACATCTACATGTGGCCAAGTAGACCACTCCCATTGTATTACAAGTTACTCTGTGCTTCATTTTATGTGTTTTGCCTGTATATGAGGCGGTATAGGTGGAGTTAGATAGTGTAATACATGTGTCGCAATTGCCACAACCAAAAGTACCAGGATTGTCTGGGATTGAATCATTTTCCATTTTGAAATGGCTAGAGGTAAGGCGATCACTGAGCGATGGTGAGCGTCTATACGTAATTTCTGGATATGGTTTGACATAGTTAGATATAATTGGGTCATCTGACAAGAGAGGCCAATATTTGGTTAGGGTCTCTTTAACTGGGTTGGATTGATTTGAATACTGAGTTATAAGACGAACAGACTGTAGTTGATCATCATTTTTATGTCGAAATATTAGTTTGTTTCTCTGTAATTCTTTTACTTTATTGAAAGATTTTTTCAAGAGATTGTGGCTGTAGCCTCTTTGTTTTAATCTTAGATAAAGTTGGTGTGAAGATTTGTAAAAATCTTTGTCATTGCTACAGTTTCGTCTTATACGTAAGTATTGACTATAAGGTATGCTTCTTAGTAAAGACTGTGGGTGGGCACTGGAAGCATGTAAGATTGTATTTCCTGCAGAGGGTTTTCTATACAGGGATGAATGTAAGATTCCTTCTTTGTCAATGTTAATTGTGAGATCCAAAAATGTAATCAAAGTACGCATCCAAATTTTTCCTAATATTAAAAAAATAAATGATTTATTGAAAACCTCCTGGGAATATAATCTACAGTCTTGTTCCTTTAATATGATATCCATATTATGCAAACAATACGAACATGAGCTTGATCAGCTTGATGTCTCCATTTCGGGATGGTACGAGGATCATGCACTCTCTGTGTCATCCCCCAGGTTTGCCAAGCGGGACAAGGACCTACGGGCACACCTGGAGGAATACACTCTGAGTATCATAAATAGTAAAGAAAATACATTTTTACGAGATAAACTAGCACACCAAAATGGTTATGCCTATAAATGGGAGAATACCTCATACCCTAAATCCTCTAATAAACCCCCCCCCCCCCAATATCATCCACCTAAAACTAACCAAGATCCTTTGAACACATCATCTACTTCTTTCAGTTCTAGCACTACCTACCATGAACTTTCACAAGATCGCATTCCCAAAAAACGAAAAGGTGAACAGCCCACTTCTTCCACTGAATCACTTAAACGTGCTTTCGGGCCAAATTCATCTGTCAGACCTCCAAGCACATGCCCCAAACCCAATAATATATCCACACCCTTCTCCCGGGGACAATCGTTGTCCCATGGGATATCTACCTCTACTTCACATTTACCCACCACTGAACTAAATACTATTCCCCATTTAGTTTCACCTCCCCCCCTAAGAAGGGCCAACGAACCCTCTTTATCAACTATGTTTCCCCCCACTCCACATGAACCTAAGCTTGCTCCCATTTTTTTAGGGCAGACACTGGAACCTTTTGGCTCCCAATCACAATCAAATTGCAACCGCCATTACTCCCGAGCACGTGATTTAGATGTAGTAAATCTCTCCTCCCTTACATTAACACAATCTCAGATACAGGTCCTACAATTAGGACTTACCTTTTGTCCATCTATGGAATTTATTTGCACGAAAACTGCTCTTCAAGGTGATCTACCATAACAAAACCAATATTCCCAAGCAAACATGTAGCATTGATAATGTTGTTCCTACAATTGCAGAATTAAAAGCTCTTGAAGACCTTATGACACTTTTGGATGAAGCAGATATGGGAGATGATGATCCTCTGGTAACCAGCCAGTCCGATCTAATCGTCCCAGGGGTAACCTTTCCACCATTGGTACCCTTTAAACCTAAATCTAAAACTTTTCCTTCTTTGACTACAAACCCTAGTATACTGGCCTTTGTTGTGAGCAATCTACGAAGGAAATACAAAAATTGGAACTGGACAAATCAGGAATGTCCAATCTTTCAAAATCCCAGAAATTGGCCCTTAAATCACTCAAAACGAATCAAACCATTGTTATCAAACCATCCGATAAGGGTGGCAACGTGGTTGTCATGGATGTCCCGGCTTACATGACTATGTGCCATGACATCCTTGACAACCACGAATGGTATAGACCAATTTCTTCCTTATTGATACAAAATTTTATCTCTGAATATCGGAATATTATTTTTATTATTATTATTATTATTATTATTATTATTTATTATTGTATAGAAAACCCTCTGCAGGAAATACAATCTTACATGCTTCCAGTGCCCACCCACAGTCTTTACTAAGAAGCATACCTTATAGTCAATACTTACGTATAAGACGAAACTGTAGCAATGACGAAGATTTTTACAAATCTTCACACCGACTTTATCTAAGATTAAAACAAAGACGCTACAGACACAATCTATTGAAAAAATCTTTCAATAAAGTAAAAGAATTACAGAGAAACTAACTAATATTTCGACATAAAAATGATGATCAACTACAGTCTGTTCGTCTTATAACTCAGTATTCAAATCAATCCAACCAAGTTAAAGAGACCCTAACCAAATATTGGCCTCTCCTGTCAGCTGACCCAATTATATCTAACTATGTCAAACCATATCCAGAAATTACGTATAGACGCTCACCATCGCTCAGTGATCGCCTTACCTCTAGCCATTTCAAAATGGAAAATGATTCAATCCCAGACAATCCTGGTACTTTTGGTTGTGGCAATTGCGACACATGTATTACACTATTACATCTAACTCCACCTATACCGCCTTATCCACAGGCAAAACACAAAATTAAGCACAGAGTAACTTGTAATACAATGGTAGTGGTCTACTTGGCCACATGTAGATGTGGCAGCTTTTATGTAGGAAAAACAAAAAGATCTTTTTCCATTCGCATACAAGATCATTTAAAACCACTCATAAAAAAGAAAATTACAACTGCCATAAATCGCCATGTTCCACAATTTTGACCTACATGCCATTCAATTTTCAGCTTTGGAGCATGTCCCAACCAGCATTCGTGGTGGTGACATTGACAACTTGCTGCTTGAACTCGAAACTAGGTGGATACACAACCTGGACGCCACTCGGCCACCAGGTTTAAACGAGTATATTAGCTTTAAATCCTTCCTATAAACCATCCTTTGCTGAATATGTCTCTTTTGATTTTGGCCTTCCCTCCCTCTTTAACATCTCTTCTCCTAGAAGCACACAGAGGGACCCCTTATTTCAACCAAAGCAAAGCTCTATGTTTACACAGTTCAAACAAGTTTAATAAATAAAAATACACTCTTTAAATTTATAGCTCATTGAACTCTAAAAGATCAATATATGTATAGCTTATTTCTGTTTAATCAATGTCAAAAAAGCTATTCATGTTTCCTCATTCTCCTTTAAACAATTATTTTTGGGATTGTATAAATTGTCTATAGTCATTCCTTTGCTGTATAATAATTCAATATAACTGTATGGGTTTAATCACCATTATATATTAAATTATTTTTCTTTTATTTTTTAATTCTGTTTCAGATGGTATTCCTTCCAGCTGATGCGACTCTGAAGGAGGGGCTTAAATTGGTGTCCCCGTGGTGCACTTTTCCACCCTGTTCCTCCCCTCTGACTCCAATTGGGCCTTGTACACTCCTGGAGCACGGGTTATGGCCTAGGAGTGCTATTAGCCAATCTGGTCTGTCCCCCCCCTCCTCTTCCTCCCCTCCCCCTTACTGGGCTGCACCCTATCGGTGTAGCAACTCACCCTTTTACCATTCTAATCTGACAACGAGCAGTGTTCTGGGCGGGATTTGCAGGGTTAGGAGCGCTTGCAATGGTTAAGTATGGACACCCAAGGGCGGCGTCATTAGCTTGACAGTCCGCCCTTCCCCTGGCTTCTGACTACATCTTGCGCGCGCACCGCTGTGACGTCATCACGCGATGCGGCGCCCAGGCGCTATGAATTATGGACCTTGTAGGCCCTCATAGACTTTGGACATCCGCGCATGCGCAGAAGCCCATCTGTCTGCTGAATGGAGGGCGCTTAGCCACGCCCCCCACTCTGGGAGACACTACTTAAGCCGGCACCCGGCACTCAGTTGAGTACCGGACACCGGAGGCGCCTGACACACACTCTCTCCTCTTCAAAAGTAAGTTTGTTTTATCCACCCAATCCTCCACTACTATTATTTTCTCTATTAGCTTGGACTACAGATATCCCTTATTGTATACTGTTAAATATTCAGTGCTCAGCATAAATAAGTACACTTAAACAGATTTGTCAGAAAACCTTTTACTTTCCTTTCAGAGTCAAAATTTTCTATGGAACAATATGCTACAAAATACTCCCACAAATGTGGGCCATTGCTTGCAACCAAGATTTGTTAATTTGTACACACAAAAAAGTATTTTTCCTAACAAATCTATTAACCACTTGCTTACAGGGCACTTGAACCCCCCTCCTATCCAGACCAATTTTCAGCTTTCAGCGCTGTCGCACTTTGAATGACAATTGCGCGGTCATACAGCACTGTACCCAAATGACATTTTTATAATTTTTTTTCCCCCAAATAGAGCTTTCTTTTGGTGGTATTTGATCATCTGTGCGATTTTTATTTTTGTTTTGTTATAACATTTTAAAACGGGTAATTTTTGTCCATCATTGATGTACGCTGATGAGGCGGCACTGATGGGCACCGATAGGTGGCAGTGATGGGCACGGATCGATTACACTTATAGGCAGCACTTCTAGGTGGCACTCATTGGCACCACTGGTGGGCATTGATAGGTGGCAATTGTGGGCATTGATAGGTGGCACTTGTGGGCATTGTCATGTGGCATAAATGAGGCATAATTGCCTCTTCCTTTTCGGGACCGATGTCCCTTTAAGATGAGCCGGTGATCGGCTTTTTTTTTCTCGCTGTCAGCGCGAGGGAAAAAAAAAACGATCACCGAGCTTTTGTTTTGTTCATGTGATCAGCTGTCATTGGCTGACAGCTGATCACATGGTAAGGGGCCGGGACCACCCCCTTACTCGGATCGCTGATCACCCGAGTCTCAGTGACTTGGTAATCACAGGGCGCTCCACGCACGCACGCCCGCAGGGAGCGTGCACAGGGGAGACTGTCATATGACGGCCCTTCCGGGAATTCAGATCTGCGCTGTGGCCGTCATTCGGCCATAGCACGGATGTCAAGTGGTTAAAGACCATGTTGCAAAAATGAATACACCCCAATGAAAGTCTTAGGAGCAAAGCTAAATTGTAGATACTAAAATCCTATGTAACAAGAATTCAACTACAGATGAGTCTAATTATTCATTAACCACTTCCCGACCGGCGCACACACGTGTACATCGGCACGGTCGGGACCCCCGAGAGTCGAATCGCGGGTCCCGCAGTCTTGATCGCCACGGGGATACCCGCGATCGTTTCACGGAAGGAAGAACGGGGAGATGCTAAAGTAAACAATCATCTCCCCGTTCTGCCTAGCAACAGTGTCACTGATCTCCGCTCCCTGTGATTGGAGCAGAGATCAGTGACGTGTAAAACACAGCCACACCCCCACAGTTAGCAACACGCACCTAGGACACACTTAACCCCTACACCGCCAGTGGTTAACCCCTTCACTTCCAGTGTCATTTACACAGGAATTAGTGCATTTTTATAGCACTGATTGCTGTATAAATGACAATGGTCCCAAAAATGTGTCAAAAATGTTCGATGTGTCTGCCATAATGTCGCAGTCACAATAAAAATTGCGGATTGCCACCATTACTAGTAGAAAAAAAAATATTCATAAAAATGCCTTAAAACTATCCCCTATTTTGCGCATTTTAACACTATAACTTTTGCGCAAACCAATCAATAATCGCTTATTGCGTTTTTTTTTTTAAACAAAAATATGTAGAAGAATACGTATTGGCCTAAACTGAGGGAAAAAAAAAAAAATGTTTTATACATTTTTGGGGGATATTTATTATAGCAAAAAGTAAAAAAATAATTATTTTTTTTCAAAATTGTCACTCTTTTTTTGTTTATAGCGCAAAAAATAAAAACTGGAGGAGTGATCAAATACCACCAAAAGAAAGCTCTCTTTGTGGGAAAAAAAGGATGTCAATTTTGTTTGAGCCAAGTTGCACAACTGCGCAATTGTCAGTTAAAGCAACGCAGTGCCAAATTGCAAAAAGTGGTCTGGTCTTTGGCCAGCAAAATGGTCCGGTCTGAAAGTGGTTAAACTGTATGAAAACCTGGTGGGCAATAAATACCCAAATAAACCCCAAATTAAGAAAAGTCTGATTAGGCATTTCCTGACAGCAGCCCGTTCTGTGATCGCCAGATTTTGGTGGCAACCTGAACCACCATCATTGGCAGCTAGGGCTTGTGAAATCAAAAATACTGAGTATATGGAGAGCATGATTGCCAGAGACTAGGACAAATCTGCATCACACAGTCTCATGTGGACGGTTTGGACTCATTTTTATTATTCTTCCAAATTTGCCTCTTTTATTGCTACTATTGTTTGAGTGCGCACGTACTTTCAGAATCCTGTTAGGGGCACAAGCCTTCTTATAAATGTTCAGTGACCAAGTCCCCTCCTCCCTTTTACCTCCCCCATCTTCTTCTTCTTTTTTTCTCTTTCTCTTTTTTTTCTCTTCTCTTTTCTATACCCTTTTTTTCCCCTTTTTGTTATCCTGTTATCGGGGTCACCACTCCATGATGGCATCCTAGACATGAGATGGTTTTCCAAATGGACATCCATATATGTAGACAATATCTTCTCTATCTTATTAATGGGAACCTATTGTTTTCTGCTTGTTAACTTTCATTACCATACCTAACATGTCTTTGGTTAGCTTCTGCTATGAGGATTTTTGTTCTTCCTCTCTCTGTGGTATAATTAGGCTAAATTGTTATGATTTCTACTGATCTCACTGTAAGGCACCTCAATGTACAGATTTGTCTGTTTTTCTGTTATGGATATGTTTCTGCTCCATCATGGACATTTGTCTTTTGTACTTTATTATCTGCAAGACTTGATAAAATAGAGATTAAACATTAAACAAGTGTCCAGCAGACAGTTGATTATAAAAGCACGTTACTTAACAAAAAAAAACCCTTCCCATTTCATGCTGTCAGCAATGGCACCACACGGAAGAGAAATGTCACAAGGCATGAGACAGCAAAAAATTTCTTTACACAAGAAAATCAGCCAAGCTTTACTTATAAGTCAGAATACTGTAGCAAAAGTGATACAAAAATTTACAGACGTACAGGCCATCCACATACATTAGCACCTCAACAGGAGCATCTACTGATGAGAAGGGTTGAAGAAAATCACCATGCAGTTAGCTAAAGAGGTAGAAAGCCAAACTGGGGTGATTGTTTCCCGTAACACAATACGGCGTACACTGCAGAGGAATGGCATGCCTGGGTGTCATCCACAAAGGAAGCCTCTCCTAAAGCCCATGCACAAACAAGCCAGCCTAAAATTTGTCAGAGCCCATGCTGAGAAAGAAGAAGACTACTGGGACTCTGTATGCTGGAGTGATGAGTCCAAGATAAATGTTTTTGGAACTGATGGCTTCAAAACTGTATGGCGTCGCAAAGGTGAGGAGTACAAAGAAATATGCATGGTGCCTACAGTGAAACGTGGTGGTGGCAGTGTCCTTCTGTGGTGCTGCATGATTGCTGCTGGTGTGGGGAAGCTGCATTTCATTGATGGTATCATGAATTCACAGATATACTGCTCTATATTGAAAGAGAAGATGCTACCATCACTCTGTGCCCTTTGTCGTTGTGCACTGCTGCATTTCTGAAGAAGAACATGGTGAAAGCAATTCAGTGGGCAAGTATGTCTCCTGATTTAAACCCAATCAAACACCTATGGGGAATTCTGATGAGCATCACTCTCCATCCAGAGTCCAGGCTCTAAAATAGGTTGTTCTTGAAGAATGAAAAAAGATAGATGTTGCAATATGTCGCCATTTTGTTACTTCCATGCCTAGAAGACTATCCTTACAAATCATGGAGGTCATGCAAAATACTAGATGTAGTAGTTTTTGTTGTGGGGTGTATTCATTTCTGCATCAACTAATTTGAGTAAAGCTAAAGATTGTGTATTCTAAGTTATATTATTACCCTTATTTACAAATGCTCTAAAAAAATCAGTTTTGTCAAAATTTGGGAAATTATTCTTGTGTTCTTTGAGATATTGATTAAAATCTTACTTTTCAAAGGGGGTGTACTCATTTATGCTGAGCACTGTATATATAAATGTTATCCTGTTTGTTAATTGGCCCTTTGCAAAAACAGGTTCGCACTTTTTGAACATTTCCAGGCATGTGAACAAAGACATTTACTATTGCATGTCCCAAAAAAAAATTTTTTAAAACAAAATATAAAAAAGGGGTTTGTTTTGTTTTTCAAAATTCTCAGTTGTTTGTTAACCGCTTCCCGACCAGCCGCCACAGTTGCACTGCAGCAGAATGACACGGGCAGGCGAATTGCCATTATGTTACGTCGGGCGCGCAGCCGCGATGATCGGATTCGATCCAGAACTGATCAATCCCCAGGCCCAGGCCAATGAAATCTGGCCTGGACCTGGTGATCGCTCCTGGCGAATGAGATCCTTCCCCTGCATGTGTAAGTGTAAACACAGCAGGGGAAGTGATGTCATCTCTCCTTGTGTCTGTCTTTTCTGTTCCAGACCGAGGAGAGAGAGCATCTTATAGTATGTGTACCAACACTACACTGACACCAGTTCACATAGGTACACTTGCCACCTCCTGTCACTGTGTCACTGTGTCACCCAGTGCAGTGTTCAGAATTTTTTTTGATCGCTGTACTGGTGTCATTAATGACACTAATCAGTGTTAATCCCTTGATCACCCCCGTCACCAGTGATCACTGTATAAGTGTCACGAGTGACGCTGGTTAGTTAGATTTTTTTTATTGCACCAGGGCCCCCGCCGTATATTACCCAATAAAGGTTTAATCCCCTGATCACTCAGGGGGTGAGATCAGTTAGGTTTTAGAGTCAGTCAGGGTCTGCGTCACCCCAGGAAGCGTCAGATTAGTGCCAGTAGCGCTAACACCCACGCACTTTACACCTCCCTTAGTAGTATAGTGTCTGAATAGATCAATATCTGATCTGATCAGAACTATATTAGCATCCTCAGCTGTTTAGGGTTCCCAAAAACGCAATGTTAGTGGGATCAGCCCAGATACCTGCTAGCACCTGCGTTTAGCCCCTCCACCTAGCCCACCCCACCCAAGTGCAGTATCAATCGACCCCTAACACTTACAAAAACACAACACACATAACTGCAGCATTTGCAGAGTCAGGCCTGATCCCTGCGAACGCTAAATTTTTTTTTGGTAGTGTTTGAATCAGTCGCTGACAGTCTGGTGCTTTTTTTATTGAGTCTCACTACTGTACCAGTAAATTTAGAGACCGAAATGTCAAATCGAAGGTACAGTAGTGAAGAGGCCTACATGTTTCTGAGCATGACAGATAGTAAAGAGGAAGTCACTCATCTGTCAGATTCAGGCTCACAATACAAGCTTTTAGACAGCAGCGGAACCCTGACAGATAGCTCTGACGACGGAGTTGTGGTCCCTGCCAAGGTCAGGCGTACCAGACCCCATTCTTCTGCTGTCGTTGAAGTGCAAGAACCGCAGGGCTCTCGTATGTACTAGTACTAGTGCCGCTCATCCTCCTGGTGAACTGGCAAGCACCAGCGGCCTAGTATATGCTGGTCGTACATCCAGCACTGCAGTATCGCGTGGTGACGTGGCGAGTCCCATAAGTGCAGTTCAAGTTGGAGAGGTGGCTAGCATGAGTAGTGCCTGCTGCCACCAAGAAGAAGACAAAGACAGGCCCCGTCGAGCCCATAGTGCCCTTCCTGCTGCATTCGCCAACCCGGAATTCTGGTGGAAACAGTTGATTTTACGTCACTTGATTTTTATTCGCTGTTTTTCACCGAAGAGCTCTATAAATCTATTGTGGCCCTATAAATCTATTCATCTGCGCTAATCCCCAGATGACCCTTGCCAGATAATGGAAACCAATTAAGTTTTTCGAATTTAATTTCTGGGCCTAACCCACCTCATGGGCATAACTAAAAAGAGTAAGTTGCGGTCATATTGGTCCACTGACCCAATACATCATATGCCCATGTTTTCTGCCTCTGTGACCAGGACACGATACGAGCAGATCTTGCAGTTCATGCACTTCAACGATAATGAACTCTGTCGTCCTCGGGGCAGCTCTACAAAATTCGACCCCTCGTAAACCACTTCAACCAACAGTTTGCAGCCTTGTTTACTACCCATCAAGTTGTCTGCATTGATGAGTCCCTGATTACGTTTTCTGGCCGCTTGTCATTCAAACAGTATGTTCACAGCAAGCGTGCCAGATAGAAGATGTGTCTGTAGAAAGTGCGGATATAGGTGTGATATAGGTGTGACACCCACTTTTATTGTCCCTCCTGTCCTGACCAATCTGGTCTTTGCATTGGTGACTGTTTAGAATACCACACACTAGTTGAGTATTAGCGTAGGGTACAGCACTACACAGTCCTAGGCACACGTACACAGGGTCTTGAAAGATGTGATGGCCATCACATTTTGAGAGACCCTAATCTCGAATGTTCAGTTTATATATTTTTTTTTACAGTTTTTATAAAAGTGAAAAAAAAAACACACACACAAAAACACCTAAAAATAAAAAAGCCAAAATTAGTTTGTTTATACTTTTCTTCTCTCTCTCTATTGTTCTCTCTCTTATGTTCGCTCTCTACTGTCCGCTCAACTGTTCGCTCACTATTGTTCTATATCTACACTATTGCAGACACTACAAGGCCGTCTACAAATAATGAGCGCTCCTGTGTGCAGCGAAATCAACAAATAGATAAGAATTAGACAATCATAAAATTACCATAAAATATGTGTCTATGTGCGTATAAATAAAAATTATATAAATATACAGTAGAAAATCCAACTTAAGATAAAATCTCAGCAGCTGCCACAAATATTTGTTAAAAACAAATTAATACAATGGATATTGCTGTGTGCACAATCTAAAACCTGAAACAGTCTAAATAATGCGCTGGCTGCGCTAGAGACCCAGTTCTAATAATCACCAATGTATGGTATGGTCCATATAGTAGAGCTGTTTTTTTTTTAATCCAATCACTGTCATAACTTTAATAAATATTAGTTTAAAGAAATGTTCATGTGTATTGTGGTTTGAATTTTTCTTCTATGTTCAAAATAGTGTGGTCTATGTGATTAACACTGCAGAGATGCTATATCCGGTCCCGGTTATCTTCGATATATATCAGCATACACAGAATGTCTTAAATTCTTACAAGACTCAGGTGGGTTAAAGGCATGTAGTGTATGGAAGCTGGCTTCTCCACTGGTGCATACTCTAAGGCTGGGCTGCAGGTGGGTGGATCGGGTAAGCTTCTTAGGCAGGCTCATTCATATGTTATAAGGAGATAAAAGAGCACCATATCGTAATCCCGTTTAAAAGTTTATTAAATTTAAAAATCCAAACCCCCCTTGTAGCAAGTCAACTTACAAAGGCACACAGAAAAAACAACATTCAATAAATTATTAGGTGATCAAGGTGCTTCCTCCTTCTGATACACAGCGCGATACACCTTTTGAGGCTGAATTCCTCAATGAGTGTGTGGTCTCTGATTGTGTCGTGTAGTCACACCCAGACGCGTTTCATCCCCTAGTATATCATCAGTGGACGTGACTAAATGACTAAAATGCACCCTTTTTATATACACAGTGGTCCACACACCAAAGGCTTTAACCCCTTCAATGTAGTAGGTACCATAGAGCTTGCAGGCTTTCCCTGTTACAGAAAGAGTCTGATTGTAACACTGCTCACAGCATGTTTCCGTGCACTACACATTATAATACTGCTACATTCCGTTTAGCATGCATCCACTAGCAGGATGCAGATGACACTCACAACGGATGTATTAAGGATATATTTTACATATCATTATTCTCAATCCCATTAACGGGACGATTCTATCATATCAGACCTCATTCTGCTAGCAGAACGGTCCTGTGATTTCCAATCTAGTGCTAATGATACTTATACATGCAGGGGTTAAATCATGCATGAGTGTATCACAAACTTAAATGACAGGCTGATTGCTTTGTGCAGATGCCGCTCTTCATAATATGGTGAGCATAGACACCCTGGGGGTTAAAACCCTGTGTGTGTAATCACATCTCGTTTGTTTAGGCTGCTGTTACATTGTACAAACCTATTTACAAGTTTACAAACATATCTCTTCAACAGCACATTATTCTTATAACAAGTATTAAGGAAAATAGAGATATGGGATTTTGTAGGTACATTATGAAAATAATCAAATTAGATACTCTGATAAGCAGACTAATTTATTGAAAGTACTTTTATTGAAAAAGTGGAAAAGTAGATAAAAAAATGAACAAACATGCACATATCAACAGTCATAGGTATATACACCTACTCCTATAATAGACAGAGATAATGCAATATTCATTTGTGTGTGATCACATTTTCAACAGGCTTCTACATGTTTCGCCTGTAAAGGCTTCATCAGGAAAGTTGACATGATCACAAGAAGTTAAAACATCAAAGGTAGATTTATTCATATATTGGACCTCACAAACAGGGTCCAGAAGCAAATCTCCTCAGGGAAGTCTCATGGGATACTAACCCATGGAAAAAAGCAGCACTCAAAAAACGATCTCCTCCGGGACGGAGGGTAACCAGTAGGGAGGGATATATGAAACTCAGTGATCTACAAGGACCATCACGGCCTCATTGACAATAAATGCCACATAAATATTCCCTTGGTAATATGGTTAAAGTGCTGGCTGGGAGCTCGTACGGATGAATTGTAAATGTACCCGGTATCTCTATTGTTGCACAAATGCCAGAAAGGAATCCCGTTCATTAGGGGGTCACAGCAGCAGTATGTATGGAAAGGAAATACAGAAATGTATTCCTGAGGTTTGCCACCATATAGCCTTATCCTTACTACTACATACATACATACTACATTACATACTACCACAGTGGGAGCTCGGAGACAATATGGATTGAGTAGTAAGGATAAAGCTATATGGTGGCAAACCTCAGGGATACATTTCTGTATTCCCTTTCCATACGTACTGCTGCTGTGACCCCTTAATGAACGGGATTCCTTTCTGGCATTTGTGCAACAATAGAGATACCGGGTACATTTACAAATTATCCGCTCCCAGCCAGCACTTTGACCATATTACCAAGGGAATATTTATGTGGCATTTATTGTCAATGAGGCCGTGATGGTCCTTGTAAATCACTGAGTTTGATATATCCCTCACTACTGGTTACCCTCCGTCCCGGTGGAGATCGTTTTTTGAGTGCTGCTTTTTTCCATGGGTTAGTATCCCATGAGACTTCCCTGAGGAGATTTGCTTCTGGACCCTGTTTGAGAGGTCCAATATATGAATAAATCTACCTTTGATGTTTTAACTTCTTGTGATCATGTCAACTTTCCTGATGAAGCCTTTACAGGCGAAACATGTAGAAGCCTGTTGAAAATGTGATCACACACAAATGAATACTGCATTATCTCTGTCTATTATAGGAGTAGGTGTATATACCTACACCTACATCCAAATGGATGTTGGTACTTCAATGCAAATAAATAATGGGCTAATCGACCTCTAACCACAACTTCAATTATTCTTATAACAAATTACAATGTATCTCTTTACACATTTTTAAATACATGTTTTCCATATATAAAACGGAGCAGAGGGAATATATATATGTGCATATAAAAAATTAAATAAAGAAGATAAAACAATATATTCTTTGGGTTTAAAAAAAAAATGTATATAAATATGTATGAGAAATATTAATAGAAAAAATTATATAATATAATAATTATGATAATCTAAAATGATTAATCAAGGTCATTACATATCGATATACATGGAAACCAATGGCTAGTATGATTACCATTAATCAGAGCTAATGGGCTCACTTAACCCCTCGATATAATGTTAAACCAGCAAACTCAATAATAACTTAAATGCAGAGAGTACTAAATCGCAGGGATAGTGTGCCCATTATTGGCAAAAAAGGAATTAAAATTGGAGTCAAACAAAAACCTAAAAAATTAAAAAAAATGGGGGGTATGCTAAAACGGGGATAAGGTGCAAGAATTAAATATATTAAACATATTAGCGCTCTCATATATTCTACTTATATCCAGTCTTTTGTTTAATTCTCAGGCACCAAACTATGACTCATTATATTAATTAATACTACTAAAAATACATACATATATATATAGACAGACACACACACATATATATATATATATATATATATATATATATATATATATATATATATATATATATATATATATACACATACATACACACAGGGCTGCTGATAAGCCAGTACAACTGGCCCTGATGTACTGGGCCCAGCCAGCAGGGGGGCCCGTGCAATCTGAATGAATGAGAGTCAAGAATAAAAAAAAAAAAAAAAGTATTTCTCCAAGAAGCTGGCTTCCCATTGTAGTTTAGGAGTCTCTCACATCCCAACTGCTGCTGCCACCTCCCACCTGTGTGCTGTGTGTGAAAACCGATGCATGGAGGATCCAACAGAACAGAACAGGCTGCTGTCTGGACCGCGCAGTCTAATTTCCTGTCATTACCCTATGGTGATAAGAGAACTAACAGTCACTACATTCCCAGGATGAAGCGCAGGAAGACGTCTTTCAGGTGTTGAGCTGCTTGCGTGGGGGAGGAGGGGGGTCATTTACAACATGAAGTCAGATAGCCGACCAGCCTGTTAAATATATCACACGCTGAGTGTATAGAAGCTGCACATCCTCCGCCTCTGCAGCTCTGCTGCACCTTCCTCTCCAGTCTGTGTCTATCACATGGGGGGGGGGGGGCTGTGTAGCTTATGTAGGAATCTTGTCCCTCATGAGACATTCACTGATCAGTATACTCCTTTCTGATTGCTGATTGGAATGCTATCCTCTTTTTTTTTTTTTTTTTGTCCAGTGATACTAAAAGGGTTTTATTTTATTTTTTAATTAACAATATATTCTTTCCTACTGACCATCTCCTGTACTATGCCTGCAGTCTCTGACCATCTCCTGTACAGTAATATGTCTGCAGTCTCTGACCATCTCCTGTAACATGTCTGCAGTCTCTGACCATCTCCTGTAATATGTCTGCAGTCTCTGGCCATCTCCTGTACTATGCCTGCAGTCTCTGACCATGTCCTGTACTGTGCCTGCAGTCTCTGACCATCTCCTGTAATATGTCTGCAGTCTGTGACCATCTCCTGTACTATATATGCAGTCTCTGACCATCTCCTGTAGTATATATGCAGTCTGACCATCTCCTGTACTATGTCTGCAGTCTGACATCTCCTGTACTATATATGTAGTCTCTGACATCTCCTGTACTATATATGCCGTCTCTGACCATCTCCTGTACTATGTCTGCAGTCTCTGACCATCTCCTGTACTATATATGCAGTCTCTGACCATCTCCTGTACTATGTCTGCAGTCTCTGACCATCTCCTGTACTATATATGCAGTCTCTGACCATCTCCTGTAGTATATATGCAGTCTCTGACCATCTCCTGTAGTATATATGCAGTCTCTGACCATCTCCTGTACTATATATGCAGTCTCTGACCATCTCCTGTAGTATGTCTGCAGTCTCTGACCATCTCCTGTACTATGTCTGCAGTCTCTGACCATCTCCTTTACTATGTCTGCAGTCTCTGACCATCTCCTGTACTATGTCTGCAGTCTCTCTGCAGGCATCACATGTGTTATGGCATTGGCAGGAGGTCAGTTCTCATCTGTAAACAGTATTTATTTTGGATAATCAAACTTATAACTGGCTGGAGAAAGATAGATAGCACTTGAGGACAAACCTGCACTTTTTTCAAGGTGGGTCTGGGGTGGGGGGCAGGGGCGGGGCTGAAGGAGGGACCAGGGGCGGGGTTGAAGGGGGCCCCACCAGGTAGGCTGTATGGGGCCCATGATTTCTATCAGCGGCCCTGCATACACGTACACACACATGATCTCTGACTGGGCAAGTAAAAGACAAGAGTGTGACTGTTAGCTGAATGAACAGAAGTGCAAAACAGGCCTATATCACTATGAATTCATGGTACTCTAAAAAAAATATTATGCTTATTAGAAATATATATTATATATATCTTAGTAAATAAAAGCAGAGGGGGGAGGGTTATTCCCTGATTGAGCAAAAGTCACGATTGATGCTAAAAGAGGTAAAATATTAAAAGTGGATGAACAATCGTCGCAGCGTTATAAAATAAATTCATATTAAATTAATATTAAATTATACTCATAGGTCACTTATAAAACAAATAACATCTAGCTCCACGTTCATACCCAGTGGCATTAGTGTACCCATCATAAATATCCACTTAGTTTCTCGTTGCGAAATTTCCCTTACCATATTTGACCCCCTCCAATTGGGTAATACTTTGTCAATGCCCCAGAATTTCAATCCCGATGGGTCCTGGTTGTGGAATTAAAGTGCAGGGAAACACTATGGTATTGGAACCAAATTTCAATGTTATATATGTGTTCAGAAATACGTTTTTTCATGGTCCTTTTAGTGCGGCCCACATACATAAGGTTACATGGACATTGTAGGACGTATACCACATGTGTTGTGGCACGTAGGGATGAGCCGAACACCCCCGGGTTCGGTTCGCACCAAAACCTTCGAGCGGACCGAAAGTTTGTGCGAATTTTCGAACCCTATTCGTTACAATGGACGCGAACGTTCGAAATCAAAAGTGCTAATTATAACGGCCAATATGCATGTTAATGTCATAAAACAGGTTTGGGGACCCGGGTCCTGCCCCAGGGGACATATATCAATGCAAAAAGAAGTTTTAAAAACTAACGTTTTTTTGGGAGCAGTCATTTTAATGATGCATAAAGTGAAAAAAAAAGTGAAATATTCCTTTAAATATGGTACCTGGGGGGTGTCTAAAGTATGCCTGTGAAGTGGCATGTGTTTCCCATGTTTAGAACTGTCCCTGCACAAAATGACATTTGTAAAGGAAAAAAAGAAGCCATTTAAAACCGCTTGCGGCTTTAATGTCATGGCTTGTCCTGGCAATATGGCTGAAAATCCTTGAGAAAAATGGCATGGCTACCCCATCGCCTCCCCCCACCCCACGCCAGCCCCTTTGGGTCTCGTATGGATATTAAGGGGAACCCCGCACTCAAAATAAAACCCTATACCTACAACCCTATATACAGTAAACCCCCGCTATATCGCGGTTCAGTTTTTGCGGTCCCGGTATATTATTGTATTTGTATTTTAATTAGGACCTGTTATTCTGATATTGTGGTAATATTTTGCCATTTTCGCAGTTATGTACTCTATTTTTTACTGTACTGTTAAGACCATATTTTTGTGTTTTAAAAATCCTCTTGATCTCTCTCTCCATCTTTAATGTGTTTCTATTGCATAAAAGTGTGTTTAAAGACCTTTAAATGCTATTAAAAAATTAACAAAACATGCCTAGGGTGTATTTAAATAGGGTCTTTCTATTTCGCAGTTTTTCACTTTTTGCGGGTGGGTCCGGAACATAACCCCAGCGATGGAGGGGTGTTTACTGTACTCTGAACAGCAGTATACAGGCGGTGCAAACAAGACAGGGACTGTAGGTTTGTTCTTAAGTAGAATCTGAACAGGTACATTTTTAAGTGTAGTTCCATCAAAAAAAATCTATTTTTAAGCTTTTTGGAGAACATAGGGAGAGGTTATCACCCCTGTAACATTTTCTGTCTTTGCACATCTGTTCAGAACATTTCACCTCACTTTCCGTCCCAATGACAAATGTTTTTGGAAAAGTGGGGTTTTAATTGAAACAAGGATTGGTGATAAAGCATCAGTAGAGAGGAGATACCTTTTCCCCAAATTAAATGTAACAGGATAGAATTTCCCTTCCTAGGGGTATATTTCCTCTCACTTCCTGTTTTCTCCTTCCGTTTGCAAGTAGGAGTCGTTTGTAAGTTGGATGTTTGAAAGTAGGGGCCTGCCGTATATACTCTGCAGAAATTTGCCCCATTAGATGTTGGTGTAGCCACAACACTGTAAGCCATCACAGTTACTCTTGGTGGGCACAGGAATTGGCCCTGCTGTGAATTATTAGATCAAGATTTGTAATTGCATGCACCTGTTGAACAGGGCAGAAAAATTGGGCCTTTGGTGGTGGTAGTGGTGGACGGTGTTGCCACAAGACTGTAAGCCCTCACAGTTACTCTTGGTGGGCGCAGGAATGGGCCCTGCTGTGAATTATTAGATCAAGATTTGTAATTGCATGCACCTGTTGAACAGGGCAGAAAAATTGGGCCTTTGGTGGTGGTGGACGGTGTTGCCGCAAGACTGTAATCCCTCACAGTTACTCTTGGTGGGCGCAGGAATGGGCCCTGCTGTGAACTATTAGATTAAGATTTGTAATTACACGCCCCTGTTAAACAGGGGCTGAAAAATTGTGCCTTAGGCACTGGTGCTGGTGACACAACACTGCAACCCCTCACAGATACTGTACTTGGAGCACAGCAGTCAGACCTGTTGCGAAGCATTGCTTAAAAAATTGTAATTACACGCCCCTGTTAAACAGGGGCTAAAAAATTGTGCCTTAGGCACTGCTGTGGTGGCACCCAGAAACAAAAATGTTCTTCCAAGCTATCAAGGAATGGATCATTGAGGAGGAGGAAGAGGATAGTCAGTGAACATAACAGGACAGTCACTCAGAATCAGCATAGGCAGTCTTGAAGGGATGTGACATTATAAATTATACAGTTATATCCGCTTCAGGTGCCTGGTAGCTGGTGGTGATCCAAGACTGATTCATCTTTATGAAGGTCAGTCGATCAACCGAGCCGGTGGACAGGCGCACCCTGTGATCGGTGACAAATCCTCCAGCAGCACTGAATGTGTGTTCGGAAAGAACGCTGGATGCAGGACAGGCCAGTAGCTCAATTGCATACTGTGCAAGCTCTGGCCAGTGATCCATCCTCAAGACCCAGTAAGCCAGAGGATTTTCGGTGGGAATGATGTCCAAGTCTGACCTTGCCCCTAGGTATTCCTGCACCATGTATATCAGACGCTGGCGATGGTTGCTGGAACCGATCATACCTTGGGGCTGCGGACTAAAAAATTGTGCTCCTTCTGCTACTGACCGAAGCCTCAGCAACTCGTCGTCCAGGACCAGGAGTTTGTAACCTCCCAGTCTCTGGGAACGCGTTGCACAGACCTTTCTGCAAGGCCTCCCTGAGATGTCTCATCCTCTGCTCCCTCTGTGACGGCAAGATAAGGTCCGCAACCTTACCCTTGTACCGTGGATCAAGGAGAGTGGCCAGCCAGTAATGGTCCCTCTCCTTGAACCGAAGAATACGAGGATCCTTCCGCAGGCTTTGCAGGATCAGGGAGGCCATGTAACGTAGGTTAGCTGAGGCATTCGGTCCGGAGTCTTCTGGGTCACTGAGGACGACATGATCGCCAGCCACCTCCTCCCAGCCACGTACAAGTCCACTGGTTGTTGGGACTGTACATCATCCCTAAAAGACTGCTGCTGCTGATGCTGAGTGCCAGGCTCCACCCCCATGCTCACACAATCCTCCCTCCTCCTCCTCTTCCTCCTCCTCCTCATCCTCTTCCTGTGTGATGGGTGGGACAGAAGGAACACTGTCTGGATAAAGGGGGCCTTGAGAGGCAAGGAAGTCCTCCCCTTCCTGCCTCTGTTCTGCCTCAAGTGCCCTGTCCATTATCCCACGCAGCATATGCTCCAACAGGTGGACAAGAGGTACAGTGTCACTGATGCATGCACTGTCACTGCTCACCATCCTCGTGGCCTCCTCAAATGGTGACAGGACAGTGCATGCATCCCTGATCATGCTCCACTGGCGTGGGGGAAAAATCCAAGCTCCCCTGACCCTGTCCTGGTGCCGTAGTCGCAAAGGTACTCATTGATGGCCCTCTGCTGCGTGTGCAGTCGCTGCAGCATGGCCAACGTTGAGTTCCACCTGGTGGGCATGTCACATATAAGGCGGTTCTTGGGCAGGTTCAACTCCTTTTGCAGCTCAGCCAGCCGATTACTGGCATTATACGATCGGCGGAAATGCACACAGACTTTCCTGGCCTGCCTCAGGACATCCTGTAAGCCTGAGTACCTGCCCAAGAACCGCTGCACCACCAGGTTGAGGACGTGAGCCATACAGGGCACATGGGTCAGCTGCCCCTGTCGCAGGGCGGAGAGGAGGTTGGTGCCATTGTCAGAAACCACCATTCCTGGCTTAAGCTGGCTTGGCGTCAACCACCTCTCGGCCTGCCCCTGCAGAGCTGCCAGAACCTCTGCCCCAGTGTGGCTCCTGTCCCCCAAACACACCAGCGCAAGCACGGCATGGCATCTTTTCGCCTGCATACTCGCGTACCCCCTTGTACGCCTACGGAGCACCGCTGGTTCCGAGGACAGAGCACTTGAAGAGGCCATGGAGGAATAAGAAGAGAAGGGGGTGGAGGAGAGAGGTGTGTCACAACCAGTAGTAGCATTTTGGAGGCGTGGTGGCGGAACAACCTCCTACACTACTGCACCTTGTCCTGCATCCCTCCCAGCTGCCAATAGAGTGACCCAATGGGCCGTGAAAGAAAGATAACGTCCCTGTCCATGCCTGCTGGACCATGAGTCAGCGGTAATATGCACCTTACCGCTGACCGCCCTGTCCAGCGAGGCATGGACATTGCCTTCCACATGCCGGTAGAGAGACGGAATCGCCTTCCGTGAGAAAAAGTGGCGTTTGGGAACCTGCCACTGAGGAACCGCACATTGAACAAACTCACGGAAGGGGGCCGAGTCTACCAACTGAAAAGGCAGCAGTTGAAGTGCTAGCAATTTGGCCAAGCTAGCATTCAACCGCTGGGCATGTGGATGGCTGGGAGTAAACTTCTTTTGACGGTCCAGCAGCTGGGGCAGGGAAATTTGCCTGGTACAATCGGACGTCAATGTACTGCAAGTACTTGGCTGTGACACACCTAATTCTACACCTTCATTCCTCTCAGAGCAGCTTTCAGAGAGGACTGAAGATATAAAGGGGTTGGAGATCCCAGCTGATGAGGAGCAAGGAGAGGTCCGCTTTGTTCTTTGGTGTGGGTCTTTAATGTGCGCTTGCCAACAAGCTGCATGGCAGGTCGACATATGTCTGGTCATGCTTGTGGTGCCCAAGCGGCTGATGTTTTGGCCACGCGAGATACGCTTGAGACATATGTTGCAAATAGCAGTGGTGCGATCTGATGCACTCGTCTCAAAAAAGGCCCACACCAAAGAACTTTTGTGATAACGTGCAGAGGCAGCACCCTGCACAGGCGGAGCTCTGCGGTGTGATTCAGTTGGTGTGCTGGCCTCTAGCTGGCCTCCGGAGGGCATGCTGCCTCGTTGGACATGTGCCGCCACTGCCTCCTCCTCCTCTCTCCCTTCAGGCACCCACGTGGAGTCAGTGACCTCATCATCCCCTCCCTCTTCACCACTGGAGCAAACCTGGCAGTAAGCTGCAGCTGGTGGAACATGACTGCCAGATTGCTGTCCTTGAGCATCCCCTCTCTCTGCGTGCACGCTACTGCCTTCCTCTAGCTGGGTATCATCATCCGAGCCTTCAAAACATTGGGCATCCTCCTGCAGCATGTACCCAACACTGCTCAAACAGTTCGGGGGACTCCTCAGGAGGACATGGTGGGTCTAGGGAAGGGGTGCCTGATGATGCCATTGAGTACGCGTTGGCAGCTGCTCTGCCAGTACCCTGAGCCTGGATGAGAGAGGATGAGGAGGGCTTGGTCATCCATTCTACCAAGCCTTCGGCATGATGCGGCTCAACATGTCCAGCTGCCGAAAACAAGGACAAGCGTGTCCCATGGCCACGTGCTGATGACGATGCACGACCACGTCCACGTCCACGACCAGCACTGTTGTCTCTAGAAACAGAGCCTGCTTGCCCTGTGTTCTTGCTTCGGGACTGTCTGCCTCTCCTTGGCGGTCTTCCAGGCATTGTAGTGGGTAGTGTATATTGTGCTGGAGTCACACAGCACACACACTAACTCCTGCAGATGGCTGCCTTAGATGACAGCAACAGGGCCTTACGGCAGATAGAGGCTGCCTTAGATGACAAGAACTGGGCCTTACGGCAGATAGGGACTGCCTTATATGACTGACAACAACTGGGCCTTATAGCAAATACAGAGGCTGATGTGGTTTTATGTGTGATGTACTAACAGAGCACACACACACACAAGCTAGCTAGCTCCTGAAGATGCCTGTCTGCCTTCGATGACAAGAACTGGGCCTTATAGCAGATAGTGACTGAGGTGGTTTTATGTGTGCTGACACACACACTAGCTCCTATAAATCCCTGCCTGCCTGCCTTAGACCTCAATAGGACAGAAGGTTATGGTGCAATGCTGTACTAACAGCATAGGACAGGGTGCTACTGCAATGCTGTACTAACAGCACGCACACACCAGACTAATCCCCAGAATCAAAGCAGTTAGACTCAGCAGCAGATGATGTCACCACTCAGCAGCAGTGCAATCAGCAGAAATGATCAGTATTCACTTCAGTAGTAATGATAATGAATCAGCAATGAATCAGCAATGAATCAGCAGCAGCAGTCTGCCTATTCAGAATCAAGCCGGAACGCGCGGCGTGGCGGCCTTTTATACAGTGGGGCGTGTACTAAAGCCCCTGAGCTATAATTGGCTACAGGCGTCCTGCCTGTAGCCAATTATTGCTCTCCTCGCTGCTGGCACTGTGATTGGCCAAGCATGCGGGGTCACAGTGGATGCTTGGCCAATCATCAGCCAGCAATGCACTGCTTCTGGGCTCGCCGAGCGGGCGAACGCCCGGTGCTCGATTTGAACGTGGGTTCGAATCGAACACCGGGCCCATCCCTAGTGGCACGTGATGAATTCAGTAATTTTGAAAGTTTTCTGGTTTGCTGAAGATGTGAATTCTGTTAAACCTCTAATGTGGGTATTTACCTTGGCGCAAGTTTTACATTTTCTGCATGCATAGAAACCTGCTATATCCAAAAAATTGGTCGGCCTTTTTGGCGGATCAAGTACTTTTTTTACTATGCTGTCTCCATAGCTAGGTGCTTTCCTGTATATAAATATGGGATTTTCAGGTAAAGCTGTCTGCAGTACTCTATCCATGCATAGTATGTGCCAATGTTTTTTGAAGATGTTTTCTATTTGCTTATATTGGATACAAATCCCCATTCATGTCTGTTATTCAACGTGGGAGGTTTATTGATAAGGCACATGTCCTGCAGGGTTTCGGCAATGGTCTTTATAATATCATCCAATTGCTGGGCTTTATATCCTTTTTGTACTAATTTCTCCTTGATGATAGAGGATTGAGTTTTAAAATCTATGTCTGCAGTACAGTTTCTTCTTATCCTCATCTGTCCTTTAGGAATATTCCTTAGCCAGTGTGGATAGTGGCCGCTATTAATTGGTAAATAGCTATTCCTATTGGTGGGTTTGAAGTACACTGTGGTGGACAGGGAATCTCCTGTCCTATATACATTAACGTCCAGATAATGGATACGTTTTTGCTGTATAGGTAGTCCAATTTTATATTGTTCTTATTTTAATTCAACTCATCCAAGAAAGAGTGTAGTGATGTTTCCGTGCCTTCCCAGATGAAGAACAGATCATCAATGAATCTTTTGTAGAATAGTAGGCTGGATCTCCTCTGTGAAAACACAAATTTGTCCTCCCACTCACCCATAAATTGATTTGCGAGGCTGGGAGCAAATTTAGCCCCCATCGCAACGCCTCTTTTCTGTGAATAAAACTCGTGGTTATACCAAAAATAATTATGAGACAGGCAGAAATCAAGTACCTGTCTCAAAAACACCTTTTGTTCAAATGGCATGTCGTCTCTATGGCTCAAGGCCCAGTTCAAGGTCAGCAAAGCGTTGTCATGTTGGATGATGCTGTATAAAGAAGACACATCTGCTGTGACCAGATATACTTTGCTTTTATCAGACAGATCAATATCTTTAATTAATTGTAAAAAGTCTTTAGTGTCTTTCAAATATGCAGGCGTCTGTGAAACGCTGGTTTGTAGGAATTTATCCAGGTACTTGACCAACCCTTGATGCTACCGACCCTATACTGTTTACTATGGGTCGGGCTGGGGGGTTGGCTGGGTCTTTGTGTACTTTTGGTAATGTATAAATAGTGGGTATTCTACAAAAACTCTGTACCAATTATGTATTCTCCTTCTTATTCAGAACTCTACTATTATATCCCAAAGATATTAGACATTGGAGATCATTTTGATACGCCTTTGTAGGATCTGTATTCAATTTTACATATGTGTCTGTATCTGACAACATATTTTCCAGTTGTTCAGTGTACAAATCCTCATCTAGAATTACCACACCTCCTCCTTTATCCACAGGGCGAATTATGATATTTCTTTTGTCCTCCAACTGTTTAATCCCATCCTGAATGTAGTGGGGATTTATATTTTTTCCTGGTAATACTTTTTCAAGGTCTCTTACCACTAGATTCTTGAATACTTCCACATGCTGATTAGCTGTATTAGGTGGATTAAAGAGTGATTTGTTTTTTAAACCACTATCTATACCAAAAGCATTTTTGTTAGACGCACTAGGAATTGTGCTATTGTTCAGGAAATATTTTTAATTTTAAATTTCCTTATATATTTATTTATGTCCATATAGACGTCAAATTTGTTTAAAGTTTTTTTGGTGCACATTTTAAACCAGAGTTTAAAATATTAATTTCTTTATGGGAAAGAGTGATATTGCTTAAATTGTATACGCCTTCTATTCCACATCTCTCCTTCTTTTTTTGCTTGATTTGAATCCTCCTCCCTGCCCTGCATCCTCTGCGTCCTTTCTTGCTTGATCTTGTGGATGCTGTTGCTGGGACCAATCCTGTAAAATCCTATGTAAAATTGAATACAGATCCTACAAAGGCATATCAAAATGATCTCCAATGTCTAATATCTTTGGGATATAATAGAGTTCTGAATAAGAAGGAGAATAAATATTTGGTACTGAGTTTTTGTAGAATACCCACTATTTATACATTACCAAAAGTACACAAAGACCCAGCCAACCCCCCAGCCCGACCCATAGTAATACACATAATTTTTATTTATTTGTATTTAATTTTATACATCCCTCCGGCCTATATGACCATTAGGGGATATTTATATGCCTCTATACACCACCACTCACCACCACTCACATAATTCAGACATGTTTTATATATATATATATATATTTCTATTCCAATACAACATATACTAAAAATAATTACCAATATAAACAAGTTTCTAAATAAATATATCTAATAAAGTGAGAAATGTAGTACCTATTACCAATAATTATAGATATCAATATTATGATACATCTTATTAATGGAAAAAATCAAATGAAATAAAAAATAAAAATAATTTATTAATTTCAGGTGTGGCCACCATAACAGTGATATCCCCAATTCCATTTGAGGGGCATTGAAAAATCTGTCATTCTCTGCAAGTTCGTGACCAAATAACCTCTCAAGAGCGGAGAGGGAGAGGGGGGCCTTTCCCTCTCCCACTCAGTAGGAGGCCAGGGGAGCAGTACAATAGCAGCGCCGCCCAGGACGATTCTGAATGAATAACTTTTCGGTTTTTAGAAACTAAACTCTAGTTAAGAACGCAAATATCCGGTGGAAGTGTAAAAAATCAAATATGAATAATTTAATACTAGTACAATTTAGTACACTTACCTGATGTTAAAAAGTTTTTTCTTCCTCCTTGCAGAAACGCTACAAGTCGCCCTTCTATTCTGTATTCCCTTCCCCCCTGAAGAAGACCTTTACTCATTTTTTTATGGTCGAAATGCATTGGGGTAATGGGGTGTTTCATACTGAATGAACAAAGCATTGTAAATTCATGAATATTGTTACATTGTGACTTTTTTCCTCTAATATGTTTCAAAGATATATTACCTGTATCCGGATTTGACAAAGCCGTTCTTGTATTGTAAACCAGAGCTTGAATTTTAATCAATCAATTGTACTTGGTTTTTCTACTTTTTTGATAAAATAAACAAAATTTTGGTTCTTACCAACTAAAAGTATTCTTTCTTTTGCTGCCTAAAAACCCCATGGGGAACTTATATTTTCTTTTTGATTATAATTATTTTTGGTACAACCACGAGTTTTATTCACAGAAAAGAGGCGTTGCGATGGGGGCTAAATTTGCTCCCAGCCTCGCAAATCTATTTATGGGTGAGTGAGAGTGATTTGTGTTTTCACAGAGGAGATCCAGCCTACTATTCTACAAAAGATTCATTGATGATCTGTTCTTCATCTGGGAAGGCACGGAAACATCATTACACTCTTTCTTGGATGAGTTGAATTCGAATAAGAACAATATAAAATTGGACTACCTATACAGCAGAGAACGTATCCATTATCTGGATGTTAATGTATATAGGACAGGAGATTCCCTGTCCACCACAGTGTACTTCAAACCCACCGATAGGAATAGCTTTTTACCAATTAATAGCGAACACCATCCACACTGGCTAAGGAATATTATTAAAGGGCAGATAATGAGGATAAGAAGAAACTGTACTGCAGACATAGATTTTAAAACTCAATCCTCTATCATCAAGGAGAAATTTGTACAAAAAGGATATAAAACACAGCAATTGGATGGTATTATAAAGACCATTGCCAAAATCCCGCGGGACATGTGCCTTATCAATAAACCTCCCACGTTGAATAACAGACATGAATGGGGGTTTATATCCAATTTCCATATCCAATATAAGCAAATAGAAAACATCTTCAAAAAACATTGGCACATACTATGCATGGATAGAGTACTGCAGACAGCTTTACCTGAAAATTCCATATTTATATACAGGAAAGCACCTAGCTATGGAGACAGAATAGTAAAAATAAGTACTTGATCCGCCAAAAAGGCTGATCACTTTTTTGGATATAGTAGTGTGACAGACCTAGCCAGGACACAGGCTTTTTGAGAGGACTAACTACGAGCCTCCTGCCCACCGATCATGGGCCCTGGATTTTAAGGGGCACAGGGTGAAGGAGAACATTCAATGCTGTATATATATGTATATATATAATGTGTGTGGTCTTATGCTGTTGGGACATACACTCTCAGATGTTAGTGTCATGAACTCAAGATGTTAATTGAGTTAGTTGATCCCATTGTCCTCTGCACAATGCAGGAGACGCTCCGTCTGTTACTGGTGGTCTCCTGCTATTGTGATGAGATGTCTTGTGGTGGTAATTATGATAATTTATAATCAACTGTGTTTAGCTCGGTGACCACAAGTCTGACTTGTAGTGAAATCCTGAGTCACATCAGCTGCTTAAAGGAATTAGCTAATTAGTTTATGTTAAGTTGTTACAAGTGTATTGTTAGAATAATATGAGCAGGAGGGGGGATCTCCTCTTCTCCTGTATATAAATGTCATCTTTGTAATAAATCCTCAGTCCATGTTGGCACCAAGCAAGTTTTGTCTCGTTTGGTGCTTGGGAGCGGTTGGAATAACTTATACCTATATCCAGACTGAGAGGAAGTGATATATGACGAACGCACTCAAGAGGAGTGTAGGGACGTTCCGTCACAAGTAGGTTTCTATGCATGCAGAAAATGTAAAACTTGCGCCAAGGTAAATACCCACATTAGGGGTTTAACAGAATTCACATCTTCAGCAAACCAGAAAACTTTCAAAATGACTGAATTTATCACGTGCCACAACGCATGTGGTATACGTCCTACAATGTCCATGTAACCTTATGTATGTGGGCCGCACTAAAAGGACCTGAAGAAACGTATTTCTGAACACATATATAACATTGAAATTGGGTACCAATACCATAGTGTTTCCCTGCACTTTAAGAAATTCCACAACCAGGACCCATCGGGATTGAAATTCTGGGGCATTGACAAAGTATTACCCAATTGGAGGGGGTCAAATATGGTAAGGGAAATTTCACAACAAGAAACTAAGTGGATATTTTTGATGGGTACACTAATGCCACTGGGTATGAACGTGGAGCTAGATGTAAATTGTTTTATAAGTGACCTATGAGTATAATTTAATATTAATTTAATATGAATTTAGTATTTTATAATGCTGCGACGATTGTTCATCCACTTTTAATATTTTACCTCTTTTAGCACCAATCATGGCTTTTGCTCGATCAGGGAATAACCCTCCCCCTCTGATTTTATTTAGTTAGATATATATAATATATATTTCTAATAAGCATAATAATTTAGAGTACCATGAATTCATAGTGATATAGCCCTGTTTTGCACTTCTGTTCATTCAGCTAACAGTCACACTCTTGTCTTTTACTTGCCCAGTCAGAGATTATGTGTGTGTATGTGTATGTATATGTGTATCTGTGTGTATGTGTATATATATGTATATGTGTGTGTGTATATATATATATATATATGTATGTATGTATTTTTAGTTTTAGTAGTATTAAATAATCGAATGAGTCTTATGCCGCGTACACACGAAGGGACAATCCTGCGCGATTATCCTCTGGACTCAAGTCCAGCGGACAATCCCCTCGTGTGTGGGTGTCGGCGGACTTTTTGGCGCCAAAGTCCGGCGGACCAAAGTTTTAAGTTTGGTTTTAAAATTATCCGCTGGACTTGGCAGTCCGGCGGACAATCCCGCCGTTAGTAGGCTAGTCCGCCGGACTTTTTAAATGAACGGACTTGCCGCTCATCGGCAAGTCCGTTCATTTAGCACGTGACTTCAGATACGTAGCTAGCGTAGGCAGTAAATGCCGGCGCGCTAGCTCCGTCACCTGGCATGGATTTAAAGGGAATCCCCACGCCGAAAAACGGCGTGGGGGTCCCACCAAAAACCATCTCAGACCCTTATCCGAGCACGCAGGCCAGGAAAGGGGTGGGGACGAGCGAGCGCCCCCCCCTCCTGAGCCGTACCAGGCCGCGTGCCCTCAACATGGGGGGTGCCCTGGGGAAAGGGGGGCCGTGCGGCCCCCCCACCCCAAAGGACCTTGTCCCCATGTTGATGAGGACAAGGGCCTCTTCCCGACAACCCTGGCCGTTGGTTGTCGGGGTCTGCGGGCGGGGGCTTATCGGAAACTCTGGGAGCCCCCTTTTATAAGGGGGCCCTCAGATCCCGGCCCCCCCACCCTATGTGAATGAGTATGGGGTACGATGTACCCCTACCCATTCACCTAAGGTGTAAAATGTAAAGTAAAAAAACACACACACTTTTGAAAAAATAATTTATTGCACTGCTCCGGGGGTCTTCTTCCGTCTTGGGGGTCTTCTCGCCGGACTCCTCCGCCATTTACCAAGCTCTTTTACTGAGCGGAGAAGTCCGGCTACCTTCTTCGTCGTCGCCGCCGTCGTCTGGGGGTCTCGATCCGCCTTCAGGGGTCTTCCGGGGTCTCTTCTGTTCTTGCCGCTGTCGTCGCTTTCTGCGCCGCCTTCTTCTTCCACCTTCTTCTTCTTGTTCTTCTTGTTCTTCTTCTTCCGATGTTGACACATCGCTCGTCTGGCCGGAATGCCAGAGCCGCGCTGTGCTGGCACTTATATAGGGACAAGGGGACAGGGTCACATGCTCATGTCACATGGTGGCCCCGCCCCCTTGTGATGTCACAGTCCCAGCATCCTCCGGGACTGTGACATCGCAAGGGGGCGGGGTCACCATGTGACATGAGCATGTGACCCTGTCCCCTTGTCCCTATATAAGTGCCAGCACAGTGCGGCTCTGGCATTCCGGCCAAAGCGAGCGACGTGTCAACATCGGAAGAAGAACAAGAAGAACAAGAAGAAGAAGGCGGAAGAAGAAGGCGGCACAGAAAGCGACGACAGCAGGAAGAACAGAAGAGACCCCGGAAGACCCCCGAAGGCGGATCGAGACCCACAGACGACGGCGGCGAAGACGAAGAAGGTAGCCGGACTTCTCCGCTCGGTAAAAGAGCTTGGTAAATGGCAGAGGAGTCCGGCGAGAAGACCCCCAAGACAGAAGAAGACCCCCGGAGCAGTGCAATAAATTATTTTTTCAAAAGGGTGTGTGTTTTTTTACTTTACATTTTACACCTTAGGTGAATGGGTAGGGGTACATCGTACCCCATACTCATTCACATAGGGTGGGGGGCCGGGATCTGAGGGCCCCCTTATAAAAGGGGGCTCCCAGATTCCGATAAGCCCCCGCCCGCAGACCCCGACAACCGACGGCCAGGGTTGTCGGGAAGAGGCCCTTGTCCTCATCAACATGGGGACAAGGTGCTTTGGGGTGGGGGGGCGCCGGAGAAGTCCGTGCGTGTGTGGGGCAAGTCCACACGCTCGGAAAGTCCGGCGAAGCCAGCTGGAAAGTCCGGCGGATTGTCCGCTGGACTAGGTCCGCCGGGAAAAGTCCGCACGTGTGTATGCGGCAATAGTTTGGTGCCTGAGAATTGAACAAAAGACTGGATATAAGTAAAATATATGAGAGCGCTAATATGTTTAATATATTTAATTCTTGCACCATATCCCCGTTTTAGCATACCCCCCATTTTTTAAATTTTGTTAGGTTTTTGTTTGACTCCAATTTTAATTCCTTTTTTGCCAATAATGGGCACACTATCCCTGCGATTTAGTAATCTCTGCATTTAAGTTATCATTGAGTTTGCTGGTTTAACATTGTATCGAGGGGTTAAGTGAGCCCTTTAGCTCTGATTAATGGTAATCATACTAGCCATTGGTTTCCATGTATATCGATATGTAATGATCTTGATTAATCATTTTAGATTATCATAATTATTATATTATATAATTTTTTCTATTAATATTTCTCATACATATTTATATAAAAATAAATGTAAACCCAAAGAATATATATAGTATTGTTTTATCTTCTTTATTTAATTTTTTTATATGCACATATATATATATATATTTCCTCTGCTCCGTTTTATATATGGAAAACATGTATTTAAAAATGTGTAAAGAGATACATTGTAAGGCCCCTTGGGTCGGGGAGCCGCAGTGACGGTAAAGTAGCGCTATATTTAGCGCTGCTTTACCGTCGTTTTAACCACGATATTCGGCCGCTCGCGGTGCGGTTTTACCTCCGCGAGCGGCCGAAAAAGGGTTAAAGACCCCCGCAGAGCGCCGCCGTAGCGGTGTCCCATTCAAATCAATGGGAAGGAGCGGTATAGGAGCGGTGAACACACCACTCCTATACCGCTCCAAAGATGCTGCTTGCAGGACTTTTTTTGCCGTCCTGCTAGCGCACCGCTCCAGTGTGAAAGCCCGCCGGCTTTCACACTGAAGTTAAAGGGGCCGGATTTTTTCAGGCGGTGAACAGGCGCTATTTTTAGCGCTGTACCGCCTGAAAAACGCCCCGGTGTGAAAGGGGCCTAATTTGTTATAAGAATAATGTGCCGTTGAAAAGATATGTTTATAAACTTGTAAATAGGTTTGTACAATGTAACAGCAGCCTAAACAAATGAGATGTGATTACACACACAGGGTTTTAACCCCCAGGGTGTCCATGCTCACCACATTATGAAGAGCGGCATCTGAACAAAGCAATCAGCCTGTCATTTAAGATCGTGATACACTCATGCATGATTTAACCCCTGCATTTACAAGTATCATTAGCACTAGATTGGAAGTCACAGGACCGTTCTGCTAGCAGAATGAGGTCTGATATGATAGAATCGTCCCGTTAATGGGATTGAGAATAATGATATGCAGGGGAGGGCTGGCAGCCTTAGGCCTGGGGGGCAAGTCCAGTCAAGTGGCCCATTGAACCACCAAATCAGCTCACCATCCATCTACAACACATTCCCTGTACAGAGAGAGAGGGAGACTGCTCCACATTGCCCCAGAGAGAGAGAGACTGCTTGACATTGCCTGCAGAGAGAGAGACCGCTTTATACTGCCTGCACAGAGAGAGAGAGAGAGAGACCGCTTCACACTGCCTGCACAAAAAGAGACCGCTTCACACTGCCTGTGTTCTGCCGAGATGGTTCCCCTTGGCGGATTAGTACAGATCTGTACTGCGCTTGCACAGCGAAATTTCCGAAAATTGCCGAACCTTAACAGATGCGAGGGAAGTGTACACCGCGCAGTCGGTGTACGAGACGATGCCGGGGGAGTCTAACTAAGGGGCGGGTCTATTATAACTCTAAGCAAGGGGCAAAGGAAAATTAAAAAATAAATCGTTTAGCTGTGGATATAGAGGAGAGTAATAGAAAACCTGTCCTTTTAGAGTGCTATCTGGGGTTTTTCCTTTCAATTAGGAGTGTATTTTTTTTAACTTTTTTTTTTGGTTTAAACAAACAAAATCAGCTATGCGGTGTACACTTCACTGGCATCTGTTTAGGTTCGGCAATTTCTGGAAGATGCCTAGTCGTTCGCACTGCACCTGCGCAGTACAGAGAGGAACCAATCCGCCAGGGGAACCAGCTCGGCAAGACACCTGCACAAAAAGAGACCGCTTCACACTGCCTGCACAGAAAGAGGCCGCTTTACACTGCCTGCACAGAGAGAGAGAGAGACCGCTTTACACTGCCTGCACAGAGAGAGAGAGACCGCTTTACACTGCCTGCACAGAGAGAGAGAGACCGCTTTACACTGCCTGCAGAGAGAGAGACCGCTTCACACTGCCTGTAGAGAGAGAGAGACCACTTCACACTGCCTGCAGAGAGAGAGAGAGAGAGACCGCTTCACACTGCCTGCAGAGAGAGAAACCGCTTCACACTGCCTGCAGAGAGAGAGACCGCTTCACACTGCCTGCAGAGAGAGAGACCGCTTCACACTGCCTGCAGAGAGAGAGACCGCTTCACACTGCCTGCAGAGAGAGAGACCGCTTTACACTGCCTGCACAGAGAGAGAGAGAGACCGCTTTACACTGCCTGCAGAGAGAGAGAGAGAGACCGCTTCACGCTGCCTGCAGAGAGAGAGAGAGAGACCGCTTCACACTGCCTGCAGAGAGAGAGAGAGAGAGACCGCTTCACACTGCCTGCACAGAGAGAGTGAGAGAGACCACTTCACACTGCCTGCACAGAGAGAGAGAGAGAGAGAGAGAGAGACCGCTTCACACTGCCTGCACAGAGAGAGACCGCTTCACACTGCCTGCACAGAGAGAGACCGCTTCACACTGCCTGCACAGAGAGAGACCGCTTCACACTGCCTGCACAGAGAGAGAGACCGCTTCACACTGCCTGCACAGAGAGAGAGACCGCTTCACACTGCCTGCAGAGAGAGAGAGAGACCGCTTCACACTGCCTGCAGAGAGAGAGAGAGAGAGAGAGAGACCGCTTCACACTGCCTGCACAGAGAGAGTGAGAGAGACCACTTCACACTGCCTGCACAGAGGGAGAGAGAGAGACCGCTTCACACTGCCTGCACAGAGAGAGACCGCTTCACACTGCCTGAACAGAGAGAGACCGCTTCACACTGCCTGCACAGAGAGAGACCGCTTCACACTGCCTGCACAGAGAGAGAGACCGCTTCACACTGCCTGCACAGAGAGAGAGACCGCTTCACACTGCCTGCAGAGAGAGAGAGAGACCGCTTCACACTGCCTGCAGAGAGAGAGAGAGAGAGACCGCTTCACACTGCCTGCACAGAGAGAGTGAGAGAGACCACTTCACACTGCCTGCACAGAGAGAGAGAGAGAGAGAGAGACCGCTTCACACTGCCTGCACAGAGAGAGACCGCTTCACACTGCCTGCACAGAGAGAGACCGCTTCACACTGCCTGCACAGAGAGAGAGACCGCTTCACACTGCCTGCACAGAGAGAGAGACCGCTTCACACTGCCTGCACAGAGAGAGAGACCGCTTCACACTGCCTGCAAAGAGAGAGACCGCTTCACACTGCCTGCAGAGAGAGAGACCGCTTCACACTGCCTGCAGAGAGAGAGACTGCTTCACACTGCCCACACAAAGAGAGACAGACAGCTTCACATTGCCTGCACAGAGAGAGAGAGAGAGACCACTTCACACTGCTGCACAGAGAGAGAGAGAGAGACCGCTTCACACTGCCTGCAGAGAGAGAGACCGCTTCACACTGCCTGCAGAGAGAGAGACCGCTTCACACTGCCTGCAGAGAGAGAGACCACTTCACACTGCCTGCACAGAAAGAGACCACTTCACACTGCCTGCAGAGAGAGAGACTGCTTCACACTGCCCACACAGAGCGAGACAGACAGCTTCACATTGCCTGCACAGAGAGAGAGAGAGACCACTTCACACTGCCTGCACAGAGAGAGAGAGAGACACCGCTTCACACTGCCTGCACAGAGAGAGACCGCTTCACACTGCCTGCACAGAGAGAGACCGCTTCACACTGCCTGCACAGAAAGAGACTGCTTCACACTGCCTGCACAGAGAGAGACCGCTTCACACTGCCGGCACAGAAAGAGACCGCTTCACACTGCCTGCAGAGAGAGAGAGACCGCTTCACACTGCCTGCAGAGAGAGAGACCGCTTCACACTGCCTGCAGAGAGAGAGACCGCTTCACACTGCCTGCAGAGAGAGAGACCGCTTCACACTGCCTGCAGAGAGAGAGACCGCTTCACACTGCCTGCAGAGAGATAGACCGCTTCACACTGCCTGCAGAGAGAGAGACCGCTTCACACTGCCTGCAGAGAGAGAGACCGCTTCACACTGCCGGCACAGAAAGAGACCGCTTCACACTGCCTGCAGAGAGAGAGACCGCTTCACACTGCCTGCAGAGAGAGAGAGACCGCTTCACACTGCCTGCGGAGAGAGAGACCGCTTCACACTGCCTGCAGAGAGAGAGAGAGGTCGCTTCACACTGCCTGAAGAGAAAGACCACTTCACACTGCCTGCAGAGAGAGAGACCGCTTCACACTGCCTGCAGAGAGAGAGACCACTTCACACTGCCTGCACAGAAAGAGACCACTTCACACTGCCTGCAGAGAGAGAGACTGCTTCACACTGCCCACACAGAGAGAGACAGACAGCTTCACATTGCCTGCACAGAGAGAGAGAGAGACCACTTCACACTGCCTGCACAGAGAGAGAGAGAGAGAGACCGCTTCACACTGCCTGCACAGAGAGAGACCGCTTCACACTGCCGGCACAGAAAGAGACCGCTTCACACTGCATGCAGAGAGAGAGACCGCTTCACACTGCCTGCAGAGAGAGAGACCGCTTCACACTGCCTGCGGAGAGAGAGACCGCTTCCCACTGCCTGCAGAGAGAGAGAGACCGCTTCACACTGCCTGAAGAGAGAGAGACCGCTTCACACTGCCTGCAGAGAGAGAGAGCGCTTCACACTGCCTGCAGAGAGAGAGACCACTTCACACTGCCTGCACAGAAAGAGACCACTTCACACTGCCTGCAGAGAGAGAGACTGCTTCACACTGCCCACACAGAGAGAGACAGACAGCTTCACATTGCCTTCACAGAGAGAGAGAGAGAGAGAGACCGCTTCACACTGCCTGCACAGAGAGAGACCGCTTCACACTGCCTGCACAGAGAGAGACCGCTTCACACTGCCTGCACAGAGAGAGACCGCTTCACACTGCCTGCAAAGAGAGAGACCGCTTCACGCTGCCTGCAGAGAGAGAGACCGCTTCACACTGCCTGCAGAGAGAGACCGCTTCACACTGCCTGCAGAGAGAGAGACCGCTTCACACTGCCTGCAGAGAGAGAGACCACTTCCCACTGCCTGCAGAGAGAGAGAGAGACCGCTTCACACTGCCTGCAGAGAGAGAGACTGCTTCACACTGCCTGCACAGAAAGAGACCACTTCACACTGCCTGCAGAGAGAGAGACTGCTTCACACTGCCCACACAGAGAGAGACAGACAGCTTCACACTGCCTGCACAGAGAGAGACCGCTTCACACTGCCTGCACAGAGAGAGACCGCTTCACACTGCCTGCAGAGAGAGAGACCACTTCACACTGCCTGCAGAGAGAGAGACCGCTTCACACTGCCTGCAGAGAGAGAGACCGCTTCACACTGCCTGCAGAGAGAGAGACCGCTTCACACTGCCTGCACAGAGAGAGACCGCTTCACACTGCCTGCACAGACAGAGACCGCTTCACACTGCCTGCAGAGAGAGAGAGAGAGACCGCTTCACACTGCCTGCAGAGAGAGAGACCGCTTCACACTGCCTGCAGAGAGAGAGACTGCTTCACACTGCCTGCACAGAGAGAGACCGCTTCACACTGCCTGCAGATAGAGAGACCGCTTCACACTGCCTGCAGAGAGAGAGACCGCTTCACACTGCCTGCAGAGAGAGAGACCGCTTCACACTGCCTGCAGAGAGAGAGACCGCTTCACACTGCCTGCAGAGAGAGAGACCGCTTCACACTGCCTGCAGAGAGAGAGACCGCTTCACACTGCCTGCAGAGAGAGAGACCGCTTCACACTGCCTGCAGAGAGAGAGACCGCTTCACACTGCCTGCAGAGAGAGAGACCGCTTCACACTGCCTGCAGAGAGAGAGACCGCTTCACACTGCCTGCAGAGAGAGAGACCGCTTCACACTGCCTGCACAGAGAGACCGCTTCACACTGCCTGCACAGAAAGAGACCGCTTCACACTGCCTGCAGAGAGAGAGAGAGAGACCGCTTCACACTGCCTGCAGAGAGAGAGACCGCTTCACACTGCCTGCAGAGAGAGAGACTGCTTCACACTGCCTGCACAGAGAGAGACCGCTTCACACTGCCTGCAGATAGAGAGACCGCTTCACACTGCCTGCAGAGAGAGAGACCGCTTCACACTGCCTGCAGAGAGAGAGACCGCTTCACACTGCCTGCAGAGAGAGAGACCGCTTCACACTGCCTGCAGAGAGAGAGACCGCTTCACACTGCCTGCAGAGAGAGAGACCGCTTCACACTGCCTGCAGAGAGAGAGACCGCTTCACACTGCCTGCAGAGAGAGAGACCGCTTCACACTGCCTGCAGAGAGAGAGACCGCTTCACACTGCCTGCAGAGAAAGAGACCGCTTCACACTGCCTGCACAGAGAAAGAGACCGCTTCACACTGCCTGCACAGAGAGACCGCTTCACCCTGCCTGCACAGAGAGACCGCTTCACACTGCCTGCAGAGAGAGAGAGAGAGACCGCTTCACACTGCCTGCAGAGAGAGAGACCGCTTCACACTGCCTGCAGAGAGAGAGACTGCTTCACACTGCCTGCACAGAAAGAGACCGCTTCACACTGCCTGCAGAGAGAGAGAGACTGCTTCACACTGCCTGCACAGAAAGAGACCGCTTCACACTGCCTGCAGAGAGAGAGACCGCTTCACACTGCCTGCAGAGAGAGAGACCGCTTCACACTGCCTGCAGAGAGAGAGACCGCTTCACACTGCCTGCAGAGAGAGAGACCGCTTCACACTGCCTGCAGAGAGAGAGACTGCTTCACACTGCCTGCAGAGAGAGAGAGACTGCTTCACACTGCCTGCAGAGAGAGAGACTGCTTCACACTGCCTGCAGAGAGAGAGACCGCTTCACACTGCCTGCAGAGAGAGAGACCGCTTCACACTGCCTGCAGAGAGAGAGACCACTTCCCACTGCCTGCAGAGAGAGAGAGAGACCGCTTCACACTGCCTGCAGAGAGAGAGACTGCTTCACACTGCCTGCACAGAAAGAGACCACTTCACACTGCCTGCAGAGAGAGAGACTGCTTCACACTGCCCACACAGAGACAGACAGCTTCACATTGCCTGCACAGAGAGAGAGAGACCACTTCACACTGCCTGCACAGAGAGAGAGAGAGACCACTTCACACTGCCTGCACAGAGAGAGACTGATTCACACTACCTGCAGAGAGAGAGACCGCTTCACACTGCCTGCAGAGAGAGAGACCGCTTCACACTGCCTGCAGAGAGAGAGACCGCTTCACACTGCCTGCAGAGAGAGAGACCGCTTCACACTGCCTGCAGAGAGAGAGAGCGCTTCACACTGCCTGCAGAGAGAGAGACTGCTTCACACTGCCTGCAGAGAGAGAGACCGCTTCACACTGCCTGCAGAGAGAGACCGCTTCACACTGCCTGCAGAGAGAGACTGCTTCACACTGCCTGCAGAGAGAGAGAGACTGCTTCACACTGCCTGCAGAGAGAGAGAGACTGCTTCACACTGCCTGCAGAGAGAGAGAGACCGCTTCACACTGCCTGCAGAGAGAGAGAGACCGCTTCACACTGCCTGCAGAGAGAGAGAGAGAGTCTGCTTCACACTGCCTGCACAAAGATAGAGAGACCGTTTCACACTGCATGCAGAGAGAGAGACTGCTTAACACTGCCTGCAGAGAGAGAGACCGCTTCACACTGCCTGCAGAGAGAGAGAGATAGAGACTGCTTCACACTGCCTACACAGAGAGAGAGACTGCTTAACGCTGCCTGCACAGAAAGAGAGACCGCTTTACACTGCCTGCACAGAGAGAGAGAGACTGCTTCACACTGCCTGTAGAGAGAGAGACTGCTTCACACTGCCTGCAGAGAGAGAGACCGCTTCACACTGCCTGCAGAGAGAGAGAGAGAGAGAGAGAGAGACTGCTTCACAGTGCCTGTACAAAGATAGAAAGACCGTTTCACACTGCATGCAGAGAGAGAGACTTATAAAAGTGGGGGTGGTGCTGCGCTGTTCCCCAGGGAGGTGGCCAAATCTACCACAAGGTGGCAGTAATGGGATAAAGACGTAAACCCTTTAAGTGTAGCAATCGTATGAGACAATAATAGTTGATGATGCGACTATTAAGTCGAAGTAATGCGAGTTGAGATAGATAATTCCCTTACTATACAAGATAAGGGGTATGGTGTGACCAATACAGGTTAATAAAAATTGCTGTTGGTGAACCCAGGTAAAAATATATATAATAGAGTTGTAAATAGTACTGAGGTGCGAGAGTGTAAATTGAACTAATAGCACCTAAATAAAACTACTAATAAAACACCATAAGCAGGTAATAAAAAAAAAATCAGATATACATATAAAATCATATAAGTGAACATATGGTAAAAATGTGTCTATAGATAAACAATTCCAAAGTGCATAGTAGATGGTGAACAAAATATAAAATCCTTAAAGTGCTAGTGCAAGTGTGCACAGGCTAAAAAATGCGACTGAGTGATTGAGTGACGGGTAAAACGATAAATATAATCGCATTGGAGATATGTGATGAGTAGAGGTATGTGCAGAGAAGTTGTACTGGAGTGAACAGTAGAACAATAAATATAAAGTGCAAAGTATGCGAGCATACAAAATAATGTATAAGCTGGATGAGACTAGTCAGCGTGACTATAGATGAAAAAATCCCTGGCAAAATATAAAGCTACCAGTAAACAAAGTGGAATAAAGTTTGAAATATAAAATATAACGAAATGCTAGGTGCAGACGCAAAGTGCACACACAGATATCCTATAGGTAAAATCGCATAATGCAGGATGCGTAAAAAATAGTCACATGCGACTAAAATCGCATAGTCACATGCGACTAAAATCGCATAGTGCAGGATGCGTATAAAATAGTCATCTGCGACTATGTTGCATGCATATAAGTCTGTGATAAATAAGTCAATCCTCAATAGTTTATAAGTATATAGTAATTTCTTGTGGTAAGAAGGTGAGGGTAGTGATGTGATTCTTGGGTCACAGGTGATATCCGTGCAGTGGCTCGTTTCAAGCAGTGGGGGGTCACTCCTCTTCGTGTGGGGTACACTAAAGTGAGCAATGGACCCTTACCTTGCGGCAAAGGGTTAACCGCATATAAATGATGTAAAGGGGTCTGCTTTCTTCTCCTTCCCTCACGGTGGTCTGCCTGGGTAGGTGCGTATTCCTTTTCCCTGGTTCCAGGTATATCTAGCCTTTGTAGCTCACGGCAGATGCCGGAGTGATAGGTAAGAAATGAGGGGGGGACCGTATAGTGTAGTATGTTTAAAATTTATTTGCTCAATAAAAACAGTTTAATATAGTACCTAGTACTCACAATAGAACTCACAGAATAAAAATAAATATTTTCTCTTATCTTAGACGAGCGCCGAGCTCGTTCCATTTGCTTCCTTGTTTGTATTGAATGCCTCTCCTGTCCCTACGCGTGGCGTCATGTGACTTCATCAGGGGATACTAGGGGGGGGCATTCTGCTGTTGTTTAAATAGTCTCTATGCATGTAGCTAATTGGCAGCCATTTTCCTGTAGTTTGCATATAAAATTGCATTGGCGGCCAAAAAAAAAAAAAAAAAAAAAAAAAATTTAAAAATAGGTATGACGTTAAAAATCATTTTGGCCATATTAAAAGAGCCGGGAATATACTTAAATACATCTCCATAAAAATGTGTAAAATAAAGATGTAGTTAAAATTAGGTATAAATAATATATAAAATATATATATATATATATATATATATATATACATATACACACATATATACACATATATATATATATATATATATATATATATACACATACACACACATATACATAATAGGCCATATTACAATCAAATATCATGCTAAGACCCAGAGGAAATATATAAATATATAAAAAAATATACCATACTTATCATATAGAGTATATATAAAATATACACTAGATATTATAAAAAAAATATATATATAAATATAGAAAGCCAGGAAAAAGGGGAGCAGCGGGAATATATAAAAGGGTGGATGGTGCGATGAAACCAGGATAGGTGGTGGAATATAAAACCATACAAATTACTTGAAATGGTTATATAAAAGATGAATATTTTAAAAATCACTTAACCACTTCAGCCCCGGACCATTTGGCAGCCAAAGGACCAGAGGTCTTTTTTCAATTTCGCACTGCACTACTTTAACTGGTAATTGCGCGGTCATGCAATTTTGTAACCAAACGAAATTTGCGTCCTTTTCTTCCCACAAATAGAGCTTTCTTTTGATGGTATTTGATTGCCTCTGTGATTTTTATTTTTTGCGATATAAACGGAAAAAGAGCGAAAATTTTTGAAAAAAAAAAAAAAAGAGATTTTCTACTTTTTGTTATAAAAAAAATCTAATAAACTCAATTTTAGTCAAACATTTGGGCCAAAATGTATTCAGCCACATGTCTTTAGTAAAAAAAATGCCAATAAGCGTATATTTATTGGTTTGCGCAAAAGTTATAGCGTCTACAAACTAGAGTACATTTTCTGGAATTTACACCGCTTTTAATTTATGACTGCCTATTTCATTTCTTGAGGTGCTAAAATGGCAGAGAAGTACAAAAACCCCCCCAAATGACCCCATTTTGGAAAGTAGACACCCCAAGCTATTTGCTGAGAGGCATGTTGAGCCCATTGAATATTTTTTTTTTTAGTCCCAAGTGATTGAATAAAGACAAAAATAAAAAAGATTTTTTTTTTTTTTTTTCAAAAAGTTGTCACTAAATGATATATTGCTCACACATGCCATAGTTATATGTGGAATTGCACCCCAAAATACATTTTGCTGCTTCTCCTGAGTATGGGGATACCACATGTGTGGGACTTTTTGGGAGCCTAGCCGCGTACGGGGCCCCGAAACCCAAGCACCGCCTTCAGGATTTCTAAGGGTGCAAATTTTTGATTTCACTCCTCACTACCTATCACCGTTTCGAAGGCCATAAAATGCCAAAATAGCACAAAACCCCCCCCAAATGACCCCCTTTTGGAAAGTAGACACCCCAAGCTATTTGTTGAGAGGCATGGTGAGTATTTTACAGCTCTCATTTGTTTTTGAAAATGAAGAAAGTAAAGAAAAAAAAAAATTTTTTTTCTTTTTTTCAATTTTCAAAACTTTGTGACAAAAAGCGAGATCTGCAAAATACTCACAATACCTCTCAGCAAATAGCTTGGGGTGTCTACTTTCCAAAATGGGGTCATTTTGGGGGGTTTTATGCCATCTGGGCATTCCATGGCCTCCGAAACTGTGATTGGCAGTGAGAAGTGAAATAAAAAAATTACACCCTTAGAAAGCCTGAAGGCGGTGATTGGTTTTTGGGGTTCCGTACGCAGCTAGGCTCCCAAAAAGTCCCACACATGTGGTATCCCCGTACTCAGGAGAAGCAACAGAATGTATTTTGGGGTGTATTTCCACATATGCCCATGACATGTTTGAGCAATATATCATTTAGTGACAACTTTTTGTAAAAAAAATATATATATATTTTTTTTTTTCATTATTCAATCTCTTGGGACAAAAAAAAAAAATATTTAATGGGCTCAACATTGCTCTCAGCAAATAGCTTGGGGTGTCTACTTTCCAAAATGGGGTCATTTGGGGGGGGTTTGAACTGTCCTGGCATTTTATGCACAACATTTAGAAGCCTATGTCACACGTCACCCACTCTTCTAACCACTTGTAGACAAAGCCCTTTCTGACACTTTTTGTTTACATGAAAACATATTTTTTTTTTGCAAGAAAATTACGTTGAACCCCCAAACACTATATATATTGTTAAAGCAAAGGCCCTACAGATTAAAATGGTGGGTGTTGCATTTTTTTTTTCCACACAGTATTTGCGCAGCGATTTTTCAAACGCATTTTTTGTGGAAAAAATACACTTTTTTTTATTTTAATGCACTAAAACACACTATATTGCTCAAATTTTTGATGAAATAAAAAATATGATCTTAGGCCGAGTACATGGATACCAAACACGACATGCTTTAAAATTGCGCACAAACACGCAGTGGCGACAAACTACATACATTTTTAAAAGCCTTTAAAAGCCTTTACATGATACCACATTAGATTCACGGAGGAGGTCTACTGCTAAAATTACTGCCCTCGATCTGACCTTCGCGGTGATACCTCACATGCATGGTGCAATTGCTGTTTACATATGACGCCAGACCAACGCTTGTGTACGCCTTTGCGCAAGAGAAGGGGGGGCAGGGGTGCTTTTTTTTTTTTTTTTTGTTTTTTTTTTTATTTATTTAGCTTTTTTATTTTATTTTTAAACTGTTCCTTCCATTTTTTTTCTTTGTTATGATTTTTATTGTTATCTCAGGGAATGTAAATATCCCCTATGATAGCAATAGGCAGTGACAGGTACTCTTTTTTTGAAAAAATTGGGGTCTATTAGACCCTAGATCTTTCCTCTGCCCTCAAAGCATCTGACCACACCAAGATTGGTGTGATAAAATGCTTTCCCAATTTCCCAATGGCGCGGTTTATATCCGGGAGGGGGGACATTCCCTCCCACTGCTTGTAAAAGCAGTCTAGAGGCTAATTACCCGCTAGAATTGCTTTTACATGAAAGCCGATCACTGGCTGAAAAGAATGATACCAAGATGATACCTAAACCTGCAGGCATCATTCTGGTATAACCATTCAAAGTCCAGCAACATACTGGACATATATTGTAATCTTTTTTTTTTCATGCAGCCTCTTGGCTGAACGAAAAAAAGAGATTTGATTGGTGGGTATGCCCACCATTAGAATACCTCCCTTCATCCACCCACTTCTAATGATGGGCATACATGCACCATTTATATATGCCGATGCATGGGGGCATCCTCCCGCAAAAGTTATGCCGTGTACACACGGTCGGAATTTCGACCGTATGTACGTGGCATTAGGAGCCAATCGCTCCCCCCCCCTGCTGCCCCCATGCTTCGGCATATATGCTCTTTTTTTTAACTGTGGTGGTGAAATCACCTCCTACAGCGTTGGAGTCGCGGCTTTATGTATCGTGGGAGCAAACGCTGTTGCTGTCAAGATAAATAAATCCGCGTTGCAACTGAATGGCGCACCTGAAAACAAAAAAATGCTCAACACTAAAACACACAGTAAACAAAATTACATACCTGAAAAGCAAGCATGATAAAACATAATAAAACATAATAAAACATAATAAAACATTGCAGAATAGAATGGAGTAAAAAAAGAGCAACAATAGAGAGAGAATAGAGTGAGAGAGAGAACAATAAAACGACAACTATTTTATTTTTTTTTTATTTTTTGAGATTCACAGGTAAAAAAGCTCCTGACTGAAGCGACTGAATCAAAACGCTACCACAAAAAAAATGTTAGCGATCGCAGGGATCAGGCCTGACTCTGCGAACGCTGCAGTTATGTGTGCTTAGTGTTTTGTAAGTGACAGTGATCGATCGATACTGCACTTGGGTGGGCTGGGCTGGGCGGAGGGGGAAAACGCAGGTGCTAGCAGGTATCTGGGCTGATCCCGCTAACAATGCGTTTTTTTTTGGAACCCTAAACTGCTGGGACGCTAGTATAGATCTGATCAGATCAGATATTGATCTGTTCAGATACTGTGCCACTAAGGGAGGTGTATGCTTTGTGCGTGGGTGTTTGCGGTACTGGCACTAACCTGGGGCGACGCAGACCTTATTTGACCCTAAAACCTAATTGATATCACCCGCCGGGCGATCAGGGGTTAAACCGTTATTGGGTAATAAATGGCGGGTGCCCTGACAGTATAAAAAACAAGCTAACTAACCAGCGTCACCCGTAACAGTAATACAAAAAAAAACTGGTTACCTAGCGACACTAATGCAGCGATCAGAAAAACGATCGCTTAGTGACACTGGCAAAAGGGGGTGAAAGGGTTAACTAGGGGCAATCAGGGGGTTAAACCTTTATTAGGTAATATATGGGGGTACCTGACGCTATATAAAAACCTGACGGGGAACCTAAATAACGAAATAACTAACTGGCTAACCAGCGTCACCAGTGACAGTTATACAGTGATCACTGGTGAAAGGGTTAACTCTAGGGGCAATCAGGGGGTTAAAACCTTTATTTAGGTTGTAATATGGGGGTACCTGACCTATAAACCTATTTATGAACCTATATAAACATGGCGGTTACCTAAAAAAAAAAAATGGTTACCTAGCGACACTAATGCAGCGATCAGAAAAACGATCGCTTAGTGACACTGGCAAAAGGGGGTGAAAGGGTTAACTAGGGGCAATCAGGGGGTTAAAACCTTTATTAGGTAATATATGGGGGTACCTGACGCTATATAAAAACCTGACGGGGAACCTAAATAACGAAATAACTAACTGGCTAACCAGCGTCACCAGTGACAGTTATACTGTGATCACTGGTGAAAGGGTTAACTCTAGGGGCAATCAGGGGGTTAAAACCTTTATTTAGGTTGTAATATGGGGGTACCTGACCTATAAACCTATTTATGAACCTATATAAACATGGCGGTTACCTAAAAAAAAAAAATGGTTACCTAGCGACAGCAGTGACACTAATACAGCGATCAGAAAAACGATCGCTTAGTGACACTGGCAAAAGGGGGTGAAAGGGTTACCTGGGGGGCAATCAAGGGGTTAAACCTTTATTAGGGGGGGGTGGGGGGCTACCTTGGACCTAAAACTAACTGCCCTGACAGTTATTACAGTCACACTGACACTAAATGCAGTGATCAGTAAAAAAATGATCACTGCAATTAGTGACACTGTGACTGGGGGGGGAGGGGGTGATCTGGGGGGTGATCAGGGGGTGACAGGGGGGTGTTTTGTGTGCCTATGTGTACTGGTGTCAGTGTACTGTTTGTGCACTAACCTTTAGATGTTCACAGCTCGGCGTTCCGGTCACATAGACCGGCGCACCGAGCGTGACATCACTTCCTCTGCCTGTGTTTTGATTGACACAGACAGAGGAAGCATCTGATTCGCCAGGAGCGATCGCGAGGGGGTGGCCAGAAACCACTGGCCGTCCCCTCATCCCGGATCGCTCCTGAAGCGATCCCGACCGTCCCCGCCGGCCGGGGGGGGTCCGATCGGACCCCCCACCCGCCGGAAGAATGGCACGTACAGGTACGTGGTTCTGCCTGTACGTGCCATTCTGCCGACGTATATATACAGGGGGCGGTCGGCAAGTGGTTAAAAAACAATTAAGATCAAACTCTATGTTCATACCCCTAGGCGAGAAGGTGTCTAATGTAAAGATCCATTTGGACTCAATTTGACTAAGGGTTCTGACTTTGTGCCCTCCTCGCCAGTGTTTAACGTAAGGTTCTATGCCCCAAAATTTTAAATTAGTGGGGTCTTTGTTGTGATGTAGTAGAAAGTGTTTCGACACACTATGTTTGTCATAGCCCTTTACAATGTTTTGGACATGTTCTTTGATGCGTATTCTCAGTAAGCGTTTAGTGCGGCCCACATATTGTAGGCCGCAACTACATTCCAGGGCGTACACCGCGCCTTCTGTATTACAACAGGTGAAGTCCTTTATTTCATATGTCTCCTGTACTCGTGGATGTAAATTCAAATTTCTTTTTGTTAGGGCGCTTGGTTCTGGTACACGCTTACTGAGAATACGCATCAAAGAACATGTCCAAAACATTGTAAAGGGCTATGACAAACATAGTGTGTCGAAACACTTTCTACTACATCACAACAAAGACCCCACTAATTTAAAATTTTGGGGCATAGAACCTTACGTTAAACACTGGCGAGGAGGGCACAAAGTCAGAACCCTTAGTCAAATTGAGTCCAAATGGATCTTTACATTAGACACCTTCTCGCCTAGGGGTATGAACATAGAGTTTGATCTTAATTGTTTTTTAAGTGATTTTTAAAATATTCATCTTTTATATAACCATTTCAAGTAATTTGTATGGTTTTATATTCCACCACCTATCCTGGTTTCATCGCACCATCCACCCTTTTATATATTCCCGCTGCTCCCCTTTTTCCTGGCTTTCTATATTTATATATATATTTTTTTTTATAATATCTAGTGTATATTTTATATATACTCTATATGATAAGTATGGTATATTTTTTTATATATTTATATATTTCCTCTGGGTCTTAGCATGATATTTGATTGTAATATGGCCTATTATGTATATGTGTGTGTATGTGTATATATATATATATATATATATATATGTGTATATATGTGTGTATATGTATATATATATATATATATATATATATTTTATATATTATTTATACCTAATTTTAACTACATCTTTATTTTACACATTTTTATGGAGATGTATTTAAGTATATTCCCGGCTCTTTTAATATGGCCAAAATGATTTTTAACGTCATACCTATTTTTAAATTTTTTTTTTTTTTTTTTTTTTTTTTTTTACATTTTTTTTACATTTGTGTATTTACAATATACTAATGTTCGTATGAAAGCCTCATTATGTCTTTCCGAATGTGGCTAGTAATATGTATACAACATTATATTACATCATGTAAATTAACTTGCTGCAGTAATTTCCCTCTGGCTCCCATAGATAGTGAGATTTTCGTCCGACCACCGTTACTCACGATGGACGGCAATCACACAGTATATATAACCAACAAAATGGCCGCGCCCATGGCGGGGACATCTCACTTGACCACAAGTTACTAAATAACCAACAAAATGGCCGCGCCCGCGATAGTCGGGAAAATGGCCGCCAATGCAATTTTATATGCAAACTACAGGAAAATGGCTGCCAATTAGCTACATGCATAGAGACTATTTAAACAACAGCAGAATGCCCCCCCTAGTATCCCCTGATGAAGTCACATGACGCCACGCGTAGGGACAGGAGAGGCATTCAATACAAACAAGGAAGCAAATGGAACGAGCTCGGCGCTCGTCTAAGATAAGAGAAAATATTTATTTTTATTCTGTGAGTTCTATTGTGAGTACTAGGTACTATATTAAACTGTTTTTATTGAGCAAATAAATTTTAAACATACTACACTATACGGTCCCCCCCTCATTTCTTACCTATCACTCCGGCATCTGCCGTGAGCTACAAAGGCTAGATATACCTGGAACCAGGGAGGGGGGGGGGGGGGGGGGGGGGGGGGGGGGGGGGGGGGGGGGGGGGGGGGGGGGGGGGGGGGGGGGGGGGGGGGGGGGGGGGGGGGGGGGGGGGGGGGGGGGGGGGGGGGGGGGGGGGGGGGGGGGGGGGGGGGGGGGGGGGGGGGGGGGGGGGGGGGGGGGGGGGGGGGAGGGGGGGGGGGGGGGGGGGGGGGGGGGGGGGGGGGGGGGGGGGGGGGGGGGGGGGGGGGGGGGGGGGGGGGGGGGGGGGGGGGGGGGGGGGGGGGGGGGGGGGGGGGGGGGGGGGGGGGGGGGGGGGGGGGGGGGGGGGGGGGGGGGGGGGGGGGGGGGGGGGGGGGGGGGGGGGGGGGGGGGGGGGGGGGGGGGGGGGGGGGGGGGGGGGGGGGGGGGGGGGGGGGGGGGGGGGGGGGGGGGGGGGGGGGGGGGGGGGGGGGGGGGGGGGGGGGGGGGGGGGGGGGGGGGGGGGGGGGGGGGGGGGGGGGGGGGGGGGGGGGGGGGGGGGGGGGGGGGGGGGGGGGGGGGGGGGGGGGGGGGGGGGGGGGGGGGGGGGGGGGGGGGGGGGGGGGGGGGGGGGGGGGGGGGGGGGGGGGGGGGGGGGGGGGGGGGGGGGGGGGGGGGGGGGGGGGGGGGGGGGGGGGGGGGGGGGGGGGGGGGGGGGGGGGGGGGGGGGGGGGGGGGGGGGGGGGGGGGGGGGGGGGGGGGGGGGGGGGGGGGGGGGGGGGGGGGGGGGGGGGGGGGGGGGGGGGGGGGGGGGGGGGGGGGGGGGGGGGGGGGGGGGGGGGGGGGGGGGGGGGGGGGGGGGGGGGGGGGGGGGGGGGGGGGGGGGGGGGGGGGGGGGGGGGGGGGGGGGGGGGGGGGGGGGGGGGGGGGGGGGGGGGGAAAGGAATACGCACCTACCCAGGCAGACCACCGTGAGGGAAGGAGAAGAAAGCAGACCCCTTTACATCATTTATATGCGGTTAACCCTTTGCCGCAAGGTAAGGGTCCATTGCTCACTTTAGTGTACCCCACACGAAGAGGAGTGACCCCCCCACTGCTTGAAACGAGCCACTGCACGGATATCACCTGTGACCCAAGAATCACATCACTACCCTCACCTTCTTACCACAAGAAATTACTATATACTTATAAACTATTGAGGATTGACTTATTTATCACAGACTTATATGCATGCAACATAGTCGCAGATGACTATTTTATACGCATCCTGCACTATGCGATTTTAGTCGCATGTGACTATGCGATTTTAGTCGCATGTGACTATTTTTTACGCATCCTGCATTATGCGATTTTACCTATAGGATATCTGTGTGTGCACTTTGCGTCTGCACCTAGCATTTCGTTATATTTTATATTTCAAACTTTATTCCACTTTGTTTACTGGTAGCTTTATATTTTGCCAGGGATTTTTTCATCTATAGTCACGCTGACTAGTCTCATCCAGCTTATACATTATTTTGTATGCTCGCATACTTTGCACTTTATATTTATTGTTCTACTGTTCACTCCAGTACAACTTCTCTGCACATACCTCTACTCATCACATATCTCCAATGCGATTATATTTATCGTTTTACCCGTCACTCAATCACTCAGTCGCATTTTTTAGCCTGTGCACACTTGCACTAGCACTTTAAGGATTTTATATTTTGTTCACCATCTACTATGCACTTTGGAATTGTTTATCTATAGACACATTTTTACCATATGTTCACTTATATGATTTTATATGTATATCTGATTTTTTTTTATTACCTGCTTATGGTGTTTTATTAGTAGTTTTATTTAGGTGCTATTAGTTCAATTTACACTCTCGCACCTCAGTACTATTTACAACTCTATTATATATATTTTTACCTGGGTTCACCAACAGCAATTTTTATTAACCTGTATTGGTCACACCATACCCCTTATCTTGTATAGTAAGGGAATTATCTATCTCAACTCGCATTACTTCGACTTAATAGTCGCATCATCAACTATTATTGTCTCATACGATTGCTACACTTAAAGGGTTTACGTCTTTATCCCATTACTGCCACCTTGTGGTAGATTTGGCCACCTCCCTGGGGAACAGCGCAGCACCACCCCCACTTTTATATATCTAGTTTGGTAGGTACGGTTTGACCTACACCAGGTGCCTGCAGCAGTCCCCCCACAGTCAGTCCCCACCACCCGCCCTTACCCTCCCCCTTCCACTGTAGCGCAGGAATACCCCACTACAGAGAGAGAGACTGCTTCACACTGCCTGCACAGAGAGAGAGAGAGACTGCTTAACTCTGCCTGCACAGAGAGAGACCGCTTTACACTGCCTGCACAGAGAGAGAGAGACTGCTTCACACTGCCTGCAGAGATAGAGAGAGAGAGAGAGAGAGTGAGTCTGCTTCACACTGCCTGCACAAAGATAGAGAGACCGTTTCACACTGCGTGCAGAGAGAGAGACTGCTTAACACTGCGTGCAGAGAGAGAGACTGCTTAACACTGCGTGCAGAGAGAGAGACTGCTTAACACTGCCTGCAGAGAGAGAGACCGCTTCACACTGCCTGCAGAGAGAGAGAGAGAGAGACTGCTTCACAGTGCCTGCACAGAGAGAGACCGCCGCTAAAACAATGGTAAAGCACCACTAAAACGTAGTGGTAAAGTGCCAAACGGGCACTTTACCACTACCGCCCCAGTGTGAAAGTACCCTTAGGTATTAGATGTGCAAACAAAAAGTTGAGAGCCCATCTAATACCTACAGAGAGTAATGGAAATTAGGTGGAGTTCAAAGTGAACCACCGTGCCATTACCTGCAGGGACTGGCATTTAGGGGGTTAAAACAGGCAGGGATTAAATGTGATATCAACTGCTCACTGCCTGTCAAATGTCTCTGAAAAGTGACCTGAGCATTGATCACTTTTCAGAGGAGTGTCAGTGCCTGCTGCAAGTGAATACAAGCCTTTGGGCTCACACTGATGTGCTGCAGTTTGGCTGCAGTGCGGGTGTACTGGCTGGTTTCACACTCCCTCAGACTTCTTTTAGGTTACACATTTTTGCTGCATTTTCTGAAAGTGCACAAAAGATGCAGCATGCAGGACGTTTTGTGCACTTTCAGAACATGCAGTAAATGTGCAACCTCTATGGGGCCAGGGGCAACATGCAGGAAGACTGCCAGTACATCAGCACTGCAGCATGCCAGTGTGAGCCCACAGCATACCAGCTAGAAGGGCAAGGTACTACACAGACTGCTAGAAAAAAAAACTCTTTGGCTGCAGAGAGGGGGAGGGAGGAGGAGCTCACTTACTTGGATGGTCCCAGACTCCCAGGAGACTCACTGTATTCCAGCCGACTGCTCAGATTGAACTTTCCCGCCCCACACATCCTCTTCACAGAGAGCACATGGGCTGCCTGGACTGTGGGCGGGGAAAGAGAGAGCAGGTCCAGCCTCTGCCAGCCATTCATGTGGAGGAGGGAGGGGCTGCTCCCACAATGCAGTGCAGGCATGGCAGCAGCCAGCAGCATCGGGCTAGCCAATCGGCGGCTGGACTACAACTCCCACAATGCAGCAGCCAGCAGCATCAAGCTAGCCAATTGGCGGCCGGCCGGACAGTACTACATCTACCACAATGCAGCGCAGGCATTGCAGCATCCAGCTAACCAATGGGCAGCCGCCGTGGCCGACATCCATTAAAAAAAAAATGACAAACAGCCAGCGGCCATTTTAAATAATGTAGGCACCGGCCTGGGGGGAAATTTCCAGCCCGCCCCTGATGATATGTAAAATATATCCTTAATACATTCGTTGTGATTGTCACCTGCACCCTGCTAGTGGATGCATGCTAAACGGAATGTAGCAGTATTATAATGAGTGTAGTGCACTGAAACATGCTGTGAGCAGTGCTACAATCAGACTCTTTCTGTAACAGGGAGAGCCTGCAAGCTCTATGGTACCTACTACATTGAAGGGGTTAAAGCAGGGGTCAAGTCCTGGGGAAAAAAGTGTGGGAACTCCCACCCAAGATCCACTCCCCCACCAAAAAAAAAATGATACGCTCATATGCACGAACGCTTCAAAAGTGGTATTTTTCATCCAATTTTCGTATTGTGTGTATGAAGCTTAACTGTTAGTATATAAAAAAAAACAATCCTCAATAAACATAAATACGGTAATTCTCTGAATAATCAGCATTTATTCAATTGTGCTTCCATGCAAATGTGAACATCATGTTCTGATCTTTATTGGGGAATTTTATTTTGTATATAGAGTGTTTATGTGGTGAGTTTACACTTTTCATTGAACAGAGTTTGGATAACACAGGGTTAATCGGAAAGGTCATAAATTAACTGCACATTATCTGGACAGAGGGGAGATAGTGATGTGTTCCTGCTTAGGAGATGTATGTTTGCTTGGGGGGCTGCAAACTCTGCAGGGTGCTGGCGTCTGAACTCTCCCCCCCCCCCCTCCCCGTCCCCCTTTACTCTCGGAACTCACATCTGATGAACTCATTGCTGACTTAATTTTTTACTTGATGTGTCATCATTGGAAGATCTCAAAGGAGTAACTGCTGCGCTGAATCATCTGACTCCATCCCCTCAGGATTTGATGTACTGCCAGCTGTATATGGACCTTGCTGTGACCTGTAGTACACCTCCTTTCTTCCTGTCCAGAGACGTGTTTGAACACTATGTTGCAGTTTGTCATGTGAGTGGATACTTTCTTTGTAATAAATGATATTTTGATATATATTCAGAGGCGCCCCTCTCCTTGTTTTTCTTATAGCTTTTTTTGGACCTTGTTTCTGGTCTTTTCGGTGGCAGCCCTGACAGACCTATGTATGTATATATCTATATATATATATATATATATATATATATATATATATATATATATATATATATATATATATATATATATATATACCCGCCCCTGCCCTCTTGGACTATTAGGAACTTTATAATTAGGTATTGTGACATTGCGCCTTTTTACTTGTCTAAATATATCTATTGTGTAAAATGTTTTTAAATGAATAAAACAGCAGTGCTAATAATCACAGTGTTTGTGAATAAACTAAATATTTAACCTGTGTAAACAGTGCTTGAAAATAATCAACCTGTATGAACAGTGCTAAAAAAAACAAGATTAATCACCTATGTACACAAAATTAAAACGATACTTATTGCAAGTGTCCAAAGGAAACAAATCCAAACTAAAGTCCATTAACTGTTAATTGAAGTGATAGTGTTTCAAAGTGAAAAAATTACAAAAAAGAGTGAATAAAAAAGTGAAAAAAATCTTGAAGCAAACAAAGTCTTGAAGTGTCTTAAACAAAATTCCTGAAGTGACTTGAAAGCAATCTTCCACCACACCACCTGTGTTCAGTGCTACCGCACCCTTAAGAAACACACTCACCAGCAGCATATGCCTTGCACTCTCATGCTCGGCCAACTTGCTTAATAGCCCCACACGGGTAACCGATGGATCCAAAAGGAATGTTAGATACTTGCACTCCACATATAAGGAAAAAAGAGATGCTTCCGATAGTGAAGTAGAGTAAACCATTTATTAAAACAGCACACACAAATCTTCAACCATTGTACTTACATCCTTCATATAAAATCAAGGCACTTCAACATAAACTTTTCAACAAGAAGCAAGGACACTGCAGTGGTGACCCTGATGTATTACGGTCTCGGCGGACCCGGCGTTAATACCAGTGTGTCTCACCCTCCACGCTGTCTTCTTTCTCTTTCACTTCACTCCCTTTCACTTCAAACGGCATAGCACACCCAGTAACTGGAACGTTGAATGTCAAATGCTCCTCACAGTTGCCATGTAACCATGCCCAGACATGTTTCGTCGAAGTGACTTAATCATTGGGGTTGGTTACATGGACTACTCCAATCCCATTTATACTCTCCTGATAATTGCCTCTTTCAGGCTAATTGGATCCTATGTGCACACCTGCGCACAAAGGGTATAATTTGCGCACATGTTTGTGCACTAACACGCGCATTGCGCGCATACATATGCCTTCATGGCTAATAGGTCCTTATGGCCTGTCAATGCACGCCACCTCTAGCATAGAATGCGGCTGCGCATGCACTTGCGCCCCGCACGTCACCATACCAAAGCGCATTGTGCGCGCACATATGCCTACATCGCTAATGGGAACCTATGGCCTGTCCATGTACGGCAACTCCCGCACCAAGTGCGGCTGCGCACACACGTGCGCCCCGCACGTCACATGGCGCGCGGCCGCGTGCATTCATGTGCCACATATCCTTTTCTATTTACATTCACAAAAGCGGACCTCGTGCATTCATGCGCACCGTCCCGCAATTGCGTGTGTGCGCACCGGGTCCCCATGACCATAATATATGGGTGGTGACCCCGCTTACAATCAACATAAGGAGGATACATGTTATAAAAATGAAAGATAAATACATCATATATATACGTTAGTGCCTACAATATATGAGGGTGACCTTAAATTACTAAAATTGCTAAAATTACTCTTTAATATACGAAATATTAAAAAGGCATAAACACGCATATAAATTTAATATGCTAATCAGAAAAGCGTATGAAGACTAATAGTGTGAACCTGATAGTCCTTTTTACTATACCAGAATTCACCAAGATAAAAATATTCCTTTAAAAACTTATCATATTAAATTAACTAAAAAAATCCTACAGTGTCACTGTCTTAGCATACAACGTGAATATATACATATGTGTATATATACACATATATATATATATTACTAGAAATACCCCAAATATCTTCTCAAGTATCAAACCACACTTATTATTCATAAGTTACTGATAAAGCAATTCAAATCGAGTTTGATATTCAACCCTTTCGGATAGAGACTCTTGAGGAGAAAAATCCACTTCGTCTCCCGGGACAATTCTCTGACCCGATTTGAGCCCCTCCATGCAGGAAAGGTACAATCAATGCCACAAAATTGTAGCACAGAGGGATCTTGATTATGTTTTTCCTTGAAATGTAGATAAACACTATGATCCTTAAAGCCTTTTCTAATGTTAGCCAGGTGTTCGGCAATGCGTACCCTAAGTAACCGCTTTGTCCGTCCCACATAATTCAACCCACATGGGCACCACAACAGGTACACCACATAAGACGAATTGCATGTGATGAACTGCTCCACCTTGAACTCCTCACCATAATAATTGGTAACACTAGTCATGCCCCTATTAATCACATTCACTGTTCTACAGCAGATGCATTTACGGCATGAGAAAAAACCTTTTAAAGTCAATACTCTGTGTACATCTATCTGGTGGGTCTTGAATTTTTTGCACCACTTTGTCGCCAAAGCTTGGAGCCCTTCTATAGATAAACTTCGGCCTCTCCAGTAAAATCTCACCCAGATGTCGGTCCCTGCATAAAATATGCCAATATTTCTTAAAAATACCCTCTACCTCTTTATATTGGTGATGGAAATAATGAATCTGAAATAAAGCCCACCTGATGTGAAGTATCAGCACTATTTCTTTCCTTCTTTTTCAAACATTGTTCTCTAGGGATTAGTGCGACATCATCAATCATTTTATTAATAGTCTCTTTTTTGTATCCCTTTTCCAAAAATGTATTACCTAATACATCGGCCTGCGTATAGTAGTCATTTAATGCAGTACAATTTCTCTGTACCCTTAACATCTGACCCTTCAGGATGTTATGGATCCAGGCTGGGTGTTGTCCACTGCCAATAGAAAGATAGCTATTTCTATCAGTGGGTTTAAAGTAAACCTTCGTATTAAACCTAGTCCCAGATTTCATAATGACCAGATCCAAGAAGTTAACCCTATCCTCACTTACAGCATGGTCCAATAATATACCATTATTATTGCAATTCATTTGTCTGATGAATTCCAATACTGACTCCTCCGTGCCCTCCCATATAAAAAGGAGGTCATCTCTAAATCTCCGATATAGCTTTAGTTCTGGTCTGTGTCTATTAAACATATGTCTGTCCTCCCATTCAGCCATAAACAGGTTGGCGAGGCTGGGAGCATATTTTGCTCCCATTGCCACGCCAACCTGTTGGGAGTAGAACTGATCATGGAACCAGAAATAGTTATGGGCCATACAGAAGTCCAAGACCTTCCCCAAAAAACATTTCTGCACATGTGGTATGTCTTCCCTCTTACTCAATGCCCAATTCAAGGATAAAAGGGCATCGTTGTGTTGAATAATAGTATAAAGCAAGCAGACATCCGCAGTTACTAAGTATGTTTTACAGTCTGGGTTCACTTGGAAGGGATAAAGGTGAACCCAGACTGAGGATAGGGTGAACTTCTTGGATCTGGTCATTATGAAATCTGGGACTAGGTTTAATACGAAGGTTTACTTTAAACTCACTGATAGAAATAGCTATCTTGGATCTAGAATTCTTCAGGGAAGGTCTGTCTTTTAGAACTAAAAACTTTTTTAAATCGACAGATAGAAATGGGTTTTTACCCTTGGATAGTTGCCACCACTGGTCATGGCTATGCAACATACCAAGAGGCCAATTTATACGTTATAGATGTAATTGTTCTCTTGAGGCAGATTATTTTGCACAGTCAAATATATTAGCTGAACGGTTCTTTCAAAAAGGTTATCAAAGAGAAGTTATCACCAGTGAAATCCATAATATTGGGAATATTGAGCTATTTTGGTGTCTGAGTCTAAGACCAAAAAGAAACAGAAGGACGGATAAGAGTTTAGGATCATCCTTGATTATAACATTCAGCACAAGAAATTCAAAAAGATTATAATGAAACATTGGGACATTCTGAAGAAAGACCGGATTTTAGATACAGTAGTACCATCACGGCCTAGATTCATTTATAAGAGGGCACCCACTGTAAGGGATGCCCCCCTTGCAAACAATGCAAATACAATGTTAAAAGGAAAGACTTTGTGGCTCCAACCACAGGCATGACATATCCTATTAAAAATGTTATCACCTGTAAAACCATTGGTGATGTTTACATGCTCGAGTGCGATTGCGGTCTGCAATATGTAGGGAGGACCTCCAGACCTCTCAGTATCCGTATCGCCGAGCACGTTAACAACATCAAAAAAGGCTTGAAGACTCATAATGTCTCCTAGCATTTTAGATATTTGCACAAAAGAGACCCCAAATGTCTCAAATTTTGGGGCCTGGAAAGGGTTAACCAGCATTGGAGAGGAGAGAATTATATTTGTCAACTTAGACGGCGTGATTCCTTCTGGATCCACGAGATGCGTGTGTTGGTTACGGAAGGGTTGAACGTCGACTTTGACCTTGATTGCTTTATCTCTGACAAGTAGGCCATAAGATAGTTCCCCCTCCCATTTGATGCAGCATATGTGTTCTTTTTCTTTTTCAGATGGTTGTGGGTTTTTCGTCTATTTTCATAATGTTTAATGTTTTATAATGTATTTTATAAAAAGAAAAATGTTTATGTTCCTTAGCCATTTCTATGCATTTAGATTTTTCTTCACTTTGTATTGATCTGGCAAATATTTTATATTCATCAATTGAGTGATTTTTTCTATGTGATGTTTATATCGTTTTATCTACGAAAAAAGGGGGGAAGGGAATTGGCACAGTCAGGAGCTGCAGATAGCTGCTCACCCCGGGTTGGATAGAAAAAAAGAAAACAGATTCTCCCTTGGTGGTGGGGTTTTTAGGCAGCAACAGACGTCTGGTAGAGAATATCAGACGAGTGTGTAAAGTGAGAGACCAAGTCCATCCAAATCAATTTGCAATGTTTATTCAAAATTTAAAGGAATAGCATGACACATAAAAAAAGGAGTGTAAAACACAAGCCCATACAGAATAAAAATACGAATACAGTACAAAAAATAAAACCAACAAATAACACCTAGCACCGCTGCTGATATAATCAGAAGCAGTGATTGTATAGGGTGTGACAAAAACACTGACGCGTTTCAACCTGTTGTCTGTGTCGGTCTTCCTCAGAGCATTTTTGTCTGCTGGAATAAAAAGACATTGTAACAGCAACTCCTCAGTTATATGTTTCTGTACATTTACACTCATGTCCATATACATTTTTGTATTATCGATATAGTTACCGGTATAGATGTAGTGTATGGGATAATCTTCTGCATGGGTGTTTGTAAAAAGTCCCGTTGTTGTTCCTGGTGGCTACCAATTCCAGCTCCTATTGGTGAATCGAGGCACAGTGGGTCATCCAGGCCGTATGTGGCTTGCGAGGAGTCACACTTCTAACTGACTCGCCAAGCCCACTGGTGTAACCATAGGATTTGGTATCTGTGCTGTATGGATAAGTCCGCTTTCCGGATTTCCAGTCACGGCATTCCTTGCACTCATGATGCTATCCATGAACACTGGGCTGCTATATATTAAATGCTGGGTGACGTGGTAGCTCTATCCACCGCCGACGAAGTCCGTTCTGGACGTAACGTGCATACAGGGGAGGAGCTACTGTCTATGGTCGTCACCCGCAATCCATCTGAACTCAGTGTGCGGTTCTTATACCGCAGTTTATTATCATTCACGTTGCCGCTTTTTACCAGGCATTTATGCTTTACATCTGCTTGTACCGGCATTTTAGCCACTTCGTTTTTGGAATCAATTACGATCCATACAGTCTGCACTGAGATCGTTCCTTCTTTCTTCGTTTGAATAATTTTTATTGAAAATGTTTGCAATAACAGAACATTAACAGGCATGTAAGTACACGTAGGTAATCATAGTCACAAACAAGGGATGTGGTGTCACAGATAGTAAGATCCGTTTACATGAAGCAATAATACATAAGCAGTCATAACTCTTGAATGAAGGGGGTACATTAAGGCTCCGTCCCTGTATATGGCCCTATATAGCGTCTTAAAGAGCCAGATACAGGAGAAGTCCAGGGGATCCCAGACTCACGGGTGCCCCGAAAGGGATCACGCTGTCACCCCGGAGTGGGAGCCACCAGACATCCGTCACAGGGTCAGGTTATGACTCGACATATAAAGTTATTTTAGTGGTGGCTAATCGAGCCCAGGGAGCCTATCAGTCAGCAAGAGTCTAAAATATCCTTGCCAAGAGAGGCAGTACAGGAAAGGAAAAGAGAGAAACGTGTGAGGGAGAAGAAGGTGGGGTACGGGTAAGGGGAGTCAACTAATAATCCCAGAGTTCGTCGTACCAGGTGGTAGTCCAGGAATTAGAGAAATATTACAGAAAGTGGCCCGGGGGTTCCCATGTATTCTGGAATTTCTCCAGTTTGTCATCGAGTTTGACTACGATCTGTTCTTGGACCATGATCCAAGTAACTTTCGTTTTAAAAAGCTGAAAGGAGACAAAATGTTTCTTCCAGGCCTTGGCTATCATTATTTTGGCTCCCAGTAAGATAGAGCTGAATTAGGGTGTGGCGGTACAGCGGTACCATTAACTTGCTGATTGTACGAAAAACTTTCCGCCAAATCGGATGTGGGGGCAGGTCCACCAGATGTGAAGCATGGAGCCCTCCATCTCGCATCCCCTGAAGCAGACCGGTGGAGTACCTGGGAATAGCCTGGCCAGCCTGGAGGGAACATAGTACCACCTGATCAGTTCTTTTAGACTAGCTTCAATAAGAGAGATATTAAGGATACCTTTGAAAGCTCGGTCTGTAGCTCGAAACCAAGTTGCGGTGTCCCAAGAGTTGTCCACGTCAGCTTCCCAGGCTCGGACGTAAGAAGGTTTGGTTTCCCTATGCATAAGCGCTGCGTAGATCAAAGAGATGCCTCCCCTCTGATCCATTAGATTGACACACCAGTGTTCATATGTAGTGATAGTGATAAGGGTTTAGTGGTCCAGACTGAGTGGATAAAATGGGAAATCTGTGAGAACCTAAAGAGTTCAGAGTTAGGCATATCCAGCTTTTTTTGACAATGTGACAGTGTGATGGGGCCGGAGGGGGAAAATAAGTCTCCTATCCGCTAGAGGCCTTTGTTCGTCCACCATTTAAAGGCTTCAATTTCCATCCCTGGGTTAAAATCTGGATTATGAAATAGGTGTGACAGGGGTCTTATTGGGGAAATGATGGTAGGAAGGGTAAAAAGTTTGGAGCAGAGGGCAATTGAGTGTGAAAGAGTGGGTGCCATGACGGCCGGTCTGCGACTAGGCTTGCACCCCAGTAGATAATCTATGGTGTTCGAGGGGACGGCTTGCTTTTCCATAGATAGCCAGTCTGGTTTCGCGTTCTGTGAGAAGGCTGTAGAGATTTGTGCTAACTGAGCTGCTTGATAATATCTCCAGAGATTGGGGAGACCTAAGCCTCCTTGCGATCTCAAGTGGTAAATTGTATCCGAAGGGCACCTATAACCTTTTTTCCCCCAAATGAAGCACAGTATGTACGATTGTAATTTGTTAAGGAATTGCTTGGGAACCGGGATTGGAAGCGAGTGGAATAGATAGAGCATACGTGGGAGAAGGGTCATTTTGACTGCGTGAAGCCTGCCCACCCAGGATAGACCACACTTGGACCACCGTTCCATAACATTTTTACATTTGAGTATCATGACAGGGTAGTTCGCTGTGAAAAGTCTGTTTATGTCTGATGTTAATTTGATACCTAGATAAGGTAGCTTTGAGGGGGCCCAAGAGAAAGCAAAGTTGGTCGTGAGTTGTTTGAGGCTGTCCGGAGGTAATGTTATATTTAATGCTAGTGATTTGGTCATGTTCACCGTGGACCGGATATCCCACTAAAGTCTTTAAGGGTTCGCATAATCAAAGACATAGACGTCAGGGGGCAGGAGATGAAAAGAAGGAGGTCATCCGCATTAGGTGCGCATTTGTGTTCCTGTGTGCTGCAGTTGACTCCCTTGATGTCCGGGTTAGTCCTCAGGGCGATGGCTAGTGTCTCGATAGCTATCGCAAAAAGGAGAGGCGAAAGTGGGCATCCCTGTCTGGTTCCTTTACCTATGGGGAAGGAGTCAGAGTGTCTACCCAGCAGACGCACCTGTGCAGAGGGATTAGAGTAGAGGGAGTTAATAAGGTTGAGAAAATGTTTGCCGCATCCCCATCTCTGGAGAAGAACAGACAGGTATGCCCAATCAAGCGAGTCAAGCGCCTTGTGAAGGTCAATTGATAGAAGGAAACCCTTCTAAAGGGGGTGTGCCATCCCATTGTGATCTGACTAGAGAAATTATGTCAATGGCCCGTCTAATCTGGTCCGGGCCTTGTCTCCCAGGAATGAAGCCCATCTGATCCTTATGTATATAAGAAGAGATGAAGCTGGACATTCTGTTTGCCATAATTTTCATCATTATTTTGATATCGTTGTTTATGAGCGAGATGGGGCAGTAGTTACTCACCTCGCTATTGTCTTTGTCTGGTTTCGGAATGACCGAACTATGTGCAGAATTCAAATCCGGGTCTAACGGGGCTCCATTCCTGAGAGAGTTAAACATTTTAGTCAAATGTGGGGCCAGACATTGTCCAAATTTTTTATAGTACCCTGTGGAGAAACCGTCCGGGCCCGGTGAGGAGCCCAACTTAAGATTGTTAATGGTATCAAGAACTTCAGTTTGGGTGAACGGGGTCTCCAGAAGGTCACTGTGTTCCTTAAGCAATACAGGTAAGGGAAGATCATTTAAGAATTTGTCCCTGTGTGCTGTGGAAGGGTTAAGGTTTTGTTGGTATAGATCGGAGCAGAATTGCTTGAAAGAGTGCATTATCTTTGATGGGTTCTGTGATAGTTCCCCAGAAGCCACCCTAAGTTTAGGGAAGGTCTGTGTGCGCTGTTTAGGGCTCAGTTTAGATGCCAGGCGCGAACCGATTCTGTCCTTTTGGGCATAAAATCTTGCACCCGTCCAACGAAGATGTTGTGCCGCTGCCGTGGTCAGTGATAAATTTAGGAGTGCTCGGGCCGAGTCAAGTTTTGCGAGGGATGCAGATGTGGGATTGTGTTTGTGGGCTTTAGCTAAAATGCGAAAGTCTTCAGAAAGTTTCAAGGTGTCTGCTCTATGTGCTGCCTTGAGTTTAGAAGACAGCTGTATTAATTTCCCTCTAATTACCGACATATGAGGGTTAACCTCCCGATAAATGTCTATCAATCCTGCAGCATTCAGGATTTTTGCTATGGCAACACTCTGTTTAGAGGGCCGTCTAGGTTTGGTAGCGCAGTTCGTAAATTTGTCCAGGGAAAAATCAAAGGCTATATTTGAGTCCCCACCAAAGAAAACCGTACCCCGAAGGTGATTCTGCAGCTTTTGGAGTAGAGATTCGAAAAAGGCTCTTTGACCCTTGTTGGGCGTATAGTAGGATACAAAAGTGTAAAGTTCCCCGTCTATATGACCAGACACTAGAATGTAACGACCCTGCGGATCAATGATCGTTTCGGGTTGAGACAAGTTAATGTGTTTGGCAAAACAGACAGTGACCCCTTTCGTTTTGTTTTCCGCCGAGGCCAGGAAGAATTGGGGGTAGTGCTGATGTAGGAACGTGGGTTTATATGTGGAAGGAAAGTGTGTTTCCTGTAGTAAGAGTATGTCGGCATGTAATGAGTGGTATTGTTGCAGCATTTTCCTATGTTTGATCGGGGAGTTGAGGCCCTGTGTGTTGTGAGAGATAATCTTTAAGGTAGGTACACTGGTGGGTGTGTCAGCCATGGGTCAGAAGGTAGTGATCGGTATAAAAAATTTGGAACTTACCCCGCCAGAGGTAAAGGTGGATAAGGTCAACATCCGGTCGCCCGAAAAGATTGGTCCTGGAGCCTGGGTAAGAAGACTGGGAACAATTGAGGCATCTGAGAACTCGGGATGGAGCGTTCGGAAGGGGGAAGAAAAAGAAATGAAGAAGAAAAAGAGAAGAGAGTCACATCATTAGATGACAAATAGTGCAATCCTGCGACAGTCACACCCATTAAGCATACATAAGGGTCCCCTGACCCTTGCCCACCCCTGTAGCGGAACGGACTTGCCGTAACTGCCCCCAATACCTGAGGAGCCGGAAAGACCTTATAAAGGAAATCCGGGCTAGGAGCCAGGTGCACCGAAGAGCTTCTGGTCCAAGTGAGGTGCATTGGATCCACCACAGTCCCGCCACCCTAGATCATTCATATCTGAAAGTCCCAGAGTGACTCATTATCTCCTAACTACAGAGCGTCCCCTAAGTGATGAGAGCAAAAGATAACTCTTACAAGTAAACTGCTCGGTAGAACTGTGCAGAGGGATCCCCCGATGCTCGACCGCTGTCCACCCCTCCTTCCCCAATGTAGGGGAGTAAATGGGGGAGTGGCAGTTAGATAAGCAGCAAAACCAAATAGTAATTCAAGCATGGGAGGATCGTCCCCGGCAGCTCCACACAGGACTATTATAATTTCCATGGAACATATTAGAGCCAGTGGGGAGTAAATGAGCCAACAGGAAAAAATAAGAACAAATTAACAACAGGGAAGAGAGGTATGTATGTATTCTGGTACTGAAGTACTGAGAGTCCTCTACATCTAACTGAATAGAAGTCATCAGAATAATATACTAGCATAGATTGATATAAACCCAGGTATTTGCAACTCATATGAAACCTGTTAGGGCAGTGCGTTGGTATGCGGAAGTTACTGTCCAGAGTAAAGAAGGTTCTGCCCTCTGCAGCGACGTAGGAGTGCCGCCGGGACAAGGTACCTAACAGAACTGTGAACCTAAAAAAAAAAAGAAGTCATAATTACGGCCTCTAAGGCCTAACTGGGAGGTCGATGGACTAGCTTGACCTAGTTCACTGTGCAGTTGGGGTAAGGGGGGCTACCCCATTCCGGCCTACACAAAAGGAAGGGGGAACAGAGGGCCCAAAACTGTCCCCTAACCCCAAAAGGGTGAACCAAAAACAGGAGAAAAGTGTGTTAAATGGTGTCCGAGGGTCGGAGTCTCATGGCGGTAGATTTTCTTTCGGACGCTTGGAGCCTTGCTTCAGCCAGGTGTGTTGCAGGGGGCTTGCTGGCGGAGGTCTCTTCGTCGAGGTCGGGGTTCCCCTGGTAGCCTGAGAGGCATGCGGTTCTAGTTGTATCAGGCCGAGATGTGTAAGGAGACGTTCACCTTCAGGGAAAGTGGAGAAGCCAAAGCCTTTGTTCTTGTAAGAAAAGTTCAGTCATAGAGGGAAGGACCAACGGTAAGTGATTTCTTTATCCATGAGGACTTGCAGCAATGGCTTAAGAGAACGCCTTTTTTGTATCGTGTATGGTGAGAGGTCAGCAAAGATCTGGATTTTGTGTCCCTGCAAATTGAGATTGTCTGCGTATCTGGATTTTCGCATTACTTCTTCCTTGGTCGAATAATAATGCGGCTTAACAATGATGTCGCGGGGCAGACCATCAGAGCGGGGTGCTTGCAGTGCTCTGTGAGCCCTATCCAGCTCCAGCCGGTGGTCAGGGATATCAGGAATTAGGCTTTTTATTAAAGATTTCACTGCTTTCTGAACCTCTTTTTCAGATTCAGGGATCCCTCTGATCCTGAAGTTATACCTGCGTGACCTATTCTCGAGGTCATCGATCTTAGAAAAAGCAGTCTCCAATTGCTCCCGCACTTCTTGTAATCTGTTGGAGTTTTGGTTAATCTGAGCTACCGCTTGTTCAGCTTTCTGTTCTATAGTATCCATCCTCATCCCAATCTGCTGCAGGTCTGCATGTAGTGAGTTAGTGATCTGTGCAGCAGTTAGTGCCAGGCTTTTGGAAAGCATGTGGGAGAATGCAGCCATCATAGATGGAAAGTCAGTGGGGGCTGGGGCATCCTCCTGTGCTTCACTGACAGTGAGCATGAGGCCTGTGTGGGGATCCATCATGGGGGTAGTGGGATATCCAGCATTCAGCCCACCCAGCAGGGATTCTGTGGAAGAGGGGGAGTTGGCAGGCTGGAGTGGGGGGAGGTAATTGGTACCTGAGAAGGCTAGTTGTATCTGGTCCTGGTCCGTAATGGACGAATCCTGTGGTTCTGTGGGGTGAAGGCCTTGTGCTGCCGCCGCCATTTTGGCGTAACTGAGGGGGCCGGGAGCCACCGTTATCTGGCCAGATAAGTCCCGCTTGGCCTGCGGGGATGACATCCGTGTGTTCCTGGGGGTTTCCCCCGTACAGATCACGCGGGGTGTGGGGACGCTCGGTAAGCGCCGGTGGTCAGCGGGGGGCCGTGGTGGAGCGGAGCTCTAGATGCCGGCGGCCATCTTGGGAGCTGCCGCGCATGCGCCTCCGTTCCTTCTTTTTTATCCTTTAATTTGTATGATTGATTCCTGGTTGTAATTCCGCTGGATTGGAGCACCATTTTCACCCCATATGTGGGAACTTGCGCTTCTGACCATTTGTTCATTCAGTGGTCCAACACACCTGGTATCCATTTCTTATGGTGGAGGACCTGTCACTGAGATGATTTAGTTCAAGATTGCATCTATCACCTGGTGTTTATCTACAACATCATCCTGCATTTCAACCAGTTTATGAACTTTATCTATTGCAGAGGGAACCCCCCCCCCCCCCCCCACTGTCTTCCATGGTTTTCTCTGGCTCTCCTGTCCCAACAGGGAACCCGAGAGCGCCAGCTGACCATAGAGCTGATCGGAGACCAGAATGGCTCCAATCATCTCTATGGCCGGAAGCTACGAGCATTTCATGACTTAGGTTTGACCGGATATAAACAGCGCCATTGGAAAATTGGGAAAGCATTTAATCACACTGATCTTGGTGTGGTCAGATGCTTTGAGGGCAGAGGAGAGATCTAGGGTCTAATATACCCCAATTTTTTTTAAAAGAGAGTACCTGTCACTACCTATTGCTATCATAGGGGATATTTACATTCCCTAAGATAACAATAAAAAAAATAAAAAATAAAATAAAAAGAAAAGCACCCCTGTCCCCTCGTGCTCACGCACAAAGGACTGCACAAGCGTCGGTCTGGTGTCATATGTAAACAGCAATTGCACCATGCATGTGAGGTATCACAGCGAAGGTCAGATCGAGAGCAGTAATTTTAGCAGTAAACCTCCTCTTTAACTCTAAAGTGGTAACCTGTAAAGGTTTTTAAAGGCAATTTTAAAGCATGTTGTGTTTGGTATTCATGTGCTTGGCATAAGATCATCTTTTTTATTTCATCAAACATTTGGGCAATATAGTATGTTTTAGTGCATTAAAATAAAAAAAGTAGGGCTGTTACTGATTAAAATTTTCGTGTTCGATTAATCGATTTTTTTAATCGATTAATCAACCAATTTTGATTAATTATAATGCACATACAGATCCAACTCCAATCCAGCAACTCTGCATTAGTCAGTGGTAATTGTGGTATACACTACACCCTGTTCCAAAATATTATGCCAGTGATATTTTTCTTATTTACCTAAATAATTGATGTAAACAACAGTCAGCATAATTCTCATGTTATCAACTATTAAGAGTACAACTAAAAATGTATTGAACAAACTTCCTAATGATAACAATATTTTTTTTTCAAAATAAAAAACTTACGATGCACTGTTCCAAATTGTTGTGCACAGTAAGTTTCAAAACACTTTGTAGGTTGTAAAGAACTAAAATTTGTCATTTGTTGTGTTTGCAGCATATTTACGGAAATCAAAAGCTATTTCATTCAAACAACATTTTAACTTTTTAAACATTTTAACAGGTCACGTTACATTTTAACATAGGACCACTTATTTGATAGCAGCTTCACAAGTCTTGCATCCATTGAACTTGAGAGTTTTTGGACAGTTTCTGCTTGAATTTGTTTGAAAGATGTCAGAATAGCCTCCCAGAGCTGCTGTTTGGATGTAAACTGCCTCCCACCCTCATATATCTTTTGCTTGAGGATGCTCCAAAGGTTCTCAATAGGATTGAGGTCAGGGGAGGATGGAGGCCACACCATGACCTTCTCTCCTTTTATCCCCATAGCAGCCATTGACGCAGAGGTATTCTTTGCAGCATGAGACGGTGCATTGTCATGCATAAAGATGATTTTATTACGGAAAGCATAGTTATTCCTTCTGTACCAGGAAAGGAAGTGGTCAGTCAGGAACTCCACATACTTTGCAGAGGTCATCTTTACACCTTCTGGGACCCTAAAGGGGCCGACCAGCTCTCTTCCCATGATTCCGACCCAAAACATGACTCCACCACCGCCTTGCTAACGTCACAGCCTTGTTGGAACAGGGTGGCCATCCACCAACCATCCACTACTCCATCCATCTGGACCATCCAGGGTTGCACGGCACACATCAGTGAACAGGACTGTTTGAAAATTAGTCTTCATGTATTTTTCTGCCCAATGCAGCCATTTCTGCTTGTGAGCATTGGTTAGTGGTGACCGAATGGAAGGTTTATGCACAGTTGCAAGACTCTGGAGGGCTCTGCACCTTGGTGTCCATGGGACTCCAGAGGCACCAGCAGCTTCAAATATCTGTTTGCTGCTATGTAATGGTGTTTTAGCAGCTGCTCTCTTGATCCAATGCATGGATCTGGCAGAAATCTTCCTCAATGTGCCTTTATCTGCATGAAACCCGTCTGTGCTCTGAATCAGCCACAAATCTCTTAATAGTGCGATGATCATGCTTTCATACCTCGTCCAAGGCATTGAACTATTTAACTCTTTTCGGCAGCGGAGAGATCCCTTTTCTTCCCCATATTGCTTGAAAATGGTGCTCTGCTTAATAATGTGGAACACTCTCCTTTAGTAGTTTTTCCTTTAATTGGGCTCACCTGGCAATCTAATTATCACCAGTGTCCGAGATTGTTTTCAGTGATCAAAAGAACCCTGAGACACAATGCCATCCATGAGTTAAACTGAAAAACAAAATATTTAATCTTTGTTACACTGCAATAGAATTTGCATAATAATTTAAAACAGGGTGTATATACAATCACCCAACACTAGTTAGTTTCCAATTTCCTTTAATGACTTAAAGTGGAGTGCCTACAAAAAAAAAATTAAAAGTCAGCAGCTACAAATACTGCAGCTGCTGACTTTTAATAATCGGACACTTACCTGTCCCTGGGTCCAGCGATGCGGGGAAACAAGACCCCCCCTCGTTCCCCGCTCCGCTCGCGGCGCCGGCATTCTTAATGTGGGAACCCGGCTGTGGCTGCGCGAGCGGCGCCGTGATTCGACGCTCACTCATCTGGGACACATGACAGGTCCCAGATGACTGTGCGGCGCCTAGGGGAAGTGACGTTTAGCCCGGGCAATGAAGGTGGCAGACTACGAGGGACCCCCTAGCAACAGGCATTTAGAGGTGAGTAAAAAAAAATTTTTTTCCAATTTTTTATTTTTTATTTTTTTAATGATTTTTAAGCCACATTTTTTTTTTTTTGGTGGCAACACCACTTTAACTTCACAGGTCACACAAGTACGTTTTAAATCCAAACTGTAGCACTGACGTAAGTCATTTTTTTTCCCACAGTAGCGTGACAATCCCCCAACCTGTGCAAACAGGTGGTCATGCAAGCGGGTATCAAAAGGGTAACACGGACCATAAACTTCGCTCCCGTTTACTTAGATCTCAGCAAGGATGCCAGGTCATGGGTAGAAATAAAAGATCTAAGTGCTCACCGCTTAAGTATAAAATTAAATTTTTGTGTTCAAACACAAACTACTCACATAAAGATGATAAAAACACAGCATGTAAAGCCGACAATCGTGTTAGGTCTGTAGGGCAGCAGCGGGTGACGTCATGCGTAGCTCCTCCCCCGTACTTGTTACGTTCAATCAGAACTTCAACATCACTGGATCTCTGACGGAACTCCCTGAAGACCTGAAAGCCGGCAGAGAGGTGAGTACTGATCAAAAGAATTTTGATCGATCAAAAGAATTTTGATCGATCAAAAGAAATTTGATCGATCAAAACAATTAAAGATTAATCAAGGAATTAATCTTTAATTTCCACAGCCCTAAAAAAATGTGTTTAAAAAATTGCTGCGCAAATACTGTGAGAAAAAAAACACCCACCATTTTAATCTGTAGGGCCTTTGCTTTAAAAAAAAACGATATAATGTTTGGGGGTTCAAAGTAATTTTCTAACAAAAAAAACGATTTTTTTCATGTAAACAAAGTGTCAGAAAGGGCTTTGTCTTTTTTTTTTTTTTTTTTTTTTGAAAATTCTTTTTATTGAACAATTTTTGACATACAGCACATTTACAGCTTGGTACAACACCACGCTGAACAATCGGCCAACATGGCCGGTAAATCTAACAACATTAACAATGCCATTGGACCTCTCCCACCCCTTTCAGTTTCTTCTCACACTGTTTGATCAGACTCAAACCATGCTCTCCATACTTTTTCAATTTTTTTTACTGCACCCTCTAGATATACAAGTTGCTTTATAGTGCGGGAGCATTGCATTCACCAATCCTTTCCAAAAGGTTATTTCAGGGGCCCCCACTTTTTTCTACCTAAGTAAAATGGACTTCTTCCCATAGAAAAGTAGTATTGTGAGTAAAGTTCTGTGTGCCCTTGATGGGACTACCTCGTCTACCAACCCCAGGAGACACACATCAATGGTCAAGGGTACCAGAACTTGCAGCACCTCCGCTATACAGGAAGTGACCCCAGACCAAAATTGTTGGATCTGGGGACAGCTCCAGAACACGTGATGTGCGTCAGCCGAGGCGGCAGAACACCGCCAGCACTCTGATGAAATGGATGGGTATATTGGGGCCAGTCTGGCAGGGTATAATATATTCTATGTAAGAATTTAAACTGAATGAGCCTATCTCTTGCTTCCACCAGATGCTGAAATGGTTGTTCCCACATACAGTTCCAATCCTCTCCCTGTATGCCTGGTACCTTTGCTTCCCATCGTTCTCTACATTTAAGTAGTGCCTTGGGACTAGTTTTGAACAAATCCTTATACGTTACTGATAAAGTCTTTGATAATTCCTCTGTCGTAAGTGTGTCCTCTAATCTAGAGGGGAAGGATTCAACCTTCACCTCCCTAAATTGCGTCTGAAAGGCGTGCCTTAACTGCAGGTATCGGAAGTGCTGAGAGTTTGGGAGGTCATGTCTGGCCTTGAGGTCATTGAACGTCAAAAGTTCACCATCCCGTGTAATATCTTTAAGTAGTCTAACTCCCTTGCTCGCCCATCCCATTGGATCCTCCAAGGTGTAAAAATGTTTCAACTTCGGGTTCATCCATAGGGGGGGTGATGGGGAAATCCACAGAAAACTAGGGCATGCCAATTTCACTGCCTCCTCCCATGCTTTTACAGTGGCCTTCATAGATTCAGTGAGAGGGAGCTCACTCCTCATGCCTCTGTGGATGGCTAAACAAAGGGATTCATAGGAACCCAAGGGGCTTCCAGAATTGTTGCCGAATCACCCGCATCAGAAACCAACCATCTGTTCACAAAAACCATTTGGCCTGCCAAATAGTATTTGCGCCAATCCGGTAGAGCCAACCCTCCCTGTCCCCAGGGCTCTTGTAGTACTTTCAGGCCTATTCTAGACATTTTAGGGGCCCACAAAAATTAGCTGGTGATCCCATTCAGTTTCCTGAAAAAAAGACTTTGGTATCCATACCGGAGCGTTCCTCAGGAAATATGGGATAACTGGGAGAATTTTCATTTTTACAAGATTAATCCTTCCTATCAGAGATATTGGGAGTTTTTTCCATACCTGTGTCTTATGTTTAAAGAAAGTTATGAGTGGTTCCAGGTTCAGGGACATGTAATCCATTACATTTGCTGTCACTTTTATTCCGAGATAAGTAATCTGGGAAACCCAGTTTAATGGCAAATTTGGATTCGCTCTAGCTCTGGCTTCTTTATCCAAAGGCAAAATGGACGACTTGGTCCAATTGACCTTTTGACCTGAGTATCCAGTAAAGGTGTCCATTATATCAAGGGCCGCCACCAGTGAATCTTCAGGGTCTTGTAAAAATAAGAGGTCATCAGCATACAATGCCAATTCCTCATCTATATTGCTTTAACCCTTGTCGACGCTCTCAATGCCACCGCTAACGGCTCTATCATGAGCGCAAACAAGAAGGGGCGACAGAGGGCACCCCTGACTAGTACCCCTACCCACTGTAAAATATTCAGATGTATGTGTACTCGTGCGGATAGCCGTCCGTGGCGTACTATACAAGAGGGATATCCATTGACAAAACCCCATGCGTTCTAGGACTGCATGCATGAAGTGCCAGTCAACTGAATCAAGGGCTTTCTTGATGTCAAGTAAGACAATGATTCTATAGGATGAGTCTAAGTTAGGAAGTTGCAAGTGAGTGAACAGTCTCCTCAAGTTAGTATCAGTCGACTTGCCCGGCATAAATCCTGTCTGATCTACATCTACCAGAGAGGAGACTACAGCTGCCAATCTCCTTGCCAGGACCTTAGTTAAAATTTTAAGGTCCATGATGAGCAAAGCAATGGGTCGGTATAAAGAACATTCTAGAGGGTCCTTACCAGGTTTAAGTAATAAAATCATATAGGCATCTAACATCGAGTCCGGTAACCTTTTCTGTTGTAAACTGTATTCTAGCAACGTCGTAAGTCTTGGGGCCAGCTGGTCTGCATAAGTCTTATAGAAGTCTGCTGGGAACCCGTCCGGACCAGGTGTCTTATTAGGTGGGAATGCAAAGATTGCTGCTGTCACCTCTTTGTTCGTGATTTTGGCTTCTAATGTCAGTCTATCTTCGTCAGATAACCTAGGAAGGGTCAGGCCATCCAACATGTTTTCTAAGGCCGCCACGTCATACTGTCTACCCGGGGCATACAGTGTTGAAAAGTATTTTTGAAATTCAACTAGAATGTCTGTCGGGTCTTTAGGCAAATCCCCATTGTGGCCCTTAATTATTGGAATATGGGTTATTTGGTTGTTGTCTGTTACCAGTCTCGCCAGCAGTTTCCCATTCTTGTCCCCTTCAGCAAACAAAGAGTTAGATACATTTTTTGCCTCAGTATGTGCCAGATCATTACAATGCAAGGAAAGGTGTCTCCTGGCTTCTCGCAGTGCTGCGTAAGCAGAGTCCGAGGGATTTGTGGCATTCACCCTTGCACAATCTCTTTCCTTGTCTTGTAATTGCTGGATTTCCGCATTTTACCTACATCTACCCGTACTCTTTTGATGGCTGTTATGCATTCTCCCCGAATTACCGCCTTAAAGGAGTCCCACAGAACTGGAGGGTCAGCCGTCTCAGTGTTTGTGGCCCAGTATTCTGTGGTCGAGGCTAGGAGATGAGATGATACCTGTTCTTCCTGTAACCAACCTGGGGCAAGCCTCCACCCTCTCAACCCCTTACCCATCGAGAGGAGCAGAGAAATATTGAGGGGGTTGTGGTCAGATAAGCCCCCTGCCAAGTACTCTCCCCCCCTCACATAAGACAACATGGTCGGATTACCAAATGCCAGATCAATTCTGGCTGATGAGTGATGTGACTGAGAGAGGTGAGAATAACAAACTTCGGGCGGGTTTTTCGATCTCCAGATCTCAGTCAAATTAGCCACTGTGGCCCAAGACTTCAAATCCACTGACCCCCCCTTCCCCGGGTTGGAGGAGTCTCTGGCCTCCAATGTGGCATTAAAATCCCCCATTATCAGAAGCGGGAGGTGTACATGCGGGCCAGCTTCACCAGTAAATCATATAGAAATCGTATTGTAAAAGGAGGCGGAACATATACGTTAACCAGAAGCATTTTACAGTTGCATATATCTAGAACCAGTGTCACATATCGTCCCCCCAGATCAGAAACCACCTGTTGGATTGTGCATGGAACTGTCCTACTAATTAATATTGAAACCCCCCTGGCAAAGGTGGAGTATGTGGCATGAAATGCCTTTTGAATACAGGATCTGCGTAAATCTAAGATTCTACTACCATCCAGGTGAGTCTCCTACAGGAAGAAGATATGCGGCTTTGCAATTTTTAGATATTGAAACATCCCGGCCCTTTTAAATTTACCATTTAAACCTCTCAAATTCCAGGACATCAACTTAATTGTGTTAGCCATAATCCTGCAAAAAAATTATAGATAGGGTGAATTTTAGGCTTAGGGTTAAATTGAACCCCTCAATGGATACATTTACCACCAAGTGAACGGTGACCTTCACTAGTTGGGGAATGGGAACTGAGTAATAACTTTCCCACATAGATAGAACAATAACATACCCCCCCCCCCCCCCTGCTGTTATACCAGAGCTAACTAGCAAAGAAAAAAAAAAAACTTTGAAGAAAAAAAACCATTGTATACCGGTATGCAGCTTACACTCCTAAACTTGTAAAACAATCAAAAAATTGTTGCTAAAAGGTCTTTCAACGTATAATAGTCCGACAAGACTAGTAGATTGTTCCTAAAGCTTCTACTTAGTCAATACAATTGGAGCATGCTTCAATATGTTTTGGGGCATAGGAATGCATAGATATGTGTAGAAGGCATATATAGTATTTTGGCACCACCTAGTGGTGTCAGGTTATATCAGACAGACACACACCTAATGTGGAAAAATGCTGTAGATGCAAGCATTACAGAAACTGCAGTTAACCACGACTCATATCTGTCTTGCTACAGAATGGTATCAATCAATCCTCCCCCATCAAGCTGTTCAAAATGTAAGTATCTGTCATGGTAAGGCACAACAGGTGCAACTGAAAAAACATTCTTTAGCCAAAATTTGTGATTTTCTCACGGATTCCTGTCCAGCCAGTCACAGGCGTCCTGTGGGTTTTTAAAAAATTTCACTGCACCAAAAAATTTCACTGCACCTTGGTGTTGAATACGTAGCTTGCTGGGGCACAGCATACTATATTGGACAGTTTCCTCCGAACCTCAGTAAACGATCTCCGTTTGCGCTGTGTTTCAGCCGAAAAGTCTGGGAATAACATCACTTTTGTGTTTTCATATTTCAGCTCTCGTTTTCCTGGAGGCAGCCAGGATCATATCTCGGTCCCTGAAATTCAGGAAACGTACCAGAAATGGCCTGGGGTAGTCTCCGGGGGGACGCCTCCCTGTGGGTTCGCTCTACCACATATGTTGACGGCTGATCCCCCAATGTCAGTAGCTGCTTAAAGAAATTTTCAGCAAAGGTGGTTGTGTGGGACCCTTCTTCTCCTCTGCCTATCATCTGCGTCGTCCGCGCGGCTTTGCAGCGATTTTACCATAGTGTGCAACTCGGATAACTGATTGCCTTGTGTGTGTGAAACATCCTCCACTTCAGATATTCTCTCCTCTGCCACAGTGAGCCGACCCCTGATCTTGTCTAAATTATGCCTGATTAAAGTACATTCTGTTGTCAAATGGTCTATGCTCACCATTACTGCGGCCTTGCTTGCAGTGATCGCTTCCAGGATCGGGCGGGTGATCGCATCCTGGGCATCTGCCGGAACAGGAGAAGCTTGCCTGGATCCACTGGTGCCTGGCTTGTACGTGTCTTTTGCCGATGCAGCCATCCTCTTTGCTTGCTGTGCAGGCCTCGTGGAGGAAGGAGGGGAGGGCAAGATGGCGGCGGCTGCCCCTGTGTCAGGGCCTCGTGAGGAGCAGGTCTGGCTCTGTCTCCGCGGAGTCTGGTGGCCGGCTTTTGAAGCCCCCTTTCTCATGACCGGGTGTTCCCCTGCTCAGTCCAGTGCTTCAGCACCCGGAATTTCAATTTTTTAGCTACACAGAGCGGATAATAGGCCGGAGTATAGCGGAGCTCCCGGGACACACGTCTAGTCTCCTTTACATCTGGACACGCCCCCTAGGGCTTTGTCTTCAAGTGGTTAGAAGAGTGGGTGATGTGTGGCATAAGCTTCTAAATGTTGTGCATAAAATGCCAGGACAGTTCAACCCCCCCCCCCCCCCCAAAAAAATGACCCCTTTTTGGACAGTAGACACCCCAAGCTATTTGCTGATAGGCATGTTGAGTCCATGGAATATTTTATATTTTGGCAAAAGTTGGGGGAAAATTGATTTTTTTCTTTTTGCACAAAGTTGTCACTTAATGATATATTGTTCAAACATGCCATGGGCATATGTGGAATTACACCCCAAAATACATTCTGCTGCTTCTCCTGAGCACGGGCATACTACATGTGTGAGACTTTTTGGGAGCCTAGCTGTGTACAGGACCCCGAAAACCAATCACCGCCTTCAGGCTTTCTTTGGGCAAAAATGGTGATTTCACTTCCTCACTACCTATCACAGTTTCGGAGGCCCTGAAATAGTCCAGATAGCACAACCCCCCCCCCCCCCCCCAAAAATGACCCCATTTTTGAAAGTAGACACCCCAAGGTATTTGTTAGGAGGCATGTTGAGTATTTTGCAGTTCTCATTTATTTTTGAAATAACCAATGACCCCAAAGAAGATGCTTCACGCTTTTTGCTGATTTTGAGTCCATTGAATTTTTTATATTTTGCCACAAGTTTCGGGAAAATTTAATCCAATCACCGCCTCCAGGCTTTCTAAAGGCGAAAAATTTTACTCCTCACTACCTATCACAGTTACGGAGGCCCTGAAATAGTCCAGATAGCGCAACCCCCCCCCCCCCAAATGACCCCATCTTTCAAAGTAGACACCCCAAGGTATTTGTCAAGAGGCATGTTGAGTATTTTGCAGTTCTCATTTATTTTTGAAAATTAAGAAAGAAAAGAAAAATGTATGTTTTTTTTTATTTTTTCAAATTTCAAAACTTTGTGACAAAAAGCGAGATCTGCAAAATACTCAACATGCCTCTTGGCAAATAGCTTGGGGTGTCTACTTTCCAAAATGGGGTCATTTGGGGAGGGGGGGCGGGTTGTGCTATTTTGACATTTCATAGCCTCCAAAACTGTGATAGGTAGTGAGGAGTGAAATCAAAAATGTACACCCTTGGAAAGCCTAAAGGCGGTGATTGGTTTTCGGGTCCTGTACAAGGCTCCCAAAAAGTCTCACACATGTGGTATCACCGTACTCAGGAGAATCATCAGAATATATTTTGGGGTGTTATTTCACATATGCCCATGGCATGTTTGAGCAATATATCATTAAGTGACAACTTTGTGCAAAAAGAAAAAAATCTATTTTCCCCCAACTTTTGCCAAAATATAAAATATTCCATGGACTCAACATGCCTATCATCAAATAGCTTGGGGTGTCTACTTTCCAAAATGTGGTCATTTGGGGGGTTTTGTGCTTTTTTGGCTTTTTATGGCCTTGGAAACGGATAGGTAGTGAGGAGTGAAATAAAAAATGTACGCCCTTAGAAATCCTGAAGGCGGTGCTTGGTTTTCGGGGACCTGTACGTGGCTAGGCTCCCAAAAAGTCTCACACATGAGGTATCCCCATACTCAGGAGAAGCAGCAGAATGTATTTTGGGGTGTAATTCCACATATAACCACGGCGTGTGTGAGCAATATATAATTTAGTGACAACTTTGTGTGTTTTTTTTTGTTATTTGAAATCTCAAAATCTCATAAACTAAAAGCTGTGTAAATTCCAGAAAATGTACCCTGTAGATGCTATAACTTTTGCGCAAACCGATAAATATACGCTTATGCTTATTGACATTTTTATTTACCAAAGACATGTGGCTTAATACATTTTGACCTAAATCTTTGCAAAAAATATTGCAAAAAATAAAAATTGCAGAGGCAATCCAATATCATCAAAAGAAAGCTCTATTTGTGGTGAAAAAAAGGACACACATTTTGTTTGCGTACATCATTGCATGACCGTGCAATTACCAGTTAAAGCAGTGCAGTGCCAAATTGTAAAAAGTGCTCCGGTCATTGAGCAACCAAATCCTCCGGGGCTGAAGTGGTTAAGCAAAAAATTAAAAACGCCAGCAGTGATTAAATACCACCAAAAGAAAGCTCTATTTGTATGAAAAAAATTATACAAATTTCATATGGGTACAGTGTTGCATGACTGGGCAATTGTAATTCAAAGTGTGACAGTGCTAAAAGCTGAATATTGGCCTGGGCAGGAAGGGGGTATAAGTGCCCAGTAAGCAAGTGGTTAAACAAGATTTTCTCTGCTGTGTACCTGGTTCTGGGCGGTGAACTCATTTAGACATTCGCTTCATTTTGTGACCATTAGTAAATTCGCATTCGTGTCTTTTTGTTGACTGAGTGCTTTAGTAAATATTTTCTTTGACTAAAAGTAGTCAGTCATACATGGGCGTGAGCCCATTTGCCGACAAGGTGCTTTAGTAAATCAACCCCAATGTTTTCTGCTCAAAACACAGAGACTCTGGCACATGCTTTATGGTCACCTTTATTTGTGTGGGGGTCATGGCACAGTTTACTAACTAAGCTCTCTCCCTTGTTTATATTTCTCTTATATTCACCGACTGACACAGCTTCTCTCTTTAGACCATTGGGTTGTTATGCCACCTTCAGGAGAAGACCAGGCATTACATGTTACATGTGATAATAAAACTAGAACTTTCTAGTTCCACCCAAGGGGCGGTCCCTTGGGTAACAACCCCTCAGCATGCTACTGCAGCCTCAGTTTTATTTTGCCTAGTGAAGGAGAAAAGACCTAGGAACCCTGATGGGCCCATCGGTCCAGCTATGTTTCTGCAGAAGCTTGGTTTTTGCGCAAGATGATAGATCCTGATCTGCTATTAGGGATGGGCCGTTCGTCCGCTCGTCGAGCCCAGAACTATGTGGGCCGTTCGCATCAAATTCGTGTGATGCAAACGGCCCACAATGCACTGCGCCAGTCGCAGTGCATTGCTGGCTAATGATTGGCCAAGCATGCACTGTGACCCCGCATGCTTGGCCAATCATAGAGCCAGCGGCGAGGAGAGCAATAATTGACCACAGGCAGGATGCCTGTGGCCAATTATAGCTCAGGAGGTTTAGTACACGCCCCACACTATATAAGGCCGCCGGCCTCATGTAGTGTGTTCCGGGGTTAGGAACATGACGGTGTCAGTGACATTATTCATTCTGCTGAGTCTGACATTATCTGCTGTGATTCTGGAGATTAGTGTAGTGTGTGCGTGCTGTTAGTACAGCATTGCAGTATCACATTAAACCACCTTTACCCTTCTGGCCTGTTGTGTCATCTAAGGCAGCCATCTGCGGCTAATGAATTGCCAGCTCCCGTAACACAGAGAACAGTCATTCATTAAAAGTCACTGATAAAAAAAAAGTAATTGATAAAAAAAAAAAATCGTGGGGGTCCCCCCAAATTCTATTACTAGGCCCTTCAGGTCTGCTATGGATATTAAGGGGAACCCCGCTTCAAATTTAAAAAAAAAATGACGTAGGGGTTCCCCTAAATATCCATACCAGACCCTTCAGGTCTGGGATGGATTTTAAGGGGAACCCCGGCAAAAAGAAAAATGGCGTGGGGTCCCCCTCAAAATCCATACCAGACTCTTATCCGAGCACGCAATCTGGCAGGCCGCAGGAAAAGAGGGGGACGAGAGCGGCCCCCCTCCCTCCTGAACCGTACCAGGCCACATGCCCTCAACATTAGGAGGGTGCTTTGGGGGTCTGTGACCCCTCAAAGCACCTTGTCCCCATGTTGATGAAGACAAGGGCCTCTTCCCCACAACCCTGGCCATTGGTTGTGGGGGTCTGCGGGCAGGGGGCTTATCGGAATCTGGAAGCCCCCTTTAACAAGGGGACCCCCAGATCCCGCCCCCCCTGTGTGAAATGGTAAGGGGGTACCCTACCATTTCACCAAAAAAGTGACAAAAATGGTAAAAATGACAGCAGACAGTCTTTGACAATTCCTTTATTAAAATCTTCTTTCATCTTCTTTCTTCTGGTCTTCTTCCTTCTTCCTTTCTTCATCCTTTGGTTTCTTCATTTTCTCCTTCCGGCATCTTCTTCCATCTTTTTCTTCCATCTTCTTCTTCCTCCGATCCGCTTCTTCTTGCTCTGGTCTTCTCGCCGGCATCTTCTTCCACGGCGTCGGTGTCTCTTCTTGTGCAATCGGAGGCTCTCGCTGTGTGCGGCTTCGCTGCGTCTGACAGGTCTTTTATAATGGAGGGCGGGGCCACCTGGTGACCCTGCCCCCTTTGACGTCATGGGGAAAGCCATAGGGAAGTCCCTATGACGTCCCCGTGCGTCAGAGGGGGGCGGGGTCACCAGGTGGCCCCGCCCTCCCTTATAAAAGACCTGTCAGACGCAGCGAAGCCTCACACAGCGGGAGCCTCCCATTGCGCGGAGCGGCCCAAGAAGAGACACCGACGCCGTGGAAGAAGATGCCGGACGAGAAGACCAGAGCAAGAAGCGGATCGGAGCAAGAAAAAGATGGAAGAAGAAGATGGAAGAAAATGCCGGAAGGAGAAGATGAAGAAACCGAAGGATGAAGAATGGAAGAAGGAAGAAGACCAGAAGAAAGAAGGTGAAAGAAGATTTTAATAAAGGAATTGTCAAAGACCGTCTCCTGTCATTTTTACAATTTTTGTCACTTTTTTAGTGAAATGGTAGGGGTACCATTTCACACAGGGGGGGGCAGGATCTGGGGGTCCCCTTGTTAAAGGGGGCTTCCAGATTCCGATAAGCCCCCTGCCCGCAGACCCACACAACCAATGGCCAGGGTTGTGGGGAAGAGGCCCTTGTCCTCATCAATATGGGGACAAGGTGCTTTGAGGGGTCACAGACCCCCAAAGCACCCTCCCAATGTTGAGGGCATGTGGCCTGGTATGGTTCAGGAGGGAGGGGGGGCCCTCTCGTCCCCCCCTCTTTTCCTGCGGCCTGCCAGGTTGCATGCTCGGATAAGGGTCTGGTATGGATTTTGAGGGGGACCCCACGCCATTTTTTTTTGGCCGGGGGCACCCTTAAAATCCATCCCAGACCTGAAGGGTCTGGTATGGATATTTAGGAGGACCCCTACGTAATTTTTTATATAATTTGAAGCGGGGTTCCCCTTAATATCCATAGCAGACCTGAAGGGCCTGGTAATTGAATTTGGGGGGACCCCCACGCTTTTTAAAAAAAAATAATCATTTTTTTATCAATGACTTTCAATGAATGACTGTTCTCTGTATTACGGGAGCCGACAATTCATTTGCCGCGAGTGATTTTAAATAGCTTTTTTTCCTGCAAAAATTACACTTTGTGTAGGGACAGTTCTAAGCACAGGAAACATGCGCCCCTTCACAGGCATACTATAGACACCCCCAGGTACGAAATTTAAAGGAATATTACACTTTTATTGTTTCAAATTAAGCATCATTAAAATCACTGCTCCTGTCCGTTTCTAAAAAAAAAACTTTGCATCGATACATGTCCCCTGGGGCAGGACCCAGGTCCCCAAACACTTTTTATGACAATAACATGCATATTAGCCTTTAAAATTAGCACTTTTGATTTTAAACGTTTGCGTCCATTGTAATTAATAGGGTTCTAATGTTCGCGCAAACTTTAGGTCCGTTCGCAGGTTCTGGTGCAAACCGAATCCGGGGGTGTTCGGCTCATCCCTATCTGCTATCAGCAGCCGGCTGGGTGACAGGCTGGATACCCTTATCCTTGTAGTCTCCCCAGTCCGGCCATCAAGCGTGTGCAGGTCGCAGCTACGGCTTGGCAGGCCACGACGGAACCTCAGCTCCAGAGGTGGTCGTGAGCTTTTATGCTCCGGGGCATACATATGACCGGGCTACTGATATCTGCGTCACAGTATGCCGGGCCAGCAGCTACCCTGTACTGATCAGTGAGTAGTTCTGCGATGGAATGTCTCCCAGCTCTTCAGGACTGGTAAGTACAGCTCTCCCTGCCTCGGTGGGGTTGAGCAGCTGGGCATTCCCTGGGAGGTCGATTTGGGGGTCCCTCTCCCCCTCCCCTCTCTCCCTGTTCCCCTCTCCCTCCCTGTGTACTGCTGTGGAGTGTGTGTGTCTGTGGAGGGCTCTCACCTGGGAAGGTTTAGCGCTGGCTGTGTCCTGGGTCCTGTTTTCCATGCCCCTGGAGGTGCCTGTGAGTTTCTGTCCCTCATGGTTCTGCATTTGGCAGCCATCTTAGGTGTGGGCATGGGCTTCAGCGGCCATTTTCCCTGTGATTTTTGTCCTTACACTGGACGTTGGCGGCCATTTTATGGAAGCCTGAACACGTTTATTCAGTGTTCTCTAGCAGCAGCATGTGCTCCTGTGTTCTGGCCGCCATTTTCCCTGTGTTTTATGTCCTTATACTGGACGCCGGGCGGACATTTTCTTTGAGCCTGAGCACACTATTGAGAGGTTTCAGTGCCATTAGCAGCTGCTTCCACCGACAGAGCTGTTTCCTCTGCACCTGGGAGCCAACAGAGACTACAGGCACTACCTGCTGGATAGCCCAGAACCCCTCAGGGTGGTGAGTCCTGCGGGAAAGGGCCCCTCAGCCAGCAGCAGTAAAGAGGGGGGACTGTCACTGTGCTAAGTCCCCTTTGGGTGGCAGACAGGGTAGGGTCAGCATGACTTCAGAAACTGGTGTTTCTTCCCCCTAAATCCAAGCAATTGCAACCGGGTTGCCTGCGGACTGCGCAGTACCTTTGGACACCTTGTTGGCAGTCCTCAATTTGTTCGTTGCCAAGAGGGAGGTGGTGCGTGGGCGCAAAGGCGCTAAAAAGCAGCCCATGCCCCTCCGTCCTATTGGGAGAGTTCTGACGCAGACTCGGGACCCGCTGAGGCTGGTGACCCCTGCTCTGTCATATAAGTACCAAAAAGAAACAGCGCTAACAAATATTGTCAAAAATTATTAAATAGTGCTCAAATATACTGGTGTATATGAAAACTGATAAGTGTCCAAAAATTATTAAATAGTGCTCAAATATGCTGGTGTATATGACAAAAAATAAAAGACCGCAGTAAAAAATATAACTTTCGCTATAAATTTGCCCACCGGATACATGTTAATGGTAACATATATGAAAACTTATAAGTGTCCAAATTAAGCTGTATTGAATAAATAAAATGGTCCAGCAGAAAAACAAAAATGTATTTGCAATTAGTATAAAGTCCCCTTCTAGGGCTGAACTTACCAAAGCAAAGCAAATGTGGCAGCTATTGGATTAGACAAACATGCTGACATGGAGGCAATGGTACACAGAATGCAAGCGCAGCTGATATCTGAAATTTATCCAAAGAGCCCAAAAAGGCTTTCCGCTGATGTCAGCTCCAAGGACCATAAGAATTGCCTCAAAGAAATGGAAAAAACTGTATAGTGAAGTACTGTGGTACAAAGAAATAAGATGCGCGCTAAGCACTACTTACAGGATACAAGTCAAGGCAAGCTTATCAGAAAGGACTTCCGCGATCGCCGCTGGTTAAGCGTGCGTTCCACGGAGGTGACGTCATGTCAGTGTTAGCGTTGGCCGGAAATTACGTCAACGCGCTTCGCCCCTCCTCCAGGGCGTCATCAAAGGACATGATCTCCGGCCGACGTGGGAGATATTTAAGCTGGTTGTAATTATTGAACTCCTCCTAAAAGGGAGGGGCAAAAGACGCCAATTATTTTAATCACAAAAGCGTTCATAGCATAACCTACATAATCATCACATAAGTTTGCCTTACATAAACGTTTATTTAACAAATGTGCATAGGACAAAAACATCCGTCCACAATACACAAATAGAAATAACAAATAAAATATGTAATACAATGGAAAATATCAGATATAAAATTTACATATATAGTTACATATATAAAAAAACAATATAATGAATATGGAACTTGAAATAATAATAGAATGTATATAATGGAAAAAGTAATCATGACTAGAGTTGAGCGGACACCTGGATGTTCGGGTTCGGCCGAACTTCGGAAAAAAGTCCGGGTTGACCCGAACTTGACCCCGAACTCCGAACCCCATTAAAGTCAATGGGACCCGGACTTTTAAACACTAAAATGGCTGTAAAAAAGTAATGGAAAGGGCTAGAGGGCTGCAAATGGCAACAAAATGTTGTTAAGAGCATGGCAAGTGATCTGCAAACAAATGTGGATAGGGAAATAACTTAAAATAACATAAAAAAATAAAAAATAAAAATAAAATGCTGGAGACCCCCTTCTCAGCAGAAGAGGTACAGGAAGTCATTAAGAACCTCAGAAACTCAACAGCACGATGCCGCACATATGGTGGGAATACCCCAGAATACGCACTTTCTGTAAAAAATTATTCAATTTAATGGATAAGATAGTGGGAAAATAAAATACTTGGAAATTAAAAAAAATGAAAAAATTATAATCTTGGCCTAGGAGGACGAAATTCAAATGGAGTAGGAGGTTGAGGTGGCGGTGGATGTGGCAGTGTAGGCGTAAGCGGCAGTGGAGGAGGACGAGGTAGCCAACACTGGTTCAAAAATACAACAATGGCTGGGTAAGGCTAGTGGTGAATGATGTGTCGAATTCTGTCCCCCGTCGCATAGTGTCCGCCCTGTACTGCGCTTGCTCAGTACGTAGGACAAGGGGATTTTGAAACTCTCCGAAGACGATGCGCGGTGACTCCAGGTTCGAGCCACATCATCCGAGGTTGAAGCCTAGCCAAGCGAGCCCGTGAGGGGCCCTGTTACTATGTGCTACCGTATGTCCACTTGGATGGTCGGGCTTGAACCTGCACTCACTGCGCAGGCGACGTTCATCTTTGGAGATTTTGTGAATCTCCTTGTCCTCCGTACTGCGCAAGCACTGCACCTGCGAAGTAAGTGGCCGGACACTATCCGATAGCAAGACAGTTTTCTTCAGAACACCGGTATATGTGTCTATTCTGCACAAGGTACGGCCAAGTCCTGTGGGATCCATGCCTGGTTCATTTTAATGAACGTGAGCTTGTCCACATTGGCTCTGGATAGGCGGCTGCGCTTGTCTGTGATAACGCCCCCTGCCGTGCTAAATACACGTTCAGATAATACACTGGCGGCAGGGCAGGCCAGCACCTCCAAGGCGTAAAGGGCAAGCTCAGGCCATGTGCCCAATTTGGAGACCCAGAAGTTGAAGGGGGCAGACCTGTCATGCAGTACGTGTAGGCGTGTGCACACATACTGCTCCACCATGTTGGTGAAATGCTGCCTCCTGCTAAGACGTTCCATCTCAGCTGGTGGTGCTGGTTGTTGTGGCGTGCTGACAAAGCTTTTCCACATTTCGGCCATGCTAACCCTGCCTTCCGAGGTGCTGGCGGTGCCCCGGCTGCGTTGGCGACCTCTTCCTCCTTCTCTGCCTTGGCCTTGTGCTTCCACCGTACCCCCGCTGCCAAGTGGGAATGCCACCAGCAGCGCGTCTACCAGCGTGCGCTTGTACTCGCGCATCTTACGATCACGCTCCAGTGAGGTAATTAAGGACGGCACGTTGTCCTTGTAACGGGGATCCAGCAGGGTGGCCACCCAATAATCAGCACCAGTTAAAATGTGGGAAACTCGGCGGTCGTTGCGGAGACACTGCAGCATGTAATCGCTCATGTGTGCCAGGCTGCCCAGAGGCCAGGAAAAGCTGTCCTCTGTGGGAGGTGTATCGTCTGTGTCCTCTGTATCCCCCCAGCCACGCACCAGTGATGGACATGAGCTGGTCTGGGTGCCACCCTGCTGTGAACATGGTTCCTCCTCCTCCATCTCCTCCTCATCCTCCACCTCTTCATCCTCCAGAACTGTGCCCTTGCTGCCGGACAATTGTGTACCTGGCGCTTGTTGGTGCAGGAACCCACCCTCGTAGCCACTTGTAAATGACTGCCCTGAAAGCCTTGGAAATTAACTTTCTTCCTCCTCTTCCTCCTCCTGTGCCACATCCTCTTCCATCATCGCCTGAAGCGTTTTTTCAAGGAGGCACAGAACTGGGATAGTAACGCTGAGAACGGCGTCATCGGCACTGGCCATGTTGGTGGAGTACTCGAAACAGAGCAACAAGGCACACAGGTCTCGCATGGAGGCCCAGTTATTGGCAGTGAAGTGGTGCTGTTCCGCAGAGCGACTCACGCCTGCGTGCTGCTGCTGAAACTCCACTATCGCCTGCTGCTGCTCGCACAGTCTGGCAAGCATGTGCAAGGTAGAGTTCCACCTTGTGGGCACATAACATATGAGACGGTGAGCGGGAAGGCCGAAGTTACGCTGCAGCGCTGACAGGCGAGCAGCAGCAGGGTGAGAACGCTGAAAGTGCGCACAGACGGCCTGCACTTTCTGCAGCAGCTCTGGCATATCGGGGTAATTCTTAAGGAACCTCTGGACCACCAAGTTCAGCACATGCACCAGGCAAGGGATGTGCGTCAAACCGCCTAGGCCCAGAGCTGCTACGAGATTTCGCCCATTATCGCACACCACCAGGCCGGGCTTGAGGCTCACTGCCACCAACCACTCATCGGTCTGTTGTTCCATGTCCCTCCACAACTCCTGCGCGGTGTGGGGTTTTTCCCCCAAACAGGAAAGTTTTAAAACTGCCTGCTGTCGTTTAGCCCTAGCTGTGCTGAAGTTGGTGGTGAAGGTGTTACGCTGACCGGATGAGGAGGCGGTAGAGGATGAGGAGGCGGAGTATGAGGAGTTAGCAACAGGAGGCAAACTGAAGTGCCCTGCAATCCTCGGTGGTGAAGGACATGCGCCAAAGTGCTATCCACCTCAGGCCCAGCCACCACTACATTTACCCAGTGTGCTGTTAGGGAGATATAACGTCCCTGACCGTGCTTACTGGTCCACGCATCCGTAGTTAGGTGGACCTTGCCACAGATGGCGTTGCGCAGTGCACACCTGATTTTGTCCCCCACTTGGTTGTGCAGGGAAGGGATAGCTCGTCTGGAAAAGTAGTGGCGGCTGGGCACGACGTACTGTGGGACAGCCAATGACATCATCCTTTTAAAACTCTGCGTCTCCACCAGACGGAATGACAGCATTTCAAAGGCGAGGAATTTTGAAATGCTGGCATTCAGGGCCAGGGATTGCGGTGGCTAGGGGGGTGCTTCCTCTTCCGCTCCAGTGTTTGGGAAATAGAGAGCTGAATGCTTCCATGGGACATTGTGGAGATGGTTGGTGACCCAGGTGGTAGTGTTGCTGGCAGATCCTCTGTTTGCGGGTTGGCAGGAGTCACTGTCACTACAGAGGTGGATGAAGAGGCCGAGACTGCAGCAGAAGAGGAAGCAGGAGGAGCCAGAGACCTTTCTTGGTTTTTGAGGTGTCTACTCCACTGCATCTCGTGCTTTGCACTTAGATGCCTGGTCATGCAGGTTGTGCTCAGGTTGAGAACGTTTATGCCTCGCTTCAGGCTCTGATTGCACAGCGTGCAAACCACTCGTGTCTTGTCATCAGCACATTGTCTGAAGAACTGCCACGCTAGGGAACTCCTTGGACCTGGCTTTGGTGTGCTCAGTCCCTTGCTGCGTTGGGCAGTAGCAGACGTACTGTCTAGGGGACGGACGCTCCGCTTTTGCACCCTGCTCCCTCTTCTGCTGTGCTGGTGGCTTTGTGCGACCACCGCCTCTTCCTCCGAACTACACTGGTCACCTGCATGACGTTGATTCCATGTGGGGTCAAGAATCTCATTGTCCTCCACATCATCTTCCACCCAGTCTTCACCCCTGCCCTCCTTGTCGGTCTGCACAATGGCGAAAGCAGCAGCAGTTTTTATGAAAACGCAGAAAATGCTATTGGGGAAAATAAAAACCTGCAAAATTAAATTTTTTTGCAATGTTTTTCCAATATCAGAATAAACGGATAGTGTCTAAAGCGTTTATGAAAACGCAGAAAATGCTATTGGGAAGAAAAAAAACACTGCAAAATTAAATTTTTTTTGCAATGTTTTTCCAATATCAGAATAAACGGATAGTGTCTAAAGCGTTTATGAAAACGCAGAAAATGCTATTGGGAAGAAAAAAAACACTGCAAAATTAAATTTTTTTGCAATGTTTTTCCAATATCAGAATAAACGGATAGTGTCTAAAGCGTTTATGAACACGCAGAAAATGCTATTGGGAAAAAAAAACACAGCAAAAATTAAATTTTTTGCAATGTTTTTCCAATATCAGAATACACGGATAGTGTCTACAGCGTGTATGTATGAACACGCAGAAAATGCTATTGGGGGAAAAAAAACACAGCAAAATTATTTTTTTTGGCAATGTTTTTCCAATAGCAGAATACACACAGACTATGGTGTATCTCTTACTATATGCAGTGTTGGTCCTAATGGTGCACTGAGCTTGCAGGTAAAACTTTTATATTTTGTCTGGCACTGGCCTCATGGCACGGTTAAAAGACTGTGCACTGCACCCCAGCCAGGGTACAATTGATTTAGGAATCTCTTCAATAATTCTCTCTGCCTCTTTCTTTTGCTTAATAAAGAAACTCCCTACTCTACTCTAGCTATCTAGATCGCTCACTGATCTAACTAATTAGAAGAAAATTAAAGGAATGTGGACTGACTGACTGACTGACTTTATCACACTAACTCCTAAAATCCTCTCTCTCAGCAGCACAGGAACCTGTCTATAGCAGAATGACGCTGTGTGCTGTGTGTCTGGACTATATATAGAGGCTGGGTCACATGCTGCACTGCCCAATCACAGCCATGCCATTAGTAGGCATGGCTGTGATGGCTTCTAAGGGCACACTAGTGAAACCAGCCTCGATTGGCTGCCCTGCAGCTGTTAAAAAGGCGCCAATACATCGCCGAACACCGGACCCGAACCCGAACTTACAGCCAATAGTCCGGGTTCGGGTCCGGGACACCCAAAAGTCCGGTACGGACCCAAACTTTACAGTTCGGGTTCGCTCAACCCTAATCACGACTGGAATAAAAATGAAAATGAAAATGAAAAATAAATTAAAAATAAATAAAAATGAAAATTAAAATAAGAATAAAATAAAAATACAAATAAAAATAAAAATAAAAATGAAAAATAAATAAAATAAAAATTGAAAAAAGTATAATAAAATGAAAATAAAAATAAAAATAAAATAAAAATAAAAATAAATATAAAAATAAAATAAAATAAAATGAAAATATATTCCAGAAATTACACAAATTACTACCAATTAGAAAGAAAACAATTCAAATCAAGGTCAATGTTGATACCTAATGGACTCATTGTGGACAATCTATGGATCCATTGTGTTTCATTCTGCGAAATTGAGCGTTTAAGATTGGAACCTCTCCAATGCTCTTCCACTCTATCAATTCCGCAGAAAGTCAAAACACTAGGATCTCGTCCATGATGTATTCTAAAATGATTGGAAAGGCTATGTTGCCTATATCCCTTCCTGATCCTGTTTACATGCTCCCTTAACCTTACCCCTAGGGGTCTAGTTGTCCTCCCAACATATTGGAGCCCACATGGGCAGGACAAAAGGTAGGTCACATGCGTTGTACCACAAGTGATGAACTTTTTGATTTCACAAGATCTTCCTGTAACATAGGATTTAAACTGTGTGATTTTACGTTTTCTGAACTTGGAGGTCCTACACATCATGCATCTCCCACAACTGAAAAGTGAACAACTTTTTAGGTGGATTTACAACGTTGTGCGCCAATTGTAATCTTAAGGTGGGTGGTTTGGTGTAAATAAATTTGGGTTTACTAGGCAACACTTGTTTTAACTCCTTATCTTCCAGTAGGAGGGCCCAATGTCTTTTTATGATTTTCTCAAAATCTCTGTACTGGCGATTAAAGCCAGTTAGGAAGGCTATCCCAAAGTCTTGTTGTTTTTTAGGTTTTCTTTTAAACAGTTCAGCTCTATCCATCTCTCCGATCTCGTCCCTAACCTGTTTTAGATTGTTTAAATTGTATCCCTTGTCCTGAAAACGTTCAATGATCAACTTGGACTGTACATTGTAGTCTTCCTTTTTGTTGCAATTTCGTCTAACCCTGAGCATTTGGCTCTTAGGTATGCCACCCAACCACCTAGGATGGTGGCAGCTGGTAAGCGGGATGTAGCCATTTCTGTCTTCATCCTTAAAAAAGGTACGTGTAAACAATTTGTTGTCTTCTTTAAAAATTGTTAGATCCAAAAAATGAATTTCCTGGCAACTAAAAGTTTCTGAAAAAGATATGCCAAACGGGTTATTGCCCATTTTTTAAAGGAATGTTCTGAAAGAATCCTGCGATCCTGCCCAGACGACAATAATGTCGTCTATGTAACGTTTGTATAGCCTTAGTTTTGGAATATTCGTGTTGTAAATTGCATCTCTTTCCCAAACACTCATGAAGAGGTTTGCCACTGATGGGGCATACTTTGCACCCATCGCGATGCCCCTCTTCTGCCTATAAAATTCTTTTTCATGCCAGAAGAAATTATGGCTCATGGCCAAATCTAAAACCTGTAGAATAAATTCTCTCTGTTTAATTTTAATATTAGTACTCATCAAAGCCCAATTAACAGCTTCAAGAGCATGTGGTTGCTGAATGTTAGTATATAGAGAATTTACATCTATACTGGCAAGGATACAATTATCATCAACGGTCATCTGACTAATTAGTTCAATTAGATCTTTGCTGTCTTTCAAATAAGCTGGACATTTGGTGGTGAGTGGCTGTAGAAAATAATCTACATATTCACCAACTCTAGAGAACAGTGATCCAATACCGCTAATAATCGGTCGCCCTGGTGATCTAAGTGGATTTTTATGTAATTTAGGTAACTGGTAGATCACAGGAACTTTGGGAGCATCTGGGATCAGATACCTTGCTTCCTTCTTTTTTAGAATACCATCAGTTGTGGCTATATTGATTAAATTTTTCAATTTATCTTTAAATTTCTTGGTGGGATTACCCTTGAGTTTTTCGTATGTTTCTTGATCACCCACCAGTCTATTCAGTTCATCAAGATAATCCATTTTATTAAGTATCACGACCCCCCCCCCCCCCCTCACCCTTGTCTGCTGACCTAATTACTATATTTTTATTATTTTCTAACATCTCCAACCCATTTTCTAAATCCTTTTTCTTTCTATTAGGTCGTACAGCAAGTTTCTCCAAATCTTGCTCGACTAAGGACTTGAATGCTCCTACAAAATGGTTGTTGGCTATTTGGGGATTCAAAGTAGAATTATTTTTGAGGGAACTATGATGATAGTTCTCAACACAAGAATCTAATGGTGATTTATTTTTAACATAAAATTTCTTGATATTAATTTTTCTAATAAATTTTTGAAAATCAATAAAAGTATCAAATTTATTCAAGTTCCTATCCATAGCAAATTTAAGACCTAGATCCAGAATTTTTAATTCATCCTTAGAGAAAGTCGCATCACTAAGATTAAAAATTCCCTCCATTAGGTTTCTCTTTTTCGTTTGCCTTTTGCCTCCTCTGCATCCCCTCTTTCTTCTCTTCTTTCCATTTCTCCAGGCAATTGGGATGCTGTGGGATACCAAGGTATCCACTCTTCCTCCACTTTCTTGTTCTGTTGGCTGGGGTTGTTCTTCCCCCGGCCTCTGAGAGTTCCACCACCTCTTCCTCTCATCAGCGGTGGTCCCCCAGATCCCCTCCTCTGAAAATCCCCTCTAGAGTTATTAGGGTACCAACCCCGCCCCCTACTGGGAGGAGGGCCATAATCAGAGTGGTTCATTGGCCAAGACTGGCCACTATAATTACCACCTCTATGGTCATATCCTCTCTGATTAGAGGGGGGATAATAGCCAGATTGTACTTGAGACCAGGGTGGTCCACCAGAATAACCTCCTCCTCTGTTGACATAACCTTGTTGATTGTATGATCCCCTGTTGGATGGACCACTCGGGTCATAAGAGAGGGGTTCAAAACGATAAAATGGGTACACCATATTGGGGTGTGGTAGAATAATGGTACTCCCCATTATATTGATTACCCTTCTGATGATCTCTTAGAGACCCATCATATTTCCTAGCAGGAGTTTGACAACATCTGGTATAAATTCAGGAATTTCTGCTGGATCTCTGGTGATGTGATTCGATGGCTCAACCACCTCCTGCCATTTATAGACCTTGTTGGTTTTATAGTCATTGGAGTCTCTCAGAAATGTTTTTCTTTTTTTTCTTTTAAGTATCCTTATCTAATTTGTCAACAAAATCTTGGAGCTGTTTCAATTTGTCTTTATGCTCCCCAGATGTAATAATAGGACCCAATTTAGATTTAATTGCTTTGATGTTAGTTTCAATCAACTGCAATTTTTTCTCCTTTCTTCCTATTAGCATATCTAATAGCTTTTTTTCACTATGATTAAAAAAAGAAAACCATTCGATTTCTAAATCTTTATCCACCAAACCATCATTGGGAGCAACGTCCCATCTTGGACATCTTGGGGTAATCTTATCCTTAACATATTTATTCAAGGTAAAGATATCCCACCACGTTCTTATTTGTTTATCAAGAGCATTTTTTAGATGTTTGAAATCTAGATTGATGTCTACATGATCATTGTTCGGGGGAAAAGAATTCATCCGCATTTAAATTTCTATTATTGATGAAAGAGAAAATATCCATTGCTGCCGAGTGCAACCCAAAAAATGGGAAAAGATATAAAGACAACAAATACTGGCGCTGGAGCAAAAACTATTAATAAGTGCAGATATGAATTAAAATAAAATAAAATAAATTAATAAATTGCAGCTGCTGTGAAAAAAGTGCTAAAACTTTCAGAAATATAAGTACCAAAAAGAAACAGCGCTAACAAATATTGTCAAAAATTATTAAATAGTGCTCAAATATACTGGTGTATATGAAAAAAAATATAATACCGCAGTAAAAAATATAACTTTCGCTATAAATTTGCCCACCGGATACATGTGAATGGTAACATAAGCCCAAAAAGTCTTTCCGCTGATGTCAGCTCCAAGGACCATAAGAATTGCCTCAAAGAAATGGGAAAAAACTGTATGGTGAAGTACTGTGGTACAAAGAAATAAGATGCACGCTAAGTGCTACTTACAGGATACAAGGCAAGGCAAGCTTATCAGAATGGACTTCCGCGATCGCCGCTGGTTAAGCGTGCGTTTCACGGAGGCAGGAAATGACGTCAGTGTTAGCGTTGGCCGGAAATTACGTCAACGCGTTTCGCCCTCCTCTGTCATGTCAGATGTCGCTGACCAGGACTGTTCGGACAGTGAGGATGAGTCCCCGTCCGTGTCCGTGCGCGACAAAGCGCTTGTTGGAGCTCTTATCACAGCTGTGCGTGATACCCTGAAGATTCAGGAGCCAGCAGATTCCTCTGCTGAGGTAGCGGTCCCTTTTGGGTCCCGTAAGCCAGCCCGTTCACCTAAGGTGTTCCCGTATCTGACTTATTTTGACAAGTTCATTTACAAGGAATGGGGTCGACCGCAACGGACCTTTTCGGTCCCCAAATACATGGCGGTGTGTTACCCTTTTGAGGAGAGCCTTCTTAAAAAGTGGTTGGCTCCTCCGGTCGTGGACCCCCCAGTATCCAGGTTAAACAAAGTAACCACGATCCCGGTAGAGGGGACTCCTGTATTTAAGGATCTCACGGATAGGGAGGTCGATGCAGTGGCTCGTTCCTTGTTACGGTTGTGGGGTCAGCCGTGCGACAAGTACTTGCATCCGCACTTGTGTTGCTGACACTAACTGAGTGGGAAAAACTGTTGCACCGCGAATTGGGAGAACAGGCTTCTCCTGTCTGCGTGGAATTGGCAGACCAACTATTGCAAGGCCTTAAGTACATTTTGTGATGCGGCCCTGGATACCCTCCCTCTGTTATGCAGGGCTTCAGTGTCAGCAGTGGTGCTGAGGCTCCCAATTTGGCTAACATGCTGGTCTGCTGACCAGGCATCCAAAAAAGCCATGACGGATCTTCCCTTCCTTGACGACCAGCTCTTTGGAGCCTCTTTGGATGACATTATTATGAATGCCACAAGTGGTAAGAGTACTCTACTCCCACAGGCCAGGAAAGCTAAGGAGCCATGCCGTAGGCAGGGGCCCTCTTTTTCCACTCACAAACGGCTTTTTCGTCCGCCCGGAGCTTCCGCCAAACGTCCCCAGCCCGACAGGACGACCACGGAAGGACAGAAACGTCCCTGGAACCGCGAGCCTAACAAGCCTGCGAACAAAAGTGCGACCGCATGAAAGTTTTCTCCCACCCATGTCTCAGGTAGGGGGTCGCCTTCAGGAGTTGCAGCCCGGTGGTCCTCTCGACTGACTAACCAATGGGTCTGCGATCTGATTGCCTACGGCTACAAGATAGAGTTCCTCTCTTGGCCACAAAACAGATTCTTTCCCTCCAGCATACCTGTTCTCCCGGCTCACCGGGAGGCCCTCTTGGGGGCAGTAAGGGACCTGCTAAATCGCGGGGTGATTGTACCTGTTCTGGAATCGGAACGTTTTCAGCGGTTCTACTCAGTGGCGTAATTATAGGGGTTGCTGTGATCACCATGGTGACCAGGCCCCTTTCTGCAGGGGGCCCTCGGGCCCCCCTGTACTCTTCACTAGGAGCGGCGTCTGAGAGGAGCTCCCCGATCGCCGATTCCAAACTGTAATTGGCGCTGTGCAGGGAGCTCCTCACATTAAGCTAAAGTGAAAGCACAGTGTGTGCTGTGCTCTTTGTCTCCCCCTACAGTGCAGTACCCGGCAGGAAAAGACAAGGTAACAGGACTGCAGTTTTTTTTTATTTTTTAATATACTGTATGTGTGTGTTATGCTTGCGTCTATCTAGCAAGATTACTCTGTGGTATAACAAGGAAGCTGAGACTTCTGCAGTGTATAGATGTGCTTTTTACTATACAAAACTGCTGTACATACAAAACTATTACAATCTTAGGAATACAATACAAGACTGACAGATATCTATAACAAGCAACATGCCTAGAAAATGAATATAACAGCCTATGGTCTAACAGTACAAATACATTTAAAGGGTTACTTAACTTCTGTTACTGTATGTTCATGATCTCCATTGGCAATGTTTCTTCTTGGAGACCAGGTTATGTTCTTGTATCATGGCTTCGTCTGATCTTACAGCATGATCATGTGTGTCCTGTTACAGCATCCTGTGTGTGTCTCTACTCATCCATTTTATTTGTCACAGTTTGTTGACCAAAGTTAATGTTTATAGACTTGTTTCCATAACAACCGACTAACAGTCATTCTTTTCAGTTTGAGAGACCCTCTCAACCTGTTTACTGTAGCTGAAGAGACAATGGACTGTTGCTAGCTACCCATTGTCTACTCAAACAAATCCTGTCATTAATATAACAGTCATTCTTTTCAGTTTGAGAGACCCTCTCAACCTGTTTACTGTAGCTGACGAGACAATAGCCTCTTCAAACTGTCAATTTGAATACAAGAATGTTATCTAACACCATTGTATGAAAACAGCATTTGTTTGAGAATTCTACTCAAACCAGAAGACTGGCAGTAATCTGATCAACTAAACTTGTAATATTCTCCCATGTAATGTTATGTCTGATGTTAAAAAAATCATATTTTAACAAACGCAACACATTCCGCCCTAGATTTTTTTTTCTTTCAGACTCCATATAGAAAATCACTTCATTACTAATAAAACTCTTTCTAAACATTCATTTTCCTTGAATGCAACACCTCCAATTTCTGTCATTGAGAAGATGTTTCAGTCTTTTAACTTAAAAGTTCATTAGAAAGTCCATTCTAAAGTTCTTTAGAAACAAGTCCAGGCTTGTAATACATCAAAGGCCTTGCTCTCCACAGCTCTTGCGATCTTCCCTCATTCTTTCCATCTTGTAATCACTTTTCTCTGGTCTTCCTATGGATCAAATCGGAGACAGCCTGTGGAGTGGAAAACAAAGCAGATTATCTGTTCCTTCTAATAATACATAAACAGTAGATCCAGGCCCTTCAGCTACGATCTCTCCTCTAAATGGCTTCTTGCCTGGATATCTGACTAACACTTTGCCCCCTGCCTGTACCCACTTCTGACCCTCCCAAAGAACATCAATAGGGAGGAGAGGAAATATACTGATGTTTCCCAGAAGATCACTGCTGTTTATTTTGGAAGGTTTTATGTTATGTAGCCTCACTTTCCACTCTTGCTGAGAAGTATCCACTAACCAGTCAGAGTCCCAGCCACTGTCTTGAAGCTCATCTGCCAATGCAAATATAACTTCAAACCTTCCTGACAGATTCCCTCTCATTCCTAGATAGGCTTCAGATACGTCACTCTTGGTTTCTATGTCATGGGAAGCAGTAACATGGTATCTGTTAAACCCTGTTCTTTCAGGAACCTTACATAAATACTGAACTCTGCACTCCAGCTGTGGAATCTGTGTCCCAGCCCCTACCATCCTCTCATATGGTGTGCTTTTGGCTATTGGCCTGGAATTTAACAACGTGACTGCCTGTGTGAGGACCTGATCCCACCCCCTTAGTGTATGTGTGGGTGTAAGTTTGCATATCTGGTCCTTCAATAGCCCGTCGTATCTTTCAATCAAACTAGCTGCCTGTGGATGGTATGGGATGTGGCACAACCAGTACACTCCAGAATCTTTGGCCCACTGCTGTACTGTTGATCCGGTGAAGTGTGAGCCGTTATCACTTTGGACTTGCTTGGGACAACCATAAGCAATGACAAGTTTCTGTAGCAGTTGAATCGTTGCGGCTTGATCTGCACGTTTGCAAGGATGAACAAGCATAAGTCCTGAATAGGTGTCCACTGCAGTGCAACAATATCTCAGTCCATTGTTTTCCCGGGGACCGATGAAGTCAATCTGCCATATCTCTGCAGGCCTCTCACCCCTCTTAATCGACCCGGTGGAGTACTTTTGTAATGGCCATTGTCGCACTTCTCCACACACTGTACAGTTCCCTATTACAGTCTTTAGCATGTCCATGGATATAGGCAAGCCTCTCTGCTGTGCCCATTCATATGTTGCTTTCTGCCCCAAATGTCCAGATTGCTTGTAGGCCCAGTTGGCCAAGTTCATCAAGACAGGATCAATTGGCACAACTGCCTTCACTTTGGCGATTTCATCTGCAACTCTGTTATAGTTCTCAAAGTCTGGGACTAGGGGCACATGTGCATCAACATGCCCCACTTTTATGGGGCGGGAGTGAGCTTCCTTCCAGATGTAGTCCCAGACTTCCTTGCCTCCCCGCACCACCTTTCCATTAATCATCCATTCATTGGACTTCCACGTGGGCATCCAAGTTGTCAGTCCTTTAAAAACCGCCCAGCTTTCAGTGTAGATAGTGACATGGGAAGAAGGATTCTCCTGAAGAGTCATCACTACAGCTTTCAACTCTGCATACTGACTGGACCCTCCAATTCCGCTCTCCTGCAGGACTGTGTCTGTACTTGGGTTGTAGGCTGCTGCTGTCCATTTACGCCCAAACGAGGCGACTATGGCTGAACCATCAGTGAACCATGCTGACTGCTGCATGTCTTCTGACAGAGACTCGAAGGGTGGAGCCTCTTGAATGGGGGATGACTGCAGCACAGGAATTTCTTCTTCTGGCTGGGTGCTGGTAAAAGTAACAAGCCCTGCCAACTGTTTTGAAATGTCTCTAACATCCCCAGCTGCAATACCCCCTCTTTCTTGAAGGTACCACTTCCATTTCATTAGTGTCTGGTTCTGGGCTACAGCTGCCCTAGTGATCAGTCCATTATCTCTCACCCATCCTGCTATTGGCAATGCAGTATGTGTGGTGACTGTGTCCTTTCCTGTAATGGTCTCTACATGTTGAAGTGCTGTGTAGGCCCCAAACAGGTACTTCTCTAGGGGCGTGTATCTCTTCTGTGCCCCTGTCAGTTGTTTGGACCAAAATCCAATGGGTATTGCTCTCAGTCCTTTCTTTTCATTTGGCTGCCACAGACTCCAAGATATGGTACCATTCTGCTTCACTACATCCAGCTGAAATGGTACTCCTTGTCTTATGGGTCCTTATCCCTGATGCTGCAAAATAGCTTCTTTAGCTGCCAGGAATGCAGTCCGCTGCTCTGAACCCCATGAGAACTTAGTCTTTTTCCGGGTGACATTATATATAGGCCTTAGAATCAGTCCAAGATGTGGAATGAACGATCTCTAGAACCCCACAACTCCAATGAACTTCTGTGCCTCCTTTTTGGTAGTAGGGGGCAACAGCGCCTGGTTAGTTTGCACAACTGTCTCTGGAATTTTCCTCTGTTGCCCAGTCCACATCATTCCTAGGAATTTCACCTCTGTGGTAGGTCCTTGGACTTTGTCTCTGTTGATAGCCCACCCTCTGTTCTCCATGTGATGTATCAGCAGGTGCAGTGCTTCAGTTACATCTTCTTTTGTTCCAGAGATCATGATGTCATCAATGTAGTGAAACACAGCAACTTTCAAATTCAGGGTGCTTAAATCTCGGGCAATCAGTCCATGACAAATCGTTGGAGAATGAAGATAGCCTTGCGGAAGGACAGTGAAAGTGTACTGGCGGCCGTCCCACACCATAGCAAACTGGTCTTGACACTCTGGGTCTATTCAAATCGAAAAGAAAGCATTAGCCAGGTCTATCACAGCATGATATTTTCCTGCATCTTTAGCAATTTTTTCAACAATTGAGATCATATCTGGTACAACTGACTTCAATGGAGGTGCCAATTTGTTTAGACCTCTGTAATCCACAGTCATTCTATATGTCCCATCAGGCTTTTTTACTGGGAACACCAGAGACGAGAAAGGACTTACAGCAGGTCTAAGGATCCCTACTCTCAACAGTTCTTGAATAGTCTCCCCAATTTCTTTGTGGCCTCCAGGAAGTCTGTACTGCTTGAGACAGACTGGCTTCTCTGGTGGAGGAATGTAGACAGGGGTCCATTTTACATGACCTCTGACCACAGCCTTCACCGACCTAACCAGATACGCTTTATCAGGATACCTGAATGTGAATGTACCTCTTTCAGTCTGAATTGACTGACCTTGAAGTACATCCATCCCAAGAATATTTTTGGGTAACTCTGAAACCAAAACATTTGTCATAAATCCTGATCCCTTGCCAATAGCCAATGTCACCCATATCCTAACTGCTGGTGTAGTTTGCCCTCCCAAACCTTCTACATAAATCAATTCTCCTTTGTGATGGGAAGGATTTCCTTGCACTTTGGCTCCGCTATCAACCAAACCCATTACATGTGTAGGAGAAGATGACTTCCCCCACCATACAGTGACAGGTGCATATCGGCGTCGGTCTCCTGCTGTCACTGCCCTCACGGCTATTACAGGAGACTCACCTTCCCTTCATAAAGGATAAGGAACCTCCCAATCCCCTTTTCTGATTCTCTCTAACTCCTCCCCAGGATAAAGGGATTTGGGTTTGTGTTCACGTTCAGTTTTGGGAATTGGTTTGGGGCTAACAGGAGGTGTCTGTTCTGTTCCTCTAAGTCTAGGCTGATGTTATCTTCACTAGGAGTAGTGTTTCTAACCCTGACAGTTTTACCTACTAAATCTTTCCACCTCTTCAGCATTTCTGCAGTAGAAATGCCATCTATCTCATCTTTAGGTACTCCTGCCTTTAATAGGTCCACCCACATTTCTTTCCTAGAAATAACTAGCCTGGTTTTCTCTTCACCTCCTGTCTTCTCTACCCCATTCCCTTTCTTCTCTGTTCTTTTCTGCTTGTATTCTTCCTGTCTGGCCTTGACCTTATCTACTGCCCTGACAGGTTTTGTTTTAGTCTCCTCTAGCTCCCCCAACTGGCTTAAAAGGGTTGTAGCTTCATGAATCTTGCTGTTTAATCCCAGGCCTCCCAACAAGGACAATAAGGGAGCCCTGAGATTAAATGGCGCAGACTTCATCAGCTTAGAGCGCAGAGCAGACGTAAAGGGTTTCATATCTGGACCCATCCATTCTGGAACCGTATTTAATCTGGTTATACAATCCATCTCACGTAACCTGGAAATACCCTCTGCTATTGATCTCCAGGAGTAGGTATTTTCCAGGTCAGTAGGACTAGAGTATACTCGGACTATTCCATCTCTCACGAGGTCTAACAGTGAAAAATTCACGCTAAACTCTTGGGCTTTTCGCATTGCCTGACGCAATTGTGGATCATGGGTTAACACTCCCATAGTCACTGCTTCCTTACCTGACAAAACAACACTGTCTGCCCCTTCATCCCATAAGCGTAGGAGCCAACTCACTAGAGGCTTCTCAGACCTTTGTTTGTATTGTTTTGCCAGCTCATGGAGTTCAGTTTGTGTAAACTCCCGTACTTCTTCAAATTCAACATCTCTGGGGTTGCGATAATGCACCTCCCCATCTGCCATATCCTCTCTATCATGTTGCCGTTTCCTATGCTTAGTAATGAGAGGTCTGGCATACTTTTTCTTTCGCACTAGCAGATCATCATGCAAAATATCAAACTCTATCTCCTCATCCTCACTATCATTTGAGGAGAGCACATCCTCACAATCCCAATTTTGGGATGTGACAATAGCACGTACCCTGGCTTTACTAACAGGTTTACGGCCCTTCCTTTTCCTTAAGGCCTTAATTGATTTGGTCATGAGGGCTGCAAATCATCAGCCCGACTAGCAGTTAAAGGTACACACTCAAGCAACTGCTAGCTGGTCATTTAATACCTTAACTTCTGCCTCTGCCTTCTCCCTTCTATGTGATTCGGTGTAAAATGCGTGAAGAAAATACCACCCGACTTTGGACACTGTCCTCTTCTCTTTTTTACTTAAATCCAACCCCTTAAGGCTAAAATCTACAAAATGATCTGAGACTTTATCACCCCAAGTCAGCTTCAAGGGAGAAGCATACTTCACAAATTCTTTAGCAAGAGGCTCCCACTCAGTGTCTCTGGCCCAGATAGGCCCAGATAGGTAAGCTGCACACTTCCTTCTGGTCACCAGGACCCTCTGCAGCCTTTCCTTTCCTAAACAGCTTACGCAGCATTTTACCTAGCACAAGCTACACACTACAGAAAAAAACAGCTCTGCTTCAATTGAACTATAGCACAGTCACGGCCGAGCCCCAGTGGCGTAACTAGAACCCTCAGGGCCCCGATGCAAGAAACCATGGAGGGCCCCCCCCAACCTCTGGACAAAGCTCTTTACTCCGAGCCCGATGTTGGAACACCAGGGCCCAGTCACAAGTGGGTGGCTGCATATAAAGGATATAAAGGAACCAATTTTTTTTTTATAAAAACACACACACACACACACATATATATATATATATAATATATATATATATATATATATATAATATGCACATATAAACCAGTGACAGCTGGTGCTTCAAATTTTTAGTGGGGCGCAAGCAAACTGAAAAATTCAGAAATAAAAACATCAATTGCAGCCACCGTACCATCAAACGCCACCACTGTAGCATCAAATGTCGCCACTGTGCCCATCAATTGCAGCCACTGTACCATCAAACGCCACCACTGTAGCATCAAATGTTGCCACTGTGCCCATCAAATGTAGCCACTGTAGCATCAAATGTCGCCACTGTGCCAATCAAATTTCGCCACTGTGCCCATCAAATGCTGCCACTCTGCTCATCAATCTCTGCCGCTGTGCCCTCAAATGCTGCCAGTGTGCCCATCAAATGCTGCCAGTGTGCCCATCAAATGCTGCCACTGTGTCATCAAATGCTGCCGGTGTGCCCATTAAATGCTGCCGGTGTGCCAAATGCTGCCACTGTTAATCCCCACCACCCGTTCGCACACTCACACACATGCATGCACACCCACACACGTATGCATGCACACCCACACACATATGCATGCAAACCCCCACACACACATGCACACCCCCCCACACACACATGCATGCACCCCCCCACACACACACACATGCATGCATGCACACACATGCACGCACACCCCCACACACACATGCATGCACCCCCCCCACACACACACACATGCACACCCCCCACACACATGCATGCACCCCCCACACATGCATGCACACCCCCTCCCACACACACATGCATGCACACCCCCACACACACACATGCATGCACACCCCACACACACGCACACCCCCACACACACATGCATGCACACCCCCACACACACATGCACCCCCCCCACACACACACACGCACCCCCCCCCCCACACACACATATGCATGCATGCACACCCCCACACACATGCACACACCCCCCCCCACACACACACATGCATGCACACACATATAAACACACATACAGTATATAGTCTTATAAAAAAAAAATGTCAGACATTTACAGTACCTTCTTCCTGCCGGGTACTGCACTGTAGGGGCAGACAAAGAGCACAGCACACACTGCTTTCACTTTAGGTATGTGAGGAGCTCCCTGCAAAGTGCCATTACAGTTCGGCTGACGATCAAGGAGCTTCTCTCAGCATCCCCTCCTATCAAAGAGTACAGGGGGGCCTCAAGTGCCCCCTGCAGCAAGGGGCCCGGTCGCCATGGTGATCCTCGGCGACCCCTATAATTTCGCCACTGCCGAACCCCCAACTGTTATGCTTGCGTCTATCTAGCAAGATTACTCTGTGGTATAACAAGGAAGCTGAGACTTCTGCAGTGTATAGATGTGCTTTTTACTATACAAAGCTGCTGTACATACAAAACTATTACAATCTAGGAATACAATACAAGACTGACAGATATCTATAACAAGCAACATGCCTAGAAAATGAATAGAACAGCCTATGGTCTAACAGTACAAATACATTTAAAGGGTTACTTAACTTTTGTTACTGTATGTTCATGAGCTCCATTGGCAATGTTTCTTCTTGGAGACCAGGTTATGTTCTTGTATCATGGCTTCTTCTGATCTTACAGCATGATCATGTGTGTCCTGATGTTACGGCATCCTGTGTGTGTCTCTACTCATCCATTTTATTTGTCACAGTTTGTTGACCAAAGTTAATGTTTATAGACTTGTTTGCATAACAACCGACTAACAGTCATTCTTTTCAGTTTGAGAGACCCTCTCAACCTGTTTACTGTAGCTGAAGAGACAATGGACTGTTGCTAGCTACCCATTGTCTACTCAAACCAATCCTGTCATTAACCTCCTAGGCGGTAATCCCGAGTCTGGCTCGGGTTCAGTTTTTTCTGCTGAGAGCGGTAACCCCGAGCCAGACTCGGGCTTGCGTGCAGGATACAGGGGGGAAGTTACTTACCTTTTCCCCTGGATCCTGCGATGTCTCCCCGCTATGTGTGCAAGCCGTCCGCTCGCTTAATTCACACAGTGCCGAGTGCCGCCGATCTCCGTTCCCTGCGACGTTACGACGCACGGGAGTGGAGATCGGCGCCAAATTCAAAAAAGTTTAAAAACACACAACACATACAGTACTGTAATCTTACAGATTACAGTACTGTATACAAAAAATACACACCCCTTTGTCCCTAGTGGTCTGCCCAGTGCCCTGCATGTCATTTTATATAATAAAAAAAAAAAATTCTGCCTGGAAACTGGAGATTGTCCATAGCAACCAAAAAGTGTCCCTTTATGTCAAAAGTGGTTTTAGACCAGCTAGAAAACACTGATAATAAATTAGAATCACAATTTATCATCAAACAATAAATTTAATGACAGCGACTATTCTGCAACTGAGCAAATTTCAGTGTTTTTGATTTGATTACATTATTGAATCATTTTTATATATATTTTTATTATATTATAATTTATGATTTTGTGTTTCAAACTTTATCATACCCGGGATGTCTACTAGACTCTGGTTCGGACAGATTTAAGTGAGTTATTCATAAGAATTGCATGCCTACAATATAAAAACGCCAAATTTCCATGCAAAATAATTGTACCGCTTTCAGCACTAAATTCCGGACAGAATCATACCGCCAGGGAGGTTAATATAACAGTCATTCTTTTCAGTTTGAGAGACCCTCTCAACCTGTTTACTGTAGCTGACGAGACAATAGCCTCTTCAAACTGTCAATTTGAATACAAGAATGTTATCTAACACCATTGTATGAAAACAGCATTTGTTTGAGAATTCTACTCAAACCAGAAGACTGGCAGTAATCTGATCAACTAAACTTGTAATATTCTCCCATGTAATGTTATGTCTGATGTTAACAAAATCATATATTTAACAAACGCAACACAGTGTGTGCATGCATGTATGTGTGCATTATGCATGTATGTGTGTGTGCA